>VZTU01011876.1:0-47858 GCA_013400835.1 Zapornia atra | reverse complement strand
CCAGAACTGTATTTAGTTAGTGAAGCAGTCTTTAAAAGGGAAGACCACTAGAATAACGAAAGGGAAGTATGACCACTGGAAGAATCCTCCCGTTTAAGTCAAGTCCCAGGTCTGATACTGACAGCAACATGTCAAATTATCAAGCCTAAATATCTCTTACCCTTTCATCAGAGATTTAGAGATTCACTTCAGATTAATTTGCCTGTGGAGTGAAAGTACAGTTGCAAAAGTAACTGGATGCATCAGGCTTCTCAAAGAAATGTGATTTCTCACAGGATTATTTGGAAACTTCATAGGCTATTTTTTTATGTTGCTAAATCAGTGCTTCCATGTGACCACTTATCAATACAAAAGACAGGAAATCAGGTTTACTAGTTAGCAGTTAGCATATGATGAATGGCAGAATGTGGCCCAAAGCAAGGCAAAATTGTAAGACAGGCATGTGTCAGATCTCCATGGTTCTTGCTTACACTTTATGCAGCAATATATCATCTCTGACCATGCAGATCAGTCAGACTCACCTCCTACTTTTCTGTGCCATGGCTGTGACAGGTTCTCTAATTCCAGGATAACGATAAGGATGCAGAGCTAGATTTAAAAAAAAAGAAAAAAACTAGCAAACAACTCTTACTGCCTCACATTATGGACAAAAAAAGACATATTTGGTGTTTAAGACAGGCAGCACAGGTTTCTGACTGCCGGCCTTCACAGGGCGCATACTCGATAAGTTTCCATCATTAAGCTCACTGTTTAACATAGAAAAGTTGTTTTTTTTTTTTTGCTCACATGTCTTGAATCTCTTGTGCTCCAGTCTCCAGGTATATCCATTATCCACCTATTAAGGAACTTTGATGCACTGAACTGACCATCCAACAGTTGCCCAATAGAAGGAATTAAGTCAATAGAAAATTGAATTTAGCACTGCTTGATTTCTCTCCCCATATGAATATAAAAGTCAGGTATTAGTGAAATGTCCACTGACCTTAAGAAATGTTAATAAACAAAAGCAGCATTGAAAGAGAGAGAAGATGAAACTGACCAAAATTTGAGGGGGACAATGAAGAGAAAGAAAATATTTCTTTACTTTTTGTGGGAGACTGAAAAAAGAGAGAAGACACAGGGAGATATATATAGAAGAAGATTTTAGCTCAAGAAGGAATATGTTGAATACCAGGATAAACTGAATAGATGTCAGAAATTTCTGGCCAGAGAGAAGATCTGGGGATTTATTCCAAATCTAAACTGTTCTATAAGCTTCCCCTACTATTACAAAAATAATTTACCCACTATAAATACAGCCTTTTAAAATTATAGGCCAAAAGTTGTTTGCATTCAAATTAATTTTGCAAATCTTAAATTAGTTCAGTGATTTCTCTCTTCTGATACAGAATCATCTCAGCATAAACGAGAGACAGACAAGGATGCTGAAGCTGAGCGGGATTTTACTGATGAGGAGTTTTTCACTAAAAAATGCTGATGCATTGAACTAAACGATTATTGGAGCTTATCAAGTTCAACAGAACTTTGACTGGGAAAGGCTCTCAAGTCTAGAATGAAACTTCTGATTAAAACCAGAGGAAGACAAAGAAAAGACTTTTCAGTGCAGAATAGCTAAAATGTAATGCCGAATGTCTGAAGTACGAGTTTATGCAGAAAAATCTCTCACTTCTGCTGCATGTGTTTCATTTTACATAGATGTAAGGGAACAGAAAGTAATGATGGAGGCAGACACATATGGTGTTGCCACAAATGCTTAGATGTGTGGCAACCTTAAAGAGCCCTGGTCACATCCCAGCTCTTGTCAGTCTTAGCAGTGAACAGGAACTAGAGGTTTCCAGATCTCGCTTGTATCCAGAAGATGAGACCTTTGTTTCAGATTAGTACTGGCAGGTATCACTTCTCCTTCTTTAGCAAAGCAGAAGCAAAATTTTCCACGTGATGTTTTCCATAAGTTTGAACAACCTTTATCCAGTTGGACTTGAAGTAAATTTATTTCTGTGGTTTCCACCTCCTAGAACTGGTTCTATCTGTTGCTGCCTTTAGTCTTCTCACAGTGCTGGTGCATGTTAAGCACTGGTATGCTTTGCCCTACTTCCAAGAGGGCCAACAAACCTCACATGCCCTCAGATGCTGCCAGCTTTTGATTGTCATTTTTACATCACCCTGCTACTTGCCCGTTACTCACAGTTTGGTTTCCTGATGCAAACTACTTAAATTTTACAAGAAAACAAGTCAAGTCAAAGAAAAAGGGGAAAGACTGGAAACAAAGTAAAAGAGGATGGAAGACTAAGACGGGGGAAAATTTGTGGTACAGGGAAGTGATGAATCAAGAAAAATTCCAGGGAAAAGCAGCAATCTATCTTTTCCTCAACACTCACAATTTTATCTCTACACCAAATCTGGGGAAAAAAAAGGATTAAGCAAAATTTTATTAAACACATGTAAAAAAGTACAACTTTTTGAATGGTAAAGGCTGTTTGCATTGAGTCATGTAACTGACACAATGACACAACTAACCACTGACAACAAAGTCCTGTTCTGAGGGCTCTTCCAGTGCTGCCATCAAGACTGTCTGTGATGTTCATCTATTGTTCTAAATAGCTCGACAAATTATTATATAAACCGTCCAAGTACCAAGGTGCAAAAACTTAATTCACCTCTGTTACTAGTTGCACGAAAATTTGGTTGCTATAGGAGGATCAGCCAATTCTGCGTTTTCTCACTTGCAGTGTATGTCACCAAGGCTATGAGTTAAGTGTCAAGAGTGGGTTTCATACTATATGTGAGACAGAAAGGTTTATAATCCACCCAGTACAGCTGACAAGATACAAAAATAAAGGAGGAAATAGCTGTTTATGTACTGTTCTCATGGAACCCGCTGAAGTGTCAGAAAGGACCTTACACCATTTCAAAAGCAAAAAGAAGTACAGTACAACCAAGCCTGTTACACAGAAGAAATTGTTAGTGGCATTAGAGAAATAGGACTGTTGAAATGAAGAGAGATTCATGTGTGAAGAGGTGCCTTTTCTCCCAGTTTGTCCCAGTAATCATTCCATTCTTAGCTGCAGAATCATAGATACAGCTCTTAATCCTTTTGTTGTGCAGGCGCTAGGTTATCATGTTTGTAGGCTTTTGAAAAATGGTACCCAGTAAGAGCTCGAGTCTCCCTGCTTTTGTGCGACAAAGAATCATCACTGATTTTAAAAATAAGACCTGTGTTTCCATTCCATGTGCAACTTTAAGAAAGTGTACTTGCATCTTGATGAAATCTGTGCTCCTAAGTACCTAAGTCGCTTCGGAAAATGGAAATGCAGTGCTTCTAGAACTATTGCTTATGGTGTATTCATGGCCTTTTATTCCATGGTTAATCATCCTCAGTGGTTGAAGCAAATCTATTTTAAACTTTATCTATTTCACGTTATCCTAAAAACTACCCAGAAACTCTGTGAGTGTTCCTCTCACTGGGTGTCCTTGCCTTCTTGCTCTCCTCTGTATTATTACAGCACACCCATCGCGCCTTCTCATAAATTAGATCATCCATATCCCAGAGATCGCACCATGCATCCCTGGGAATTTATACAGTGATTAGAACAATGGGGCCCTGATTCTGAATGATGCCTTCGGGATTTCCTGTGATATCAATTATATACAATAACAATCCTGCCCATGAACAACACTGTCCTCCAAGCCCCTCAGCCCCCATCGCCTGATACTTTAAATTTCTCACCTCATTTTCATTGGCCATGAGAGGAGAAGAGGAAGAGTAAACAAACACAAGATGACCTTTATGAGTAAAACATCTAAGTATAAAAAGATTAATCGACCCCCATCAGCTAGTCATTAAATCAAATAAGAGCTTTTCTTGTACTTTTAAAGCTCAGATTTACAGTCAGGCAAATTGTGTAAAAAGGCTGGTAATACAGTGACGCCCAGTGCCACTGGGCTTTAGAAAGCTGACAGTTGCTGTAAAATAGTCATTAAACAACCTCTAGAAGAGACTCATCAGCAGATGCCCCCAGGTGAAGGAGAGAGAAAGCTGAGAGAATGAAGGAGAATCTAACATCTTAGCATGACTGAATTAAACAGAGCATATTATGCTGATTTTCAGAGTCAGCCCAGTAATTTAATTTTCATAGCAGTTCCTTTGATTGTAGCAACCATTTTATGAAACATTAATAAAACTTCTTTTTTATGTAGCACACATCCCTTTTCCATTTCATTAAGAAAAAAAAAAAAGCAGGATGTACAAATTTGCTGACCATTAGCTCTGTAAATGACAAAAACAAATGAAAGATTATTTTTAATGCAGTACCACCGTGGTGGGTAGACTATATGTGGCTTCACAATAATTTCAGCACAAATTGGAAGAGACAAACAAACTGTACATGGATTTGCCATATTGTACTGCAATGTCATCTCATAAATCAGAGTAGACTACTATGTGTGTGCATGTATGCACATATACTGCTTTTATATGTAATTATAGTTAGTAATGATATATGCCTCATTGGAATTGATTCTCCTCTTGCTTTTACTGGTATAAATTACAGAATTAATTTGGAATTAATATCAACCTAAAACTGCTGTAAATGAAGAGAAGAGAGAATAAATATGGTTACCTACTTGGGACAGTGGAATGCATGCATGCAGCTTTATGCCTGTAGTCAGCTATCATCAGCATTGAACATGTAAGTATCACATGAAAAATGTGAAAATTTTGAAAATTTGCATTAGAGATCTACCTGGCAAGTATACAAGGATTTACAAAAAAAAAAAAGTAGAGGAAAAAATTAATTTCCCTTTTATTTTTTTCTGTTTCCTTCCTTCCATCCTGTAATCTGTGACTCCTTGCCTTTCTCACTTTTTTATTTCTTCAATCTGGTTTACAACCAGAGAGAGAGATATGACCATAAAAAGGGAACTGTGAAAGAGAAAAAGCATGGAAAAAGAGAAAGAAAAGTTGCCCTAACATTACATTTTCTAGTTCTGTTGGGGTAATATTCTATTTTTCTCTAAATCAGAATTTCCCACTACTTTTTTGCTTTAGAAAAGCAGCCAAGCATTTTTTTCAACAAAAATACCGTCTTCAAAAAAATCCTGACACCTCTTTAACCAGAGAAAAATACATTTTGCAGTCAGGAAAGACATGTCACAAAAACATGTTCTCATTTGGTTACAAAATCTGTTTCTTTGTTGACTACCTCATTTAAATGCTGCCTCAAAGTCAGTCTCCTTTCATAACAAATAGACAGAGAAACTCATATGTGGAAATACACACATGTTTATATTTACCTATATATATATATTTATATGTATATTTATTTACATACATACAAACATACAGTTGCAGACAAAACATGTGTAACAATAAAGACCATGAAGCGAAGTGCTCAAATGCCAAGAGTTTTCTGACATTAATACCGTCTGCTCAACCTTAACTCTGCCCACATACACACAGGCATCAGAGCCACACGACTACATGCCATTTTTCCCCTCGTGGTAACTTAGTTTCATACAAAAAGAACCCCACAACCCTGGCTGGTTAGTGTACAGTCGGTGTTACAGATATTTTTGATATTTATTTTAATGCTCCCTCATGAAGGAGGAAAGTGACTCATTCATCTCACAGCGAGGGACCAGCCTCTGAAAGATGATATGGAGTTTATTCATAGCAATGAAAGCACTGGTGGGAAACAGCCAGGTCTTACACAAACTTTTTGTGTGATCTCTGCCAGATCACATCATCGCTCTGTGCCTCAGACTTTCATTAGTAAAATAGAGATATATTGGTTAGACTGTAAAGGTGGGGGTATCTGATTTCACTTTAGTTCTCAAGAAAACCCCGGGTTTCTCTAAAATTAAAGCGCTTGTCAGTAGCCAGACACTGCGAGAGTGCCTCTTCATTTACACTCCCATCAGAGCAGGACGCGCAGGGCTTTGACTTTGGTGTCTTTTATTTGGTCTCCACAGAGAGACTCCAGGCAACTCGCATAGATCGTGCAGCTATTTTGGGGATGTCAGGTGGCTAATGCTTGCGCAGAGGAAACCTGCCCTAATCTTGCTGGTCTTAGGTTGGCTTTAGGTTCCTTGCACAATAGATTGTTCAACTTACTTAGACCTTTGCAAGAGCAAGTAATGTAACACATATTTTATTTAATATTGATTTGGAACAGGAAATTTCTCTTTCCTCAGTATCTTCACCTGTAAAACGAGGATAATGTTTATCCTTTTGCAAAGCAGTTTTAGATCATCCCGTGACATATACGGTTTGAAAGTGTCATAAACCTCCCATAGATTCATTTTTGCCTACTCAGTGTTACAGTGATAGCAACTGAATAGACACATAAATTACATTACAAACTGAGGTTGCTTTTCCAGGTTTTTTTTCCTATTTAAAATTTTTATTATGCAATAATAATATGGGCAAACATGTCAGTTGCATGTGGAAAATACTTATCATATGAATAACTACCATGCATTCGCTTTGATTTTTTTTTCTTGTGGCATTGTATTCCTGCACAACTGCTTTGTAGTGTTATTGCTTATTATACAAAATGCATTTTACTGCAGTCATATGTTTTGTGGGGTTTTTTAAGTGTTTGTGTGCAAATGTGAGAGTTTTGTATGATTTAATGTTGTATTATTTTAAGTGTTAGCTTTGACTTAATATTCAGTAAAGTGTCTGGCAAGTACACATGCAAAATTTTTAAAAGTACCTTTCCCAGAAAATTCCAGGAGGATTTACATAAAGTTTCTTTAGCTAATATACCCAAATACTTCCTCTAATTACATAAAATGCTTAACTCTTTACCTCTGATTCTATTGGAAGGATTTAATTACAAGATTGTTTTCCTTGTAAATAAGCCAGAAAAGTTATACTACAGTCTGTAAAGCCTTTGTTCTGACCAAAGAATTTTGCAAACCATGGAAAAGATGCAAATTGCAGCACGTCACAAATTTTAACGTAGAAAGGAAAGGCAGAACTGAGAGAGTTTTATAAAGGTGAATTAGCTTTCATCATTTTTTGCTGCTTCACAGAAAGAAACATAGGCTTCACAGGTGGGGTGGGGTTTTTTTCATATAGAAAATACTGACCGTGCCACTAAAGCAGAGGTGTGGTTTGTTGGTTTGTTTGTTTGTTTTTCCAGGGGAGGTATGCAAGCAGGCTAATGGAAAATCATTTAACTGGACAACTGAAATTTATTAACAAAACTTTTGCCAGAATCTTGAAGTGATGCTTGCAGGTTCCTGGTGTGCTGCAGTCACACCACTTAAACAAGGAGGAACTGCTCTAGTTACAGCAGGCAGAGCTGTGGCTACAGAGCAAGAAAAATGGAAAGAACACACAGGGTTATTTTACCATGAACTAATAATTCCTTTCAAAAGGCATTAAAAAAGACAGAAAGAAGGAGAAGAAAAAAGCTAAAATGTCAAGAAGTTACGTGATGTTATAGACTGGGCTGCAGTTTCTCAGAAGTTTAACCTGTACTGCTAACCACATAAAATCCCCAGATGCTGGCCTCAGTATTTTCTTGCAGTGTTGTTTTTGATTGAAAACTTTGTGAATGTTTGTGATATTGCTGAGAGCCTATTGGCAGATGAGCATCTCTTGCTATAGTCTCCATCATTATTTGCCTGTCTTGTCTATTAACGAGCACTATCATCCCATCGTAAGATGACAGCTGCAACACGTACTCAGGCGCAATAAACAGCTAAATGAGGCGCACAGCAATTTCACTTGTCACCAGAGCCCTCGGCACGACTGGCTGCACAGCTTGATGCATAAATTCATGAGGCTGTTGCATATGATGGAGTATGCCTGGCTGAAAGAGGTGATGGATAGCAGGGCAGCTAAAAATGGCCATCACCTTGACTCTGTCAGGACATTTTTTAAAAGTACCCCATCAGCTCTCTTGCATTCTTTCATGTACACTATCCCCAAGCTATAGGCTTTCGAAAGTACTGATATAAGACTTTTCTGTACTGAAGGTTTTCAGATCTAAAGTCAAGTTTCTTCTTAGGTTCAGTGAATGCAATATATGCTACTAATGTGCAGGGTGAAATGGTCCTATAATAATTGTTCATTCAACACACAGCAGAGTCATAAGGTTAAACACTAACAACAGAAATTTTCAATTTTCCAGAGTATGTCTAAAATGATGCTAAAATATGTACATACATACACACAGAGATATATATAAAAGCAAAACGTTAAAAGTCTCATGCAAAAGTACATCCAATCACATATATGCATACTAAATGTTGTTTTGGTATTTATACATTATACAAAACCAATACAGGTCAGAAAAACTTGCCATTATGTACTGTTCGATCTGAATTAACAACACATTTGCTAATAAGTCAATAAATATGAAGGAAAAATTACGAGAGAAAAATGAACCTGCTGCTTATGGGTTTCCAAATGAAGCCCAAAACTTGAGTTGCTGTAAGCACGGTATTTGATGTCCCAGTGAAATTCTTTGCATCCCCTCTATCTATGTTACTGGAAGTCACCTAAGGAAGACAAATACAAAGGCAACAAAATCAATGAGGCAGTTTCCTGCAAAGCTTCATGCATTAATCTCTATCACAGAGAGAAATATACACCACTACAAGGGAAGGAAGTCACTTGTTCTCTAATAAAAGAGAAAACCCTTGGTAATAAGCAATTAATAAAGTTGTCATGATTAGTTATGCAACTATGAATCAATGTTCATGATAAAAATGACCACTTTCATGGCTTTACCTACCTACAATTTGCTGGTATTGTGAACACCATGGCCATGTCGAAGCCTATACAAACGTGGCCATTTTCTTAACTTTTCTAATGGCAGATTTTAATGTGTGGTGGGTGGGCTTCCTTGTCTTGCAAACATGCAGGCACACATCAACACACATGGGAATGCAGATTGTCTACTCCTCCCCATTCCCTCTAATGTGCTCTGAGATTCTCTTCCAGCTCTGCCTACCTCCCATCTGCAGTAGGATTTTGGACCTTTCCTTCTCACAGCAACCTTTCACATGTGAGTCCTCCAGGGCAGCAGCAGCTGCAAGGAGGTGCTGCCATTCCTTCTTGCTTACCAGGTCACCAGGTGGTGGAAAAGGTCCCTTAGACGGAGGTCTTGGTGGCACTTCTGGTCCACCGAGCTTTTATACCCTGCTGTCACTCATTAAGTACTTGCACTTGTGACATCCAAGCACATCCCTTGAAATCCTTGAGGAGGGACTGTTGCTGTGTTGTGTCTTTCATTTTGTCCAGAATCCAAAAGTGGGCTGGGAAATGTTAGCAACGCATTAAGATGCCATCCTCCCACCCACAGTCTCCTCTGAGGACTGGCAACCGCTGATGTGCCTGAAGTTCATTGCCTGAATTTCTGAGATCACGAGTTTTTATTAGCTTCGATGGTGCATCTTGGAAAAAAAAACAAACAAAAAAAATTCTAATTGCCTATTCTAATGCCTAAATATTGATTTAAGTGACTGATTTTCGATATGGCATGCTGCCATCTGGTGGACATTGCTCTAATCTATCGTTTGACCAGAGCTGGGAAGAGGTGGGGCAAGGAAACAAAGGGGTGCGTAGAGTTTAGGGGTCCCCTATAGAAGAGCCTGGATCCAGCTCCAGTCTTCACGCTGTAAGGAAACCATCTCTGCAAAACCTGAGATTCCCCCCACCACTTCCTTGTGACCGCAGTGTAGGCAACAGATCCAGAAACTGTTGGCTTATTTTCCTGAGCCCCTTGGGAAAAGCATGAAGAAAGCCTGTCTTTCACACCATCAAAGACATAAAAAAAAAAGGGGAAAAAAAAAAAAAGGGAAAAAAAAAAAAAAGCACTGCAGTGGAGCAACACTGGAATTGTGAAATTGTAGCACTCTGAACACGTTCTCCTTGTGGGTGGTCTTCTGGCACTCTTGGTAGGTCAGAGTGCTGCTCCTATGGGAAAATGCATCCTAAGCAGAAGTACCTAACAAGCAGTCAAGCACCTAGATAAAGCTAAATTGAACCTCAGAGAATGATGCATTTAGGGAAATTTTAAATTATGTAAAAGAGTGTCCATATTTGTGTCTACAGGCATGAGACATGAAGGGATTCTGCAATCCAGAATATTTCAAGTGCTAAAGAAACCCGGACACCGTTTGGGAAATCCAGTGAAAGGATAAGGAAGAGGGTTAAAAAAACTACATATTAGCTAAGAGTCTGGGTTTTTATCCACAATTTCAATATTCCTAGCTAATGTTTTCATGAAAATATGGCAATGAAGCTTTTATCAATACTATATTTACTGACCTGCATATTTGGGCTCAAGGAAAATGATTATTCTTTAAATGAATAGAGTAGTACAACATGCAGCCTAAGAGTAGCTGTAATTCAAGAACTTCCCAAACACTATCAAAAGTAACCAGAAAAAGAGACTTGTGTCTCATGGTATGTGTGTATCAAGTTCTTTACAAAGCATTCTTACACTTTGTCCTAAACACAGTAATCAAGTTTCCCACCGAGAGACGTGAAGATCAAGACTAGGGGCCAAATTCTGCTCTTATAGTTACATGTTCACCTGTGTAACTGACAGCAGAATTTGCCCTTAGGACTTTAAACTTGATCTGCTATTCGATGGGCAGCTCGTGCACTGATCTGAGCACCAGAGTGATGTGCTCCTGTCAACCTGTGAATCAGAGGAATTGCTGCTCTCATACAGAGGAGGGAAAAAGCTCCTTGTAAATTGCTCTTGAAATCGCCTCATGCCTCTTTCTAGCAAGGATGGGCAAATTTGAACACAAAATTCAACACAAGCTTAAATAATGCTTAGATATCAGGGAGACAGATGCCATGGAAATACAAGCTAGTTGATGATTAATTGAGTTTGCCTTTCACTTAGGACACACTATGATAAAAGGAGTTAGTGAGGGGAAAAGAGAGAAATTTAAATGAAAAAATACATGAAGCACACATAAATATGTACATGTTGCATATAAACAAAGCAAATTTAGATCGGCTTCTGTGTACTTCTTCACTGACTAATACAGAAAATGTACAGAAGAGAAAGCTATTCTTTCTAAGACTGCCTTCATCCTCTGAAACAAAAATGATCTAATATAGGCAGGGCAAAAAGTTTCATTTGCTCTGATCACCATTGCAACAACTACAGAATTGTCTGTTGAATTCTACATAGATTAGCAACTCCGTGCAATGGAATAAATCTCTCCAAAATTACTGCTGTGCATAAAATTAGTTAACACTGAGCACGGACTGTCAAAATGTGTCTAGTAGAATGAGAATGTGGGACACTCAGGGAAGACTGCTGAGTTAATTTTAGATGTGGGTATACTACCCTCAGCAAACCCTGACCCCATTCGAACAGCACATGTGATCAAGATTTACTACGCCGTGTGATTGTGCAGGGAGCCTGTTCTGTAAGGAAATATGCAGACTTGCCTTACACAGCCAGGCACCCTTCCTTGATGAAATCTTCCTTTGTTGGTCTCAAGCTCTTCTCCTTCCTGTCCCCTAGCTCCTAGATTAGATCATAGAGCCAGCAGTCCCAGGAGAAGGGAGTCCTTTCAGCTGATGTTGCCCTCATGCTGTGGTGGGGACTGTGAGTTAGTTGCAGTCATGCCAAAAGACAGTGCTCGGCTAGCCCAAACGGTTTGAGCTTCCAAATAAAAGTATAAGGTATGAAACTACCAACTGGAAGATGAAGGTGCTCATTTAGTTTGCAAATCGTATGTGATTGTTGCTATAGTTTCTTTAATGGACAAAGATGACAAGAAGACTTTTTCTACATCAGTTGGATGAAAGATATTTTTGCTAGTACTTCATGAGTGTGTGATCTTTAAACTGTGGAGGTAAGTAATGATGGGTTATTATTTGTATGTAATAAAGCGATGCCAATGCCTTAGTTGTGAACTGCTACTGTTCCTGTGATGCTGTACTCTGCAAAAACACAGAAGAAAAGTCCATTCCTCAAGGTAACTTCCTGTCTTCATTTAACAAACAGAATAAAGAAGGACTAGAAGGCAAACACTTCTTTTGGTCATTAGGTGTATGATTCTTTTTTCCTCTAGAAAAAAAATGTATGAAACTCATTGCATTCATCATTCTTCTTGCAGATGTAGAAACAGACCATTTCTGCTGCTTAGTGACAGTATTGGCATCAGGGCTTGAATGAGTAAGAAAAGAGGAAAAAAAGAATATTTTAAAATTGCTTTTATTGTCTTTGCTTGTTCTCTGTTCATTTGCAAGTTATTCCATTTTCAAGGTCAACTGTTTGATAGCACACTTGGAAGGATATTCCCTGGACATATTTTTGAGGGGGAAAAAATATCCAGTTTGTAAACAAATGAAATAAAAAGTGACAGAAGATGATATCAGACATGCAACATTTGTGACAGATGAAGCTCAGAAAGATTGCCCACAGACTTCAGAACGACTCCTTAGTTATCCCCTTTTCCTCAGGAAAGACTGCTCCTGGGTTTCCCTGGCCACTTTGGAAGTTCATTCTAGTATCTTCATTGAATTTCTAAGACTAAACACAGTAAAATTAATGTATTGTAAACTGCCCAAGAGGTTACAGTGAGCATCTCACATGGCAGCACATAGATTCTTAACAGAAATCTTCTGAAAAAACTTAACCTCAAATTTTCCCTTTCCTCTCTGCAAAGAGCCTTATTCCTTTTCCAGGCTTAAAAAAACCCACCTACTGAACAACACCAAAAAAACCCAATCCTGAGAAATTCACATAATTAGTCTGCAAATTGTGGAGCAGTAGTCAAAGCTCATCTAACCGCAATTTCAGAATTTCATATCCCAGTTGTTTTTGACATTTTAATGCTAAGCTGTCCACAACAGGATAGGGACAAGATGCACTCCTTTAAAGGAAGAAGATGTAAACAAGCTTTTCCTCTTTTCCAACATCTCCCAACTGCCTCAACAGGTCCTAGAGAAGTCTTGTCCAAGTGTCCCACCCTGAAAGTTAAAATTACCTCAGGAATCTCTTTCTTCTGCCCTCAGACCTAGATCTCCTGAGCATGTTTATATTTCTTGTCTAGCTGCAACTGCTATGATAAGACCTGGAAAGCTGCGAACAATTTTCCCCACTGTGATAGACAGGAACAAAGCCTTCTGCAGAAAGCAGAGGATGGAAAGTAAATAGGTTCATGAGCTCTGAGAAACACTAGCAGTGCTGCAGGCAGGGTAGCAGACAACGTAAAATAAATACAGTTAAAGAGTGAGAAAAATATATTTACTTTTGCTCCTTTAAGCTTTGAGCTATTCGAGAAGGTTGTGAAGGAGATCTTAGTTCAGAAGGGCACAAAACAACCTACTTTCAGGCAACACAGTTGCCTCACAGATGAAAAGGGGAAATTGGAATTCAGAGGAGCAACGGCAGAGGAGGCATAATCATGAAGAATGTGATCCCCAAACCATTAGGAATGAACAGAAAAACAGATCACATGATGATAAGTATCAAGAGAAGCATAATTTCCACAAATTTAAGTAATTTCTCCTATTAGGCTTTCAGTACTTACCAGTAAATCCCAAACAACTAATGGAATAACCCATAAACTGAACAGACTTGAGAGGGGCATTTCGCAGATTTTGGAGTATTTTTTGTCTCAGCTTGCACCTCACTTGTATTAGTGTTATAAAAGCCACTGTCTAATGCTACAAACAGGGCAGTACAGTATATAGTGTTTTTTTGCTAAGTGTGAGGGTTTTGTTGTTTGTTTGGTTTGGGTTTTTTTAATGAATAGTGCCTGGAAGGCACAACAAGAGAACCAACTACTGCATTAAATCAATATTGTGTCTTGTAAAACATATAACAGCACTAGAAAATAACACATAATCTGAGAAAAACCTGGCCATGATGCATTTCTATCTCTATGGAATGCTACAGAATGTAAAATATTTACTTCTTTCTCCTTTCAATTTAAAGCCTGCTTTCTTCTGAGATTATGCTCAACAAATATTTCAGCTGGAGGAATGAAGATAGACCGCTTATATGTTGCTAGAGATGTGGACTCTTAAACAAAACAAAAGGAATTAAGAAAAATAATTGCAATGCTTTTTGCCCATCCTCCATCAGTAAAGTCCTGTTCTCCTCAGCTTTGCCCCTCACCCTTCTGGCCAGCCTACACAGTGCAAAGAGATTTGATTGCGTCAGTAACCCAGGTGGCATATGCTTTTCTTGAGAGTTACTGTAGTTACAACTTTTCTGCCTATTGGTATTGCTCTTCTTTATGCAATATTTTTTGATACTTTTAATACTTCTATCAACCAGAGTGGTGTCAGAGTCCCATAGTCCTTGTCTCTTATGTAACCATATTGAGATTTTGTCAAATTTCCTTTCAATTTAGGATAAAAATTAAGACCTTTTGAAGCTTTAGTAAGAAGAAAGATGAATATGAGAAATGCCCCTGAATAGTTCAAGCTCCCATGTGTGTTGTAGAGGAAACTAGATTCACTTCACCTCACTTCACTTCTGTTTCTCTCTTGTGCTCTCTCTTGTATGCCTCAGCCACTGTTCTTTGCTATTTTTAGATGGCTCTCTCTCAAGAGGGACTCAAACTTCTGCATAAATTAGCATTTATTGTCCCAAGAATTCAAACTTGGGTCTCATACATCCCAGTAAATAATCAAAAGCTGTTTGGCTAGATACTGTGCTTGTGTTTATTTCTGTAGAGCAGTTCTCCAACAGGAAATATACTGGTGGTCAGAGCACTCATCTCTAATGTGGATGGTTGAATAGAAGGCCCCAGCATGAACCCTGAGACAGGGGGACTGGATTTGGCTTCTCTTACATCCAAAGTGAGCAGGACCAATACACTATAAGCTACTCTGCTGCACCCTAGACACCTCTCCTGAACAGATAGATTTTTGCCAAACTGGTGCGCACCAACAATGCGTGTCACCCTTGACAGACTGCTTCTTCCTTTGGCAATACCTCTTTGGACAAAACACTCCTAATATAGCATCGCTGTATGTCCCACATATAAATTTGGTTTAACCAACCAATATCTCCTGAACCAACGCCTGACTGACATAAACAAAAAGTTATATCCTCTTCTGTTTCACATAGATTTTATGCTGCACTCATCGCTGTGCTACTGCCAGCACCGTGTCAGTGATGCATATATGAATCAGTACAAACCATTCACAAGTTCTATATTTAAAAGGCTCCGGATGTAGCAGTTCTTCCAGCCTCGTCAGATGTTCGGAGGCGGGTAGGCGTGAAGGGAGGAGAGGGGAAAGGAGTGTTCCGCTTCGAATTCCCACCAGTTTGTTTTGACATCTCCCTTGTACCAAAGTGGCTGGAGCTCACTCGGTGGCTCGCAGAGAGTCATGTGTTGCCAATCCAATACGATGACTCTGCATACACCGCCAAAAATTGTAGTGGATTTTTCAGCTCGGATCACAAAGCAAGCTCATGTTTAATTTGGTAGCTACTATCATCCCAGCTCTTTTGTGAGGCATAGCTGCTTTACATGTGTATCCCTGTGTTTTACAAGCAAATGACAGGCTTTTTTTTCAGATACTTTGCCCAATTATATAAGATTGTCACAAGTATGTAGAAGATAGGGAGAAAGAGAGCTGTTCTGCTGAGACAGCTGACAAAAGGAGCGACTCCAGCTCCCCGTATGCTCCGGACTTGGCAGAAAGCCCTCCTCTTATTTTCCCAATTCACATTATATGAAGAAAATAAAAATGTGGCAGTGGGGAAAGAGAAGAACTGGCAGAGGTGGAGGTAAGGAAGCCAGGCAGCAGAGGAGGAAAATCCTGGGGTTATTGTCCTCCATAGCAGGGAAATATGGTGAGGATGTTGTTCAAATCTCCCTCTCTGCCCTCATTTTCTGTTTCTACATTGTGCAGTAGCACACTTCCATGTCCTAAAGGCATCTGCCCTCTGAGAATCGGTTCTGTTTTGCTTGTGCCATTATTATAGGCCTAGTGTCTCTGATACATGATTGAGGCCTGACTCATAAATAAGAGCTACTATAAATTTAAGCCACTGCCTTGTTTAATCCCCTTTTGCCCACACAGCGAGGAAACTGACTGGAATTTATTGCTTTGCTTATTCTCCCTGATTTATTCAGTCAGGAGCCTGCTTGCATTTTCCTCTATTTGACATTATTTTATATCTTGTAACATAATATATTTTCATTATATTTTAATATACCATGTGGTAAGTGTAACCACACAGCGAAATTTTGGGATTTTTCTGCTTTGTGCTGTTATTTCTCATGTACAATAATGTCTACTACATGATGAAGACCTGACTCATAAACAATAGCTTAGGTCACCATCTTATTTATTTCCCTGAACAGTATGGCCAAGGAACTAACGGCTTGGTAATTTATTTGACATTTGTATCAGGATAGTACGATCTATGCCCCTGCATAGGAATGCAGGGCTCATCTGTTGACCCAAGCTATTAGCAAGTGCAGGAATCTGCATTAAAACACCAAAAAAGTTGTGCTGACTCAATCCTGTATGTGCAGCCCGTTCATTCTGACCGAGTAAGAGAAGTCTCTGTTGTTTTCTGCTCAGGTAGAAAGAGTTAAGAGACCTTCAGATGAAATCTATGAGAAGAAATAGCTTGGAGAAAAGATGTGGTTGAGGTTTCCAAGTGCACTGTCACCAGTTTAGCAAGTCTTTGGGTGGGATCAAAACAGTGAGCTCATAGAATCCGAGAAGTCCATTCCTACATTTTCTTTGGTTTGCTTCCAAAATCACAAAGCTGTGGGTTTTTTTTTTTTTAACGAAACATTTTCTTCTGAAATTCAGTCTTTTAGAAGAAGAAAATGTCACAGCAAATTAATTTAAAAAGCAATTTTAAAATTCTTTACTTCCCCACTGTACAAATTAACTTCTGTACAAACAAAAATCTAAAATGAGACGGGGTGGAATAAGAAAAGTTGAGAGCCAGAATAATTATCAGGCTTTAAAAATTTGTTTGTAAAATTTTAAAACAAAAGTTATTTTCACCCTTTTTGCATAATGGAGGGTTTCACAGAGAGATATCACCAACAGAATCATGGGTGTGAGGGAAAGGATGTTTTTTCAGAAGAGGCACCTTTGCAGCGTGGACTAAGTACCAGGGCTTTGAGTCTGGAGGCTACAGTATAAGGTGGGGACATCAGCGGGTGTAACAGCTGACAGCGGGCAACATTGGGGAACATTTGGGAAAAGAGGTTTCAGAAGCCCAACAGCCTGATGAAGAAAGAAAAGCTCTGGCCCAAAACAGCCAAGAGGCCAGTAGCAAGGACATTCTGAAACTCAAAGCTGATGCACTCACACCATTACTAAGGTTAGTCCTGTGTTCTCCCTGGGTTCCCTATGGGCTTTCACCAGAAGCCAGCTAGGGCAACTGTGTCCTAAGGTGAATGACAAAAATGACGGTTCTGGTTCTGGCCAGGCCAGAGTTAACTTCCCAGAGCAGTCAGCATAGGTGAGCTGACTCAGCCTGGGCTGTTTTCCACACTACCTGACATCACTCCCCCATAAAAGGAGCTGGTCAGGGATGCAGTCTGAGTACAGCTGCAGTGTTGGGTTGGTCATTGTGTTGTGTAGTAGTCTGTGTTATCATCATGTTATCCTTGGGTTGTCAAGGTACTCTGTGTTATCACTGGGTGTGAATGAAGTTTGCTATGGGCTGCTGTTGTTCCTCTTTCATGGTGCTTTTGACAGTAAACTGTCCTTATCCCAACCCACGGGGGCACTGTTTGTTTCCTTGGGGAGTGAGTGAGCAGCCTGTGGTGCTCAGCCACTGTTTGGGGCTGAACCACCAAAATGACTTAGTTACCACAAGTCTTATTTCAAGTTGAGTGCAGGGCAGGTGGCTTCCATAGTACTAACTATAGTTCCTGCAAGTGTCTGGAAAAGATGTTCAATTGTTGGAAGGATTCTGGAGAAGATGGTGCAAGCATCTGCTTTGTTAGAGCCTGGTGTGTAAGACATTCACCACGGATTCATCCTGTGCTGTATCAGAGACTAAATCCCAAAACAGACCTGACCAGTTATTCTGGGAAACTTGGGACACTGAGTTTCTGCTTCTGCTTGGCCTTCCTTCCTGCCTCAACTTCTATTCTAGGCCAAAAATAATGCCATAAAAATCCATCACATTGGTGTGAAAGCCTCGGACTTCAAGAAAGCATATTCTGTACACACGAAAACAACTTCACTTGAGAATACTTGATCAACTTGAGTCAAAAATAGCTGCTTAGTTACTATATATATGTTTTGATAGCAATATGTACAGCTAAAGGCTGCAAGCGTTAGGACATGATTAGTTCAATAATAAATGCTATAACTGAGAAGGAATAATTGAATTGCCTATGAAATCTTAGCAGTTTGCCATTTGCTTGTTTTCAGCAGAGCAAAGTTTGATCTGACTTTTGAAGAACGGTGGTTTCTAACTCTTTCTTGTCGATTTCTAATAGAAATGTAGGGTAAGGTCTGTGCTACAAATAGTTTGTTGTACGGGATAGCATACTGATGTATTACCCCAAAAGCACAGCAAGAAAGGTTTTAAGTCTCATCAGGCCTAAGAAATTTTTCAGATGCTTGTTAGTGTGATTTTTTTTCAGATGATATTAATACTAGAAAATTTATGAAGTCTCCTTCATTTTCCTCCATAGAATAATGTTCTTTGGACCTCTTTCTTAGGCTGTTGAATCAACTTATCAAGCTTCTCTATTTCCCTGTGTATTAATTTATTCACTTAAATAGGTAATATCCCTGTACCGTGAACTGTAATTACCTTCTTTATTTCCCAGTTTAATATGTCAGTACTCCTACAAAAAAAAAATCTAAGATTATGTGTTATTTTCTTACTTTTTAAACACTTTGTTACCAACAACCTTGTCCATCTACTTTCTAAACTCTTGCTCTGAATTTGGATTAGGTCTGGTTTAGATGAATTTAATTTTCTTCAGAGTGGCCTGTATGATGCTGTGTTCTGTATTTGTGACTAAAGCAGTGTTGATAAAACACCAATGTTCTGGCTATAGTTGAGGAGTCATTGCATGACATCAAGGCTTTCTCTCTTTCCTGCTCTGCCCCCCAAAAGGGAGTAGGCCAGTTGGGGTGGGCATGAAACCATGAGAAGATGCAGCCTGGTCAACAGACTCAGATTGAACAAGTGGATACTCTATATTATATAATGTCATGCTCAGAATAAAAACTGAGTAATGACTGGAAGGACATTTTAGGGAGGTAGCTATTGCATGGAGACTGGCTGGATATCAGTCTACTCATGGGAGTTAAAAAGTTTTTCTATATTTTTGGGTGTTTTTTTCTTTTCTTTTTTTCCCTTTGCTTATTAAGCTTTCTTTATCTTGACCCAGGAGCTTTCTTACTTTAGCTCTTTCTATTCTTTCCCATGTTCTGCCGGAAGGCTGGTGAGCAAGTGGCTGTGTGGTGTTTAGCTTCCTACCTGTTCCACCCCTCTCCGTTCTTCTCTGGTTTTGAGGATTCCCTAAGCACTTGAAATCCAACTGGGGGACAAAGAGTGACCAGCAACTTTGTCAGCCCCTTGGTAATATTTTTAACTTTTAAGCCCCAGTCGTATTATTGTCAAATGAAAGGGCATAAAAACTCTTGTAATTTTTTTATTATTTTATTCCTTTTGCTCTGTCATGACAATGGACTCTAAGACCTGCAGGAGATAGCATAAAAAACATGAAAGAGTTACTGAACCGTTGGTTCAAGTCATGCTGTCAGCTCCTTCTCTTTTTCTGTAGCCTGAAATAAATAAAAGATAGAAATTGAATAGATTCCTAACTTACCACTCCACATGAAAATCTGCCTTTACAGGAACTGTAAAAATTAAGATTAAATACCCCAGGACCATCTTTTTCAGGAAAGGAAAGTGTTTGAGCAGTGGCTGCTTAGACTACCCTGCATCCCTCCATAAGTGAGGTCTGCTGCAAATGGTATCATGGAGAAAACAAGAACGCTCCAGCTCTGTTATTTTCTGAAAGTGGAAGGGAGAAATGCAGAGACCAAGAACTGGGAGGTCGTGTTTTGTAACTTTCTTACTTGGTGAGTTCTGAAAAATATTTCAACTACTGTGTAATTTTATGGCCATTATCTACCTACTCAAAATCACAACTTTTATAAAATACTCTCTTTAATCATTTTAGAATGAGAATTAAGACTGAATATGTACAGAGTTTGAAGGTGACCTGACCATACAATGGCCAATGGCAGTACAGTAGATAGGCATTTTGGCAAAAAGATCACACACCTTTGCTTCATATGCAGAGGTGAAATCCAGAAAGTCTCTTTTTCTGTTCAAAACCCAAGCACAGAGGGTTTATTTATTTATTTATTAAGTTTAAAGTTATTTGTAACTGTTTGCACTTTTTTTTTTTGCTATGGTGATTATCCTTTTATCTCCCATATGCTGCGGTATCATTTCCAATGCAGTGATAGCTCCTAGAGAGTCCAGTGATCATCAATCACAAACTCCTCTGCTGCTCGACTAAACACATACACACACTACTCATGTTCCAGTGAGTGTCTGGTCTTGTAGTACTGGGAGAAGTTTAGACTTGGCTATCTTTTTATTGATAAACTGTGTTTATATGATCGGGAATGAAATTAATCTGTGTGGTGAACCTTACACTTAAATGTTACTATAATTGAAAATCTTTTTTGTTTTCTAAAATATGAATAAAGCAGAGGGAAGGACAAAGAGAAGATTAAAAACAAAAACAGAAAAGAAATAGAAAAGATGCTAAATTTCCTGCTTTGGAGAATAGTTTTCAAAAGAATGGACAATATTCGAGCGACAGGCACTTTTGTTAACACAAGGTACTCACATGCACTGACCTTTCAAAGCTAATGCAAAGGTATTTGTAATCTTTACAATCTGAGACCTTCCTAAGGATATGATTTGCAAAGTTGATATTTACAGACTTCAAAAACAATAAAAAGTGCTAGTGATTTTTAAAATAGAGATTCCACAAAAGAGAGAATACCGTTTCTAAAGCACACAATTTTTGTGTATTTGCTGTGATAGAATTAGCTTATTTGACACATGAATAGAATGGCCAAAAATCACAGTGGGTTTTTTTGGTGGTATTTCAAGGCTTATCTATTAAAAGGCTAATTTTCTTCACATCCCGCTAGTACAGTTTTATCTTATGGTCCATTGACTGTCAGTAAAATAAAAACAATGACACAATGGATGTAGTTTTATTAAGTAAAGTTGACAATGGGTTAGATTCTGCTGCCTTTACTAATATCAGGCCAAACCTCTTCCCTGGATTTTGCAAATATTTGTGGATGTAATTAACTTAAGCATACAATAAGTCACTCCAAAGTCAGTGCTTAATCAGTCTGAGAGACTTACAAAGCAAATTAGCATTTATGAAATACATTATAAATAGCCTTATTTGCACGTAGGGATCCATAGTAAAATATTTGGTTTGTACATTTTGTATACCATAAGAAATGGCAAAATATTTTGGCTGCCTGTTCTTATTAAAGGCATTTTTTAAGGCAAAAAGAATTGCTAAACTGTCTGGTAGCTTAGCATTTCACTTATCATACATTTTGTTAAATGAGCAAACTAGGTTTAAAGTATTTTCAAATCTATTTACTAAAAATTTATAAAATAGTATTGTAAGTATTATTTCTTCTAAATGAACTGTTTACACTCCAATTTCATTTTATTAAAAAAGTATTTAGACCACCCAATGTTTAGTGCAAATCATTTATCATAATGGGCCAAATTATGAGATGTATATATTTATATAAACCTATATGAAATTAAATGACAGGGCACTAGTCACTATGCCAATCAGTTTAAAATTCCAATTATTTGTAATATTTAACTAAATATAAATCTGGAACAATTGAAAACTGACAGCTCTTGTAATTGTGCAAGATCAGCAGCTGTTCACTTAAACATTCTTAAGATTTCTCGTAGTTCTGAAAACCTAAACCCACTGCATATCCCATGAAGAAAAGAAAGGCATTTTTTGGTCCTATAGAGAGACTTTGAAGTCTGCAACCATATTTTCATTGCCACTATCCAGCAAAGTTTTTATTTAGCCAGGAGACCAAACTAGATGACCTAATGATGCATTTTAGCTTTAAACTTGCCTGTCCTTTTAATGAATCACGCATGCAATGTTAAGCAGGTGCTTAAGCACTTTATAGAAATAAGTGGGTTTTTATTTTCCTGCCTGCTGAGTTGAGGAGGAACATTGACACTCTAATTGTAGTTCATGCCGCTTTAGCTCTATTCTGAACCATTCTGACTTATGCTGACCCGCAAAGCACAAATGAAACATATTTAAGAAGTGCTAAACCATTTTCCAAAGACCAACTTCTGTTTTACATTATAATTTCTGAAGAGAATGTAAAAAATATTAAATAATTACTTTACTCCCCTTTACTTCAGAATCTCTTTTTGATGAAACAGAAATCAAAGACCATCTACCTTTTTGCACCTCTCCCCCTCTTCAATTTATTTTAAATAAATATTCCCATTGTATTCATGCTAGAAGCCACAAACTACAGAACTGCCTTACCCCTTTTTTATCTGAGTGCCTCAGCATTTCCATTTCTATAGGGGTTGCTGAGACTCTTTCCGAGCACTACTTCTTTCTGGTTGTAGCATGGAGACCAATACCTGTTGATATTGATTTTTCAGACCTAAATGTCAAATGAAAAGTTAGTTTGGGAATCCAAGGTAAAAACAGACTATTCCACAGCAAGGTAATTTTAAGAGTAAGGGCATGGCACTTAGTTATGACACAGAAAACACTAATGTAAAAACCTGTATATACCAGTCTTAATAGAGCAAATCATTACTTTTGAAATCTGAGGCACAGAGGCGTTTGATATATATTGACTTTTTAAGAACAGAAATCTTCTAAACTTGACCTAAGAACTGTGTTCCAAGTACCACTTTTTCTTTTTGATTATCCCTCAAAGTTGAGACAGTGTTCGGTTGGTGACTTGAAAGAAAGAGTTTGAAGTACCTTGTGCTCTGATGCTGATCACATTTATAAGCTAATTAAAAGGCTATTTTACTTCAGAGCAGCTTATTAAAGGGCATTGCTCACTCTAAGTATGTGAGTAATTGATGGTGTATGTATTATATGACAGTGCTGGGATGATGTACATTCTTTATTAACATACACTCTAAACCACAGAGGAATACACATATGGGGAAGGTTTTGAGAAAAAAAACCCCACAAACTCTTGTGATGAATGAAGCAAAATAAAAAAAATCTGTTTCAGTTTATTACAGACCGAGGGATATTACAACAGTCACACCAAACACCAAGAAGTTTGGAGCAATTTCCAGCATTGTGTGTTTGATATCATAGTCTTCACACAATTACAGCAGTAACTTTCCTTTCCAAAGAGCCCAATAGCCTTGAACCTGGACCATAAGCATGGCAGTAACATCTCTTCTGATGCATTGCCCTTGACCTTGTGTATGCTTTCTTAGATTCAGAATCTGAAGTCTTATAATGGTTATAACGTGAAATTCACTTTAAGTTTTCAGCCATGTGTCTGTCTATAATGGACAAGGGGGTTATTTTTTTCAGAAAACACTTGTTTGTGTAACAAGGCTGACTTGAGACTATACTGGCCAAGGAATGCAATTCATTCCCATGTGCCTTTTCTGTAACTCTTGCCACAAATATAAATCACTATACTATAATAACACACTGTTTGAAAAAAAATTGCTAAATTTAAATTGTACAAAACTTAGGAAGTGAAAGGAGCAGAATTAATATGTCATTTATCTATATTCAGATATGACTTCCATGTGAGAGGGAGACACAACAGTGTAGCCTTGGCTATAGATATGGATGCATCTGGAACACCTACATCCAAGAAGAGAGTACTTTCAGTAAGAAGGAAATACATAAATTTTCTTGATAAATTAAGAAAGCAAACTAAACCAAACATCAGGCATTCACCTTATATTTTTGCTATGAATTTTATTTGCAGTGTAGATATGGCTAAAATATTACTACTGAGTGTTGGCCAAGCAATTTGTGAGCCTATAAACTTTGATTGATGGATGCTGGTAAGAACGGACCAAAAGATCTTGTACCTGAAGATGATGTACTGAGTGACTCATGATAGTTTACGATGATGTTTAAAGCCTTAACAGTACTGCTTGTTTCTGTGTAAGAGCTGATTTTATTGCTTGGACCAAAGGCCACTGACATTTTCATTCCATAAAACATACATATATCCATCAGAACAGGTTTACATTCAGAATATGGAAAGCCACGGTTAGGACTGAGTGCAAACACTTTTGAACTGAAGTAAAACAACTGTTCTCTCATGAGAAACACCATGGAATCATGGTAAAATGGAGAAAAGGGAAGAACATGTCAAGGACTGCTGAGTCTTCTTTCACAGGCCTAGATCATGTGGTTGTATGTACGTTTTACTGACACTTGAAAAGCATGGTGGGACATATGATTTACTGTGGACAATTCTTTATTTAAATACTAGTTAAAAGCTTAGGAAGCTGATAATTATCATGAGGAACTCTCCAAGAACTGAGTCCTGTACCATGGTCAGGTACAGGTGTAATATGTACAACATCGAGCAGAATGAAGATTGTTGAATGAGATGATTGAATTAATGAAGAGACCCCATGAAGTTCAGTTCATGTAAGAGGATTGTCAGTTTTCTTGTAACCATTTCCATATCTCACAAGTCTATAGTCCAAACTGCCAAAATTTTAAGTGGTTAACGACATCCTCTTTAAAGTTAATATTTTATATCAAAGATTTAATTGTCTCATTTTGCACACAAGTTGGCACAAATCCTCTTCTACTATAGGAATGAGATCGAAAAATCAAAGCATTATTTTTTAAAGTTATGAAAAGCATTTAATGATTGCAAACAGTGATACCCCTCACAAACTGAGGGACAGAAAAGTATTATTCAGCCCAGGAGATCTAAAATGCTGTGGAAAAATTCCTCATATGTTTTCATTTTTAACTTTGTATTTTAAAAAGATTTTCATGTGTAAAAATGAGGGAGAAAAAACCAAATGTGTTAAAAATAAGTTGGTGATTTGAGTCTGTTCCTTAAGTGACACAAGTGATGGACACTGGGCTGTATGCTATAAAGTGATAGTATTCCAAGTAACTTCATACTGAGGAGAAAGTAGTAACTAAATCTGCTTATGGGTGGGGACAGAGTAATGAATGGACAAAGCAGGTAGTTCATCTAACTAGAGCCTGACTGCCTTGTTCGTCATTTCTCATAGCAATTCAAAATGTTTCAAAACAAAGAAAAGAAAACAAGGTGGGTTTTTTAGAGCCTGTGGAGTCCAATGTTTATAGATTTGCTATGGTTTGGTTTCTAATCCCTCCTCCTTCCACCTGCAATCAGGACAAACACAATGTCCATTCTCCCCATTAGTGGAAAGGCTCACTTGTAAAGACATCTCAGACCTTTTGTGAATATAGAGAACTTCAACCTTTGGTGCGTAAGATGACACAGCCATAAGTAGCAGGAAGTGCTTTAAATCTATTTTAAAAGGAAAACATCATTGCAAAATTTCTTCAGCTCTGAAACTATGTCTGCCCTTCTACCTCTTCTCTCCCCACATTAAAAAAATCTGTAGTGTTTCCTTCCTTGACAGGAGCATCATGGACAAAATACTGTATGTCTCTATATACATATTTCCAAAAAGAAAAAGATCTATAAGTTTATTTTAGAATTCTGTTAGAAGTTGTGCAGATCTTGATTTTTGAGACCTGTAGCAGTCCATGATACTAAAATTGTATGCAGTGCTTTGAAAATGTACTCCTCCATTTTTTGTACATCTGTTTACATGAGGATGCAACTCTTTCACAAGGAAAAAAAAGTTGCTGTGTTTCACTGAAATATCACTAGCATACCAAGGTGCCACAGCAGTCATGAATAGTAATGTTGACAGATATGTGGACAGATTATATATAAACATGTGTATCCCTAACTGTGTGCACAGTGAAGGCTGTGATTTAGTTTTCAATTCCACTAGCGGTGTCCCATCATTCCCCTGAGACCCACTGATCACTCAGGGCTGCATTTTGGGGTGATTGGTCCATTTTGCAGCATCTTGCTATTTTATAAGTGCCAACAGCATCACACTTTGTATAACATGCCTGCAGTTCCTGCTGCATTCTGCTGTTAATGCTGGCCAAAGCTTGCTTGTTTTGATATCACTTGTGCTCAGTGGGCAGTCTAATCAGCCTGGTTGATGGCTCCCCTGATTCTCGTAGCTCCCACTGTGCTCAAGGTTGCAGTATATTAGTCTCAACACAAATATGAACTTAAAAGTATACAAAAAGTATTTATTTATATAACACATGCAGATGAATTCCAATATTCCCTAAAATAACTTTATGACATTTATGTGATATACTTAAACACAGAAATGGGTATGTATGATATGTAGATACACTCATTGATGCACTCACTGTTTTATTGTTAGAAAAAAAGTATAATTATTTGGATAAAACAAAGTTGGACATACTTTCTAAATTACATTGATGTGTATACCTATTGAATTCGGTTCGTTCCCAAAATTGGGGGTATTCCTTCCTTTAAAATACCGGTTTCCTCCCTTTAAAATGCTAGTTTAAGTAGTCACAGTTCTACCCTTTTAGCCCACGAAACATCAATTTAAAAACTGCTTCCCAGTTCCCGAACTTTGGAAAACCTTGCTTTCTGGAGTTATTTGGTGTCCATTTGCTTTCCATAAATAAAAGAGAGACGTGGGGAGGTTAGGTGGGGCTGTGATTTTTGAGATATAGCATCATGATGCAAAGTGACAAACAGCAGGGCATGTCATTATAAAATGTTCTGTATTGCAACACCAGGCAATGCTGATACTTGAAGAATCTATAATATGAGCCTTTCACAAATCAGAATTGTCTGCGATATAAGCCTAGAGATATTTTGATAGATTAAAATTTCCTTTTAAACAGTCCAGCCAACATTAATGAATGTAAGGTAATTCACTACATGCAGTCACAATATTGCTGCGTATTTTACTGCATTCCTTTTACAGCGTTCCTGTGCCATCAGATTTATTGAGCATAAACAAACATTTTGATTTCCTTCTAATTAACCTGCTCCACCTCACAGTTGCTGCCAATGAAGCCGCACTGTAATTTTTGTAGGTGTCTCGCAGCCTTTCCAGCCCAAAGAGATGATTATGGCAGCTGAAGTGCAGGGGGCTCTTTCCCCAAAAGATTTCCACCAAGCAGAGCTCCGAAGAACTCAAAACTCCAGTCTCTTTGATCAAATGTTGATCAATTTCCTTGTCTGGAGTATCCTCGGGATATATTCTGGAGGCTAAATCCAGTTGTTTGTAGTCTCTTCCTGGTCCTGGAGCACTGAATGGATCCATAACAGTGTATCTAGAAACAATTTTTTAGAGAAAACACCTTTGTTACTAAACAAGAAAAAGGAAACAGAGGAGGAAATACAGGCAGACTATAAAAAGAACCAATGAAATATTATTCTGAAGGAAAGTTTGCTTGTATTTTTCAAATGCAATATCTGGAAAAGCTGTTCTGATGCAGTTCTATCTACAATAGATATTAACTTCATGCATAAAACCTGTATTAAAATGGTGTTAAATTAGCAGGAGTTGGGAAGGGTGCAATTTAAAATGACATGCTGCATTTTATGTGCATGACAACAAAAGCCTCAGTTGTATACCAGCTGATTTGTTTTTACATAAATTCTTATATTTGCTCTTTTGTTTCTGCTCCTTTCTCCCTTTAACCAAATAATTCGTCCCCAGTGGAGTTCAGTGGGAATTGAGAGCTCCAACTTGCATTGAATTAAAAGTAGGAGCCTGTTTTATACACGAAACAGGATATAAAAAATGAAACTACACTCAAAACATAGACGTTGTCTGCATGCAATAAGGTTCTCTCATTACCGTGATGAAATCATCTGTATCTGATCAAGATAAATTCCAATATCCCTATGATAAATTCCCTCTCCCCTAGAAAAGAATACAAAAGGCTTGATCTCTCTATTGGCATTTATCTTCTCTGATGTGGAGGGATAAGTCAAGTGCAATAGTCACCAGTGACTTATTATTTCTCTCCTCACAGGTGAAGATGAATGTCATAAAGGAGATAAGCCATCATGTGCATATATTATTATATATATAACACTATGTATGAATAAGGAGATATTAAATAGACTATGAACATCTTATTTTCTCTTCCTACTTTTTTTTTTCCCCTCAACCCAGGCTGTGGTTACAGAAAATTAGAAGATGCTGTAAGTTCCTGTTGAAATGAAAAGCTCCAAAGGCTTTAATATTTCCTTCAGTACTACAGCCTGTCATCAGTGAAACAGACATAACCCCTGTTTCTGTTTGACTGAGAATTATTTGACAGTGGCACTAGACTGGGACTGCAGGTACCTGAAATTTATCTACTTGTTCTGTTGAAGATTTCTCTTCTATTCTTCAATACTTAACTTTCCATGACTCAGTTCTCCATCTAGTAAACATGATATTCATAGGTCTTGCCTCCTTGGATGCTGTGCGAGCACATGGAAGACAATAAGGCCAAACAGCATTGTATTAGAAGCTTGCCTGTCTTGGAAAAATATCTGATATTTGACTGACTTTTTAAAATGTACTTAGAGATTAAAATTGCCAACAAGTAAGAATGTCTGTAATGGGTCAGAAGAAAGTCCTATTTATCCTACTTATTTGTCTCTAGAAGTAGCTAATTGAGGAATCCTAGGGGAGTGTCAGAACAAAGGATTCTCACATATATTTAATAAGGAAAGATTTCTGGCATGCAGAACTCTGCTGGCCATTACTGAGGAAGCAAACTCCTGTTCATCCTGAACCCCTCTCAGCTCATGCTGTAAGGTTCTGCCCCTGATGGTTGCAGCGAAAGGGTTGAGGGGGGAGGCAGGGGAGTTGGCTGCCCACAGACCCAGGGGACAGTGGTCCAGCTCTGATATGGCCCATCTGTGTCACCTCATTCAGGCTGTGAGACAACAGCAGTGTGTAACTGTTGCTTTATGCTGTTATATCATAATTCATCATTATCTCAGGTTAATCACTGACGGTGTCTCTATTCTAGTAGCTCTTAAAAAAATTTCAGAAGCCAGACTAAGCATCCTGACTCCTTAGATGACCAACACATGTCCTAAACCAAAATGTGACATATTCAGTCTTCTCACCAGCTTGATAGCCGGCCACTTGCAATATAGACTAGTGAAAATGTATTCTGTTACATGTACATGTATTGTATATATATTGTAATATATAAAAAAGTGCTTACTTTACTGATTTTAGAGCAATAAAATATTTGAGATTTGTGTCATATCAGTGAAAAGCACATACATTTAATGTAATCAAATAATCCCTTCAGCCTGCAAAATTTGAAAAAAATATCAATTTACAGATATAGTCTAAAATACATGTAGACTGTCAAAGAAGATTGAATGAAGACATTTATTTAAACTACTCACCTGAACTTTGGGTCATTAATTTCTTGAAATTGCTATGGATTAATAAATAAGATAAAATCTATCAAGTATAAATTATAATGATTTATCCAAAGTTACGGTGAAGGGGAAGGAAAATGTGGCATGACCTGTGCTTTGTGTAGTCAGAGGGAGTGATTAGAAAGAGTATCATGGAGTGACATTCTGTGATGTGAAGTTCTCCAGAAATGCCAGTAAATCAAAGCTGTGCACTGAAGACAATGGTCTTCCTTGTTGCATTCATATTTTTCAGAACATGGCTCCACTATATCTGATGAAATTAGACTTTTTTTCAGAATGTCATCTGTGTAAAGGATAGATACACATGCTATATAATACACAAAGGGTACAGTTTAAGTGAAAATCTGTCTGCAATAATTTATTTGAAGCTAGAGTCTTGTTCTATGACAACACATTAGAAAAATACAGTTGTTTTAAGCAAGACCTACATGACCTTCATACATTTGCACAAATGAATAGTTTTAAAGATACTCCATACAGCTAGCTAGAATGTTGGTCAACATTTTCCTTCATCATTTTGGTAAAATTCTGAATGCATATCTGATATGCATATTACTGAGTGAGGTACCCATGAGGCTGAATACTTTGATGTGAGTCTTTCAATACAAGTGAATCACCTGACTGTTAGCAATTCATAGATTTCGATGTTTAAAATCCATTGTCACCATTATCTTGCCTTGTTTCCTTGTGTGACACAAAATACAAGTTTTCACCCAAGAATTGTTACATTAGAATTAACACTGAACTGTAATTTATTTTTCCAAATGCCACAGAAACTTGATTTAAAACAATAAAACACTGTCAACCACATCTTTTGGCAAAAATGCAATTGCCTAATGACCTTTAGTGTTGAAAGTCTACTGTTTATTTCTAATCTGAACATAACTAACTTCAGCTTCCAGCCATTGAAATCTCATTACCTCTCTGCTAGAATAAAGAGCCCTCTCTGATTAGAAATCTCCTCAAGTTCTAGATTCTTACAGAACAAAATCATGTCACCATTTAACCTTCTCTCAATAAAGAAAATATGTTGTGCTTATTGCAATCATGGCAAAGTATGTTTTTCAGCCCTTGGGATTACTGTTAGTGGGCGAATGAGAAGAATGAAGCAGCTCAATGGCTTTCTCTGTGTAAGTTTTTCTTTTCCTCCTTTATTTTAGATGCTACTTTGAGACTAAAATAAAGCAATTCCCATCATAAACATTAAAGTCTTTGCATAGTAATAGTATCCAGCACCTCTCAAGTCTGTCATGTTCCCTCTGGATGGCATCCCTTCACTCCAGCATTTTGACTGCACCACACAGCTTTGTGTAGTTGGTAAACTTGCTGAGGGTGCACTCAATCCTACTGTCCATGTCACTGACAAAGTTGATAAGCAGCACTAGTCCTGATACTGACCCCTGAGGAATGTCACTCATCACTGGTCTTCACTTGGACATTGAGCTGTTGACCACAACTCTTTCAGTACAACCATCCAGCCAATTCCTTATCCAGTGAATTGTCCATCCATTGAATCTGTGTCTCCCCAATTTAGAGACAACAGTGTCATCCAGGACAATGTTAAATGCTTATCGTCAGTCTTCCCTTGTCTGCCAGTGCTGTAATTCCATTATAGAAAGCCACCAAATTTCTCAGGCACAATTTGCCCATTGTGAAGCCATGTTGGCTGTCACCAATCACCTCTGTATTTTCCATGTGCCTGAGCATAGTTTCCAAGAGGATCTGCTCCATGCTCTTGCCAGGCACAGAGGTGAGACTGACCAGCCTGCAGTTCCTCAGGTCTTCCCTTTTTTCTTTTTAAAAAATGGGGGTTATAGGGTTAAGTTTCCCTTTTTCTGGTCAGTGGGAACTTGAAAATGTAGAAATGTAACCCCCATGTTTCAAGTTTTCCTGAATATTATAAAATCTTCAGACATTTTCTTTCTAGAAATCAATCTCCCTAATTCTCCCTCCACCCCCAAAACCACCTCCTAAATAGGCTTTTCTCTACGTAAGAAATATTAGAATGAGCCACGGGGATCCAGTGAGTACTGAAGTCAAAAGAAATATTCCTTTTACCTCATTAGGTTTTGTATTAGGCATTAAATCAATAAGATGTCATTGTCCAGACTTCTGAATAGGAGCAATATTGTCGCTCCTTCGGCTACAGCAAGAGGGAGAAGCCAGTGGGAAGGATTTTTTATTTTTTTTTTTTGTATTATGATAACAGTACAGCTCATCGTTTGTCAGAGAACTACATAATTACCTGTGACTGAAAGCACTTCTCCATACGTTTTAAAGATGTGTTCATTAAACTCACTATTTGTCTGCCTACTTAAGTGTTAGGGAGAAATAAAAATTGTAGTTGGAGGAATTAATGCTGAAACAATAGCTGTGGACAAAATATTCCATTCAAGCTTATGTTTTTATTTTTGGTGAGGAAAAATATCCTTGCCTTATCAACGCACTGTGCAGTCATGACTGTCTGATAAATTTTATTTGTAAAAATAAAAATTTCTGCAATTTTTCTTCCAAGTTGCAAAATTCATGTTCTGCCTTACATCCTGCTCCACTTTTATTTTTTAGGAAAATTATGCTATCTGAGATCCTCCTTTGCCTTTTGCAAGTCAGTCCAGAATAGCCGTATGTGTTTAAATCAAATGTTACAAGGAAAGACAGTGCCATCTACTCCACGTTGAAAATTTTCTACAGCAAGTTTCAGAACAACATGAAGTAAAATAGGTAGGTTATAACTCCTTTGAAAATAAGGTTTATAATGGAAATGCTGACAGACATTTAACGATAGCAGCAATAGCTGGCACCACAGTAATAAAAGGACTTAAATGAAAAAAGAAAATCTGTATGCTTCACAAAGGCTTGTGGATTTCAGGGTAAAGCTATGTGCAGACTCAGTGTAAAGATGGATGTTAATATACTCAATTCATTATGATGCTTGGGTGTCATTCGTGGAAAATCTCAGAAACTCAACTTGCAGTCATACTGAGAATGAGTCTGAGAGAAGAAACACAGTGTTTCGCCTATCACTAGTATTTGCCTCTCCTTACCTCGTGATAAAATTACTCATCTGAGTCTTCCTTGTGCCTCAGTCAGTGCCCGGAACAGCCTGCTCAAGTGCCATGCAAACTGCAGCTTCTACTCTGCATCAAAACAAACACAAAGCCCAGCTAGAAATAAACAGTTATCGGAACCCTGTCACCCACTGTCTAATGCCCAGGTATGATTCCCATTCACTCCTGGCTAAAGGTCTTTCTCCCAGTGGATGTAAAGGGACCAATGGGCACGGCTAGAACTGTGGCCAGTGCAGTCCTAGAGGAGACCTAAAAGCTGATAGCTGGGGAGGTACTCAAAACAGCAGACAGAGAGGTTTTCTTTTGTAAAGGAAACAGGTAGGTGGGTACATCAGTGCTCTTGCATCCTGCAGCTCAGATTAAAAATTAAAGCAGTGACCTTAGACTTTTGTTGGTGTGAAATATTTCCTATTCATTCAGTGGGCAACAAAAGCAAAAGACACTTTTGTTTTCCTTTCTTGCTCACCTTATTTCTCTTTCTTCTTTTTCTTTTTCCCTCTCTCTGCTTTTTTTGGGAGCAGCGTATTTCACTTGACCACTCCAATACCTGCTAAGGTCTATTTGCGATCCCCTAGCAATAGCAATTTATAGATTAAACTGGCCACTTAGATATTCCTGTCTCCAAATAATAATGAACCAGGTTTCCCTCACATAGCTCCACTTGGTAATCCTTTCATGTCTATTCTGCTCCTGAGCCGTTTCTGTAGAGCATTGTCTACTGGGAAAGGGATGCAAAGTGAAAATGAGCAATTGTGTGCGTCTGTGTGTGTTCTTTTTCCATGCCTATAAAACCCAGCCCAAACTGTCAAGGTGACAATCCAAAACGATAATCAAAACCACTTTTTACATTCCATCTTGTAACTGCCGCAGGCAAGTTTTAAAGGAGATGCTAACAAATCCCAAAGAATACCAGGTATTAAATATTTGATATGGCCAGAAATGTATACAATAGACATCAAACTTATGTTGTATATCTCTGTAATTTCTATACCATAGGTAAACAACCATATTTCAATAAAAAAAAATATCTTAGATGGGTATTTGGAAATCTACATAAAAATCTGTTTACATTTTAGAAACAGCTCTGTTGTTTCCACATGCAGCTACCACAACAACAAAAAGAGATTTTACTTGGGAACATTATCTGCCACAGACACACTACGAAAAATATTTTCAAGGGTGCCTTTCTAGCTGTTTGCATCCTTACAAGTATTTGCTCTAAAGCAATCTTATATTCATACTACAGCCTGGTTTAAAAATTGTAAGGCTGCTGATTTACAAAATAGTTTACACTCATGCCTACAGTCTGCATTTTAAATTTTTCCAGGACTTGGGCATTAAAATTCAGTTCATTTTTGCAGTGTCCTTCATAGGGAGCACTGAGAAGGCTGCATGGAAAGAAGTGATCTTATGAGGAAAAGGAAAAGGAAAGTTCAGAAAGAGGTATAAACTGAGGTTACTCTGCTTGAGAGAGTAAGTTAAATATGGCAAGCCAGTAGAAAGAATGACCTTGCCCTCAGTCTGTACAGTTGAAGAGAGGCGAAAAAGAAGGGGCTTTAAAAAGACTTGATCACAAAGTACGTTGGTGGTAAACAAATGGAATAGAACAATGTGTTTAGGAGAAGCAGGTGAATGAACCTGTGATCCACTTCACATGTGTCAGCTGAGCCATGTTAGTCACATGCATGTGTTTAGCTCAGAGTAAACATAATGTAATTTGACCTCGCTCATATAAAGCTAGTTTTATGTTTCATCAAAGCAGTGCACTTTTGTTTGGGGTAAAGAGTGCATGTGTGAGCAGTTACTAGGGAAGTAATTTCCACCTAATTTTAGAGTACCACAGTGTGGAAATCTTCATCTCAGCTATTTATTCTAGACACTCTACAGAATCAATGGAAAGAAATAGGAGTTTGGGGGACATGATTCATCTGATATACGTTAGATGTCTATTGCAGAACCCATCCTAAGAGTGACAATTTTTTTTCCCCTGAGAAAGTCAAGATGACTAGTTAAGATGTAGTCATTTACCCTGGCTCAGACAATTCCTCCTAATGAGCAATAGATGTAGGGTACCTTGTTACACTGTGGTAACTTAATCATCAGCCTAAGATCTGGGAATTAACCACCAGTGGTGGGGTCCTGCTAGGACAGAAAATGCTCTCCAAAACAGAATCAGCTCTGCATAAATTTATAGTATGCAAAACAACAAAGAAGCAAAAGAGATGCACAGAGAGGCGAGTGGCCCAAGGTCACCCAAAAGGTCAGAGCCTGTATCTGGTTCAGTGACTTACAATTGAACTGCACTGTGGCTAAATGAAAAGTAGGAAAACAGCACAAGGGAGCAAGAATTTGTCCTGGTTCTTCCCTTCCACCCTTCAAGGATGGATTAGTGCGGGGTTTATTGAGTGTTAGGTAGGTAGGAGTAAAAAATAGCTGTAAAGAGTTATCTGAGCAGTTGCTCCCCTTAATGTGCAGTGCAAAGTTCACAAAGATGATTCTTGTGTGCCCCATTCACAGCACTGCAGAATATCTATATTATGGGATTTAAAGTCACAAGGCTCCAAAGTAGACACCCCTCTGGACAGCAACTTTACTCATGTATAGCATCTGTGGCAGCAAACGTGTAACTATTAAGGTGCCAAGTGTAATTGAATGGGTAGCAACTGAAGACCCTTTGCAGCTAGAAGTTGTTTTGAAGTATCCAGGGTTGGGACCCACTTTCAGTCAAGAATGGGTCACTTCAAGAGCTGTAACCAGCACATCCCTGTTCTGACTGCCTTGATTGTCCCTGGGATTTGGTTTAAGATTTCCATGTTCACAGATATCCTCTTTCTTAAAGCTGACTACAAGCCTTTTAAAATATTTTTTTTGGCACCCTGATTTTCCAGTGTTGAACATAGCCTGTGGAGCAGAGTTGTGATATGTTCTCCCTAGTACAGCGTTTGTGAGGGTAGGCAACTGTATTCTGCAGGAACTGTAGATTTCAAGGATTCTTCACACTTTGAATCTGATAGAGTGCAATGTAGTAGACAAGCCTGAAGGGATTCTCAGTTATGGATCACTGTAACAAAGTCTGCATTTAAGAAGAAAATGCGCCAGCTGAGATGATAAAACAAAATGTTTCCAGTCACTGCTATCTGAAGGACAGAAGAGTCTGATATGAACTGAGATTCTGAATAGGCATGTCATCCTTAGCTCAGGGAGAGAACAGATTTAATCATTTCCTAAAAATGCTGCCTTCCACATTTCATATCACAGCTGGCTTCCACTTAAGAAGCCTACCCCAAGTCTGAATGAACAAAGCAATAATTCTGTTTGCATCCACTGGAAAACATCACCACAGACTGAGCTGACTTCATTGATTTTACTCATAGGCTTAGCAGAAGCATGGGAGAGAGGGCAATAGAATTGCAGGGGACAACAAGGCTAAGCTTTGAGAGAGACCCCAGAAGGTCATGGAGCAGAGCAGACCAGGGACAGGATGTTGTCAGGTTTGTCCCAAGAGAAAATGAACTGCCACCTGAAATAATAGATACAGCTGCTTCTAAAGACCCACTGGATACAGGGATGCTCAGAGAACTGATCTGATGTGGCCACACAACAGGCCATACTTGATTTTTTTTATCAGCATCACAAAGATGATTGAATAGAGATGATTGAGTAGAGAGGTATTTGGAGACTGGGTTTTTGTTTTAAGGAGACGTTACAGAACAATATTTCTGTGAAAGCCAAGCACTCCTTTAATAAAAGCAAATACTATGAAAATATATATTTCCCAGCATTTCCATGACATTGGAAGTTATTGTATTATTCACTAACTGATACTGAATAATTAATGTCGCCTTGTTTTAGTTTTGATCAGGTTGAGGTGGCCAGAGGCTGTGGAGTGAAGGGACTCATAGCAACGGTAGGAGGAAGTGTCCTCCAAAAAGCTGCCTGACAGTAGTCCCCAAATCCCAGTTTCCTGCCACCTGAAGAGAAAAATCCAGAACTAAATGTTTCATTTGATTTTATTTTCCTGCAGCGCCAGCCCATTCATTTGGGACCCAATGAAAAGGAAATGATATATGTGAATATAAGGCTTCCCAGAGAGTTTTAAAATTTATTTTTAAAATTTGTATCAGTGCTGTACATTATGCTCTGTTGTCAGCCACTGATATAAATTGCATCTGCAGTCCAAGAGGGTGGAGCATGACAGGTAGTGAAGTAGCATTTTAATTAACAACAACAAAAAATTTCCTTCTGAAATATGTTTCAATGTGTCCTGCTCAATAAGAAGCTACAGAACAAAATTAAATCTGGTTACACATACCCTTTCCCTGCGGTTCCCTCTGCTCAAGAAATAAACCCAGTCTCATTAGGCTGAACTGGCTACTGGAAGAGGAACTTAGAAAAAAATCTCCCATTATATTATTAATTCTAAATATTTTGGTTACAGTATGATATCTCAGTGATTACCCAAGAATGTCATGCCAAAACTATCAGAAAGAGGTAGGTATATGTGTAGACATATGGGAGTGGTTTTTGCTTTGATTGCACTACTGAGATGCTCTCCTGTAACAAAAACAAGCATACACACATGCACAATCAGAACTTAGGAGTCGAACTAATAGGAAATACTTCTCTGCAGTTATGAGAGCTGGATTAAAACCTTCATTCTTTCACGTATGTTTGATTTCAGGAGCAGAAAAGACCTTTAGTTGGTGTAGTCTGTCTTCTATATAGCAGAAGACATAGGTTGCCTCTGTGTTTACCCTTGATTTTGCCTTTCAGAGTAAACACTAAGATTGCCTCCTCAGGAAAAAAAAAAAAAAAAGAAATGTAGATCCTGGAGATAATTATGTTTGATCTGCCACATCTTCCTCCTTATTCAACATTAACTCTCCTATATGTTCTGATATGCCAACAGACAAGGGACAGGGAAAACCTGATACAGCTAGTTTACTGCAAACTTTAAAAAGCAATTAAGTCCATTCTGCTGCTTTGTACTATAACTGGTGTTGCTTTTGTTTCATGATTTCCATGATTCTTCCCTACCGTTTTGATGAAGTTCTTTGCAGTCTAGCTGTTCTGTCCCAGCTTCTCAGAATATTGCACGACAATTTGATTTATATGAGCTCTCCCTTCTTTTCAAAGGTGTCCATCTCACACAAAAGTGAATATCAACCCAACATTCTCCTGAACTGCCCATTCTTTGCTGCTGAGTAGACTTTATTTCAGTTTTTGCTGAAAGGTACTGCAACTGGGCAATTTGTGATCTACGGTTCTGATCTGTTCATACTGATGCCCAGATACAGTATCTTTCTCTTGGGATTCATGCCTGTTTTTAGGAGAAGCAGGACCACTGTTCATTTATTTGAGGGTCTACTTTGGAGGTTCATGTTTGTGAAGTACTTTCAAATTTGATGCTAATTTCAAAGAAACAGAACCAGAGTTCTTTCTCATCTGTTCTACTACATTTAAAATAATCTACAAACATCTCATTTGGAAGAAATGTGGCATTCTTTTAAACAAATATGACCTCTAGAGGGTACAACTATTTCAGAAAAAGGACATAACTCAAAGACTGACTTTGCCATGCATGGGACTTCTGGTCAAACCTCCATTGATACGTTTGTCTCTGTTTCAAGAGTGGGCTAAAGGAACCTCTACAGCAAATGCAGTTATAGCAACTATGCAATTCCATAAAGAAAAATAACTTTTCACTGATTTGGTATTGTGGCTTTTTCATGTAATCCATGTTGAAGCTGCTCTAAGTTATAAAGATGTCAGAAAATACAGCACAGGTTCCTGAAACTCACTCGTTTACCCCATAATGGGCTCAGTTTGTGCTAATATCTGGAATAAAGGGTAGTCGACCACTAGAAGCGAGAGTTGTGTGCAGAAAGTCATGTAGTCATAATGCTGTTTTACTATTGTAAAAATCCTCATTCTACCAGCAGAACACAGCCATAAAATCCTGTGAAGTACGAGCAAGACAGTATCATGTAAACTCAGCCAATAATTTGGTCCAAGATATAAAATACGCACTAACTTATGCTGGAGTTACATGCTGGTGACAAGAGGTGATAGTGATGCATAGCAATAATAATATTGCTAATTACAGTGCTATAATAAAGATATAATAAATAAAGCTATTAGTTCCTCTGTAGCATAACACATCCTTATGGCATTGTAAACACAGATAATATAGCTGGCAAGCATCAGTTCTAAAGCATGACAGCATGGTCGGAAGCCAGTCTGTAGCCAAATGAAAATAAAGGGACCAGAATGTCCTTTTGATCCATTACTATATGGCTTCTGTAGCTTTGCATAGGACTGTCTATGCAAATCTCACTGACTTTACCTATATAATTAAAGCAAATAAGATTTATAAAAATATTCATTTCTAGGTTTCAACAATACTTCTGGTGTTATTTTAGGGGAAAAAAAATTAAAATCCTGTCCAAAACTAAGAAAAATCAGTCCTTCAAACATGTCAGATATATTTTAAAACTCTCGTCTTGCTTTTGGGAATCTTTAAAGCATTTCTTATGATTTTTTCACATATTGAAGACAGCTTATAAAAGCTCCTTGCATGTATATTTAATGACCCATATTTGTAATCAAACATGCGATCGTTTATAGTGCGGATGCTGCAGTTGCCAAATCTATTACTGGCTAGTTTTTTGAAGGTAGCAAATAGTACCTTTTATCTTTCCACTCTCTGTCAGAAAGCTCTACCCCTCTGGTACCTGTACATATACCCTAACCTTTAACCAGAGTGTGCTTTGACCTAGGTAACTAGTTAGCAAACAGACTTGCTTAACCTTGTGGTTGTGCCCCTTCCCCTGTGTATCCATGTGAACTCTGTGAAATTGCACCAGGAGAGTTAGGGGCCACGTGGAAGAGCTGTGCTCCTCTTTGGTTGCATCTTTGGGGCTGTTTGTAAATAAGCAGTGTTTCTGGAGGGATAACCCAATTTCTGTTTTGCAATCCAGAGCATGCTGATCACTTAATCGAGGAAGAACCGATGACCAGTTTCCTCCCCATCACTATCACCGTCTTCTCCAGTGTTTGCTCGGTCAAATATTCCACATTTTTTAAGCACGTGTAAAGGATTACAGAAACCCCTATGTGCATCTCCAGAGAGCAGCCAGAAAGGGTTAAACAAAATCAACCCTGACAATACTAGAAACAGTTCTCTCAGTGTGTGTTGGTTCACTGCTCCACAGGGCATAGCAGATGTTGTGTCTGGTAGTAAGAAGGGCCCAGGAGGTGTGAGCTGTCAATCACTTTTTTTCCTAACTACAGGCTGTGCTATGGATATGAAGCACGACTAAAACAATCTGTCTCAGCTGGGGTGTGTGAGGTATCAATAACCCTTGGCAGAGGTGTCAAGAGCCTTGCTGGAATCAAACTACCCTGCTGACCAGCTGCTTAGCAAGTTAACAAGGCGACATTCAGCACTCGCTGCCCTCCCAGCCCAACAATTAACACAACTGGAGCAGGGCTCCGCTGAAATGTGGGAGGAACTTCACCGCATCGCCCTTGCGCTGGTGACAAAGAGATGCACAGATCTTTATTCAGAAGCATCCGCAACAACACGCGCGGAGTGAGAGAAACTAGGGCAGAGAACATGTTTTATTCTCAAATCAAATATGCGGATAAATATTAGCAATATGCGTCCAATCCGAACGAACTCAAGAAAAAATAGATTTGTAGAGTATTTTCATGCACGAGACCGGCGTTTGTAGAGCAGAGGGGGAGCTTTAGTAAGGAATAAATTGTGTTGAGAAGCTAGAGTAAGGTAAATTTAAACAACAGCAGGAACAAACAATGTAATGAAAGAGTTCTGTGGCGCTGGTAATCCAAACAATAGCTGCGTAGCTGCTTGTTACAATCATCCACATGGCTGGTTAGAGTATTATAGAACAACCAGGTTGTAAAATGAACAGGCGGCAGTTGGGAAGTCTTAAACATTTTGCACTCGTGGGTCATGTACTACTCAGCCTCGTACCAGCAGAAATTTGGGAGAAATGCCATTAAAATAAATGGCTTCACAGTGGTTTAACAGGGAAGGATCCGGCCCGTTTATAGGGCATTATCCAATTTTTCATTTTACAAACTGCTAACTCCAGCTCTTGGAGTTAATGTTCTTCCCGAGCCCCCAACATATTTTTTTTTTGGTTTGGTTTGGTTTTGTTTTGAAAACTGAATTACTTTCAAGTCTTTTTGTATTCTACATTGCTTTATTTTGTGGTTTTGTTCTCAAGGGCATCAACCAGTGATTATATACTGTTCCATTCTGCAAAAAAAATACATGGTGTACAGCAAAACATGAATATTAGCTTTAAACAATTTAATGTTGTTTGTCTTTGCTTTGAAATTCAATAATGCCATCAGCCCATAAGACCTTTTAGAGCAGAGTATTTCACACAGTGAAAGCTGCTTTCTGCTACAAAAGCACAGCAGCTGTGGCTCCTGCAGATACTCTTAAAGACAGATATAATAAAACACTGGGAGGGAGTAGGTCGACACAGGAGCATGAAATGGACGAGATGAAGCCCTTTGTCACAATCAAATAGGCTGTAAAGTTACTATAGTAACATACAGTATTAAGCTCCAGGTGGATTGACTTAATGTTGACTAAACAAAAAGAGGTTAACGAAAACCAAACCAATAATTATTACACTCTCTCTACCAAATGTTTGCCAGGATGCTGTTATTTTGATTTAGCCAAGCTGTACAAAACGCAGTGTGGGTTGCTTTCTGTTCTGGCGAGCAGTTCTTCTATGAGAAAACCTGTAAGACAAAAACAAATTCAAAGTTGTAAGAAGGAAGTGGATGGGTTTACTGTGCCCATGACAGACACTGCAGCAAATTTCAAGCAAAAGACCACAGCAGAATTAAACTGTGTCAAATGCGTTTTTTTTCCCCCTTTTTTCTTTTTTCCTTCTTTTTTTTTTTTTTTTTTCTTCTCTCCAGGATCACCCACTTCCCCAGAGTGAGAAAAGTGGAGAAGGAGGGGATGTTCGAACTCATACTGACCTAACCGAGCTAAATGAATAGTGTCTGGAAAAGATAAACACATTTAGAGACTTTGTTTTAACCTTCTCTCTAAAAAGTAGCCTTTGTGTCTAAAAAAACTGCCAAGAGATATTCCCCTAATTGCAAGTTGTATTTTCAACGTGAAAAAAGAATTCATCCTGCTCTCAGTGTTTATTTCTAATTATATTCTTTACTGGAGAAAGAAGATGTCTGACAACTTATGAATGGGGTGTTTCTGGCTGCTTCCCCACCCTTCTCTTTTAGGTATGTGTCAAGGAAAGCACTTTGCCCTGGAGATAAATCCCGCAGTGTTAGGAAAGCTTGTGTTAGCTCCAGTGGCCATTTCTTTCGCTTCATGTCAGTCTGGGAATTAAAAAATCTGAGGATTTAAGTGAAATTCCTCATTTTATTCTGAAACTTCTGATGCTGTCAGAATTCACACCTTCTATCAGAACTGCAATTTCATGTGTCTCTGGTATAGTTAGTGAACTCCAAGCTGCTGCCCTATAAATCTTTAAAGGTTGCTATTCAAAGAGGGAAAGAGATCATATTGGTTCAAATTGAACAAACAGAGCAGGTCTTTCTTTGATAAAAAGTAATAGGTACAAATCGGAGACCCACCTGGATACTGACTGCAAAACTGTCAAAAACCTCTCATCTGTGCTGTAAACTTAGTCTCAATGAGCCTTGAATTAATACCACTGTCAAGGAGAAAAGAAAATGTGCTACTTGCATCTAGAACAGGAAGTTTAGCCTTGGTCAGTAAAAATAAAAAAGGACAAAAAAGGTTTTAATCATCAGAAGTATGAGGCGACTTTGAGCTGTACTTGCAGGCTTGGTTCAAGGACAACTTTGGGAGAGACAGTACATAAAGGATCGAAGGAGGAAATATCTGGAGGAAATATTTGAGGAATTCCTTGTGGTTATTACAGCCTCTTGGCTGGTAATGCCACAACCAGGAAAACAGTACCTCTTGAAAGATGATGGAAGGATTAAGCAGCTAGCCAGAACCTGTTGGCAGAAAGAACCCCAAGGGTTACTCAATTGCAGAATTTCTTTTCTGTAACTTGGCAGAAAAGTAATGTGGCTGAATCCCAGGAAATGTGTGGAGGTGTGGTCAGAGGAACTGTAATCAAGCTGAGAGGCAGTGCTGAGGGCTTTAGTGGGAACAAATATCATCACTTGAAGAGGTATCAAGTACTCTTGTTCAAATTTATTAGGGAATGGTTTCCATTTGGATTAGATTTGTACAAGTAACTGGCAGAATGTGGAGCCATCAGAATGACAGCATGAGAGCCTGGTCAGCTTCCCCAAGAGCAGACGGATTTTGGGTACTTGTGAAAAAAATGTATGTAATGACCATACATATGAAGGTCCAAGTCTTATAGCTCCTGTGGAGCAATATTGTTTCTTAAATAATAGTTATGGCTTATAGAACCATAGATTCATCATGGTTGGAAAAGATCTTCAAGATCATCAAGTCCAACTCTCAGCCCTACACCACCGTAAGCTCTAAACCATCTCCTGAAGCATCGCATCTACCCATTTTTAAAACAGCTCCAGGGACAGTGATTTCATCACCTCCCTGGGAAGCCTGTTCCAAAGCTTCATCACTCTTTTGGTGAAGACATTTTTCCTAATATCCAATCTGAACCCCCCCAAACAAAGAAAACAACTGTCACAAACAATTCTGTATCTTGTATGACATCTGGAGGACAAGATATTTTAGGAATTATTTGAGATGTCTTTGCTAAGTCGTTCTGTTGAAATGTCCTGAAGACCTAAAGTTAGGCAAAAGAAATATCAGGACAATACCACTGGTACAGAAAATGTCTTTACTCACTTGAATCTGCTTGCAAGTATTCTTAAAATTGCACACTGCTTTCTGACATGTCATCCGTTTCCTAATCCTAAGTGGGATCTCAGATGTCTGCCACCAGCATGGTTATCTGTATCTTCATCTTCAACTCAACAGACTTGGATTTGGCTATAGAAGAAGAGCAACCAGAGTACTATGGCCTGCAGTTTAGAAAGCTGGGCACCACACACCCTGTAAAGATCTAGCTCATGAGCATCGGCAGGAAGAAGAACAGAAGGACAGTGAAGGCTCACCTCAACTCCTCACATCCTGGCACACAATGACAGCCTAACCCAGCATGGGCAGGCTGTTTACCAGGCATAAGCATGGGCCCCACATGCTTTAGGAACTGGTTGTCTGCAGAGAGGCAGAAGTGGGATTTATATAGAAAATGTGTTGGATAAAAAAAATGCAAATACCTGTGCATCTAGGAATTGCAGAAACAATTTTATTTAACAGTTCATCTAGGAAATGTGTGTGCTATTCCTCCTTACATGTGCCAATATTTGGAGATAGTATGTGGGAAATGAGGTACGTAAGTAGTTAGGTGTCTAGTCAGGGTTTCTTTGCGTTTTTCCAGAACACTGTCTCACGGCCACCCGAGTATGTAGCAGTGCTTAAAGGGGGGTGGGTACACAATTCTGAGTGGATACCCCAGGTACTGTGCTGTTTCAGATCTTTGTTCTTCATGGCTGACGTTAATGTGATACTCTGAACTCTGGATATCTGTCTTCCTCCTTTGCTTACGGAGTCACAGGCAAAGCTTATCATTCTGCTCTGTCAGTTCTGGGTTTCGGTTCTCTTCAGGGAGCTACGGGCATAGAGACCAGGTGCAGAAGGGCTCATCTCTACAGAGCGGGTACACAGCAAAGCTCCTCTGCAGATGGGGTCCCCTTGCTACACCCCTGGTAACCCACACGGACCAGGAGTGCAGCAGTCATCTGCTTCTTTCCCTGACAGCTACTTTTACCTTCCGGTGTTGCCTGAGTTAGCTGATGGGATGGAAAGCCTTCCCCAACCCCTCCCAGCCAGAGAAGGTCACTTTTGTGTTTCGCTGAGTGCAGCAGCAGCTGGAAGGCTACTGTGTCCTGGGGGGTCTGCATCACCAACCCCACAGCCTGCCCCTGAGGTGATGTCCTCTACATAATTTTAACCCCATCCCTGATTTAGAAACTTCTTTAAGACGAGGCTGTTTCTCAATACTGAGGAAGTTCATCTTCCCCAGTACTGAGGTGGCCCCTGCATGTGGTTGTTTATTAATCGGTGAATACCTACTTAGAGGTAACTTAAAGGTGCTGAATTTTTAGAACAGCTAAAATGCTTTTCCTGCTTTCTAACTCAAAGATCCCACATTGATACACTGGCCCTGCTCAGAAGTCGTTGTAGATTAAGAGACAATTTGAATTATAATCCTGATACAAACACCACTGCTTCTGTGACTTTGGGCATGCCACTTAACCCCTCTGAGCCTTATTTTCCCTATTATCTGAGACTAATGGTATTTTACCTGTCTCAGACCACAAGGGAGCTATAAGGCTTAATTAATGTTTGCAAACTGGGTTGTTGCATAGCATAATTAAATAGCACTTCCAAAGTTTAAAGAAGTAGAAAGTATTAAGACCCATCAGCAGTAAAGATGAGATGAGGAGTGAGAATGTCCTGATTCCCAGGACAGTGCTTAATTCTCTCAACCATATGGCTTTGGAGGGAAAAAACAGCACCAAATTGTCTTCAAGAACCTTTTTCAAAGTTCAAAAATGTGAATTTTAAAGCAAAGGTGGGTATTCACAACTTTAAAGAACATCCAAACAGCAATAATCTTTTGATTTTTGTATAATCATTTCCTTCTTGTTTAGTTGCATGAAATTGTCCCACATTTTCAGATGTTATTGAGTTTCCAGCCAAGAGACTTTTGTTAAGAACAATCTTCCACATCCTCCAGTCTACTCTGTTATAACATAGTAAGCCACATTTATTTTCCCTTTTAAAATTTAGCAGTTCTACTCCAAAATAATTTACAATATTTAAGCTGCAGTTGTCTTGAACAGAGTAGAAATGGCAGAAATGTCCATCGGTTTCACAGGGTCAGACCTGTGAGATATCTTCTGCCCTATCACTTCTGCTCATAACTCCCCCATAATATTCTAGAGCTATTTTAGCTATAAAGTTGAAGCATAACACAAAAGTACAGAGGTTACTGTAGAACTGTATCTTATGTTAGATTAATGTAAAAACAAGTGCTGATAAAATCAAAGTATGGTTGATTTAGCTGTGTTTCTTCATGTCCTCAATAAGAAGAAAAGAAAATTCAGAGAAAGTCTAGCCATGTTTTTATGATATTCCTTCTTTTTTGTTGAAGTCGGTAGGATTATCTTTAGTTTAAAACAGTAGGATTTTCAGTTAGTATGTTCTGTTTTAACAATTAATTTAATTTAATTTTATTTAATTCCTTTCCATTCTGTGTATACTAAAATAAAAGGGGTCTGGGAGATTTTTATGCTAGCAATAGTATAAAAATGTGTGATATCCATCTTAAATCATTAAGGCTTACTTCAACGGGTATGCGATGTGACTCAAGTTTATTTATTTGGGTTTAAAAATTATATTTTAATTTCAAGTGTAGTTGAAAGGCTGTAACTGTTGGGACAACGGGCTTCTATTTTCCTTTTAGATAAAAATAAATATATTTTATTTTCCAAACATTCAGTCTTTATTTTTACCTCTCTCTCACATTCTCGGAAGAAAGTGACAAAAGTAAATAAAATTTTTAGAAATTGGATTTATTTTCTTAAAATAAGATCCTTAACATTTTTTTATACATATAAAGAAGTTAGCAAAAGGTGAAATATTTATTAGTATGTCACAATTCTGTGGTGATAACACTCCTTAAAAATAATGCAGTTCAAATCTTATGGGATCTAATTTATTTGAAGCAAAGTCTCTTAGAAAAAGGTGTATCCAAAAGGTTCAGATGGGACCTTGTTATTTAGATCTTACATATCAGAGAAGAGCCTGTGTATAATCATGATGGCTACTATAGATGATAGGATAGTTCAAAGTCCAGGACACAGAACTGCATGTCAGGATCTATTGGTACCTCATAGAGAGTCCTTAGAGAATGACAATAATGCAAGGAATCGAGAATTCATGTTAACTGTCATCTAGACCTAGTAGTGCCTGGCTGTGCCTGTTTCACTCCTAGCCGCCTTCTTTTTGTTTTCTGCAGAATAACACAACAGCTGGACTCAGGATAGCTTTCCAGTTCTACATGGCTGAGATAGATAAATAATTTCTATCATCAAGAAAAGTTATAAAGAAAAACAATGACAGTCATTCCCACCAACAGCCTGTCACCTTCTCTCAGAAAAGAGGTATCTACTAAGGCCATCCCATCTCAGTCTCATGGTTAAGGCATTGGTAAGGCAGGAGAATAAGCCTGCATAAAATAAAGATAACTGTGGGTACCCACAATCAACTTAAAAAAGATGGCCAACCAAAACTTTCACCTATAACAAAAGTTAACTTAGGGCACAAAAAGAGAGGGAAAGAAAGTCAACTCTAAATCATGCTTTCATCACCTGTGCTCTTCAGAAGTAAGATCCACTGCAAACTAAAGACAGTGGTAAGAGTCAGGGACCATCAGGGAAGGGCGCTGCCTCTTCCCTGGAGGTTTGGGCTGTGTTAGTTTCCTTTGGTTCCATGGATCCCCATGTTATATGCTCCTGCAAGAAGGATAAAAAGGTTTACCCTTTGATGCTTTGCCTACTTGCAGTCTCTCCAAGTATCTTTCCGAGAGAGGCTTAGGACAGGTTTCTGACATCAGTGCGTTGGAAGCTGAGACCTGACCATCCTTATCATATAGTAAACCATAATATCTCATGTATCTCAGTTAAAAAAAAAAAAAAAATCTGGGTAAAATTTCTTATAGGAACTCACAGTCATGGAGAATCACTGAAAAATGTAATTGTTTCTGTTAAATGTTGTGTGTTATGAGTAAGGAATTTGAAAAACATTATTTTTCATAATTGTGTTCCTTTTTCTTACTAATCTAGACAGAAAAAAAGAAGATAAAAATGCTCTTGCAGTAGCAAGAGACAATTAGTATCTAGTAAGCCTTGTGAAACCACACAGAGGAAATGTTACCTTTGGGTCTTTTGAAGAGCAGACGTTGATGTGAGGCAGGCAGGACTGAGACTGGGACCTCAAAGTAGTCAAAAAGAAAACAGTTACAGAGATTGGAGGGAGGGTGAGAATTGGTGAGGAGGAAGGCAATTAGAGATCTAGAGCATTAAGGGAGGCAAAAAAAAAATCACTTTACATCCTCTAATTCAGACCGAGCTGTCAGTACACATCATAGAATCATAGAATC
>VZTU01011875.1:0-15783 GCA_013400835.1 Zapornia atra | reverse complement strand
TCTCTCCAGAGAAGGAGACTCCACACCCCCTGGGCAGCCTGTCCCAGGGCTCCCTCATCCTCACTGGGAAGAAGTTCTTCCCCACATTGGGGGGGAACTCCCTGTGCTCCAACTTGAGCCCATCACCCCTTGTCCTGTCCCCACAGACACTGAGCAGAGGCTGCCCATGTCCCCCTGGGTCCCACCCTTCAGCTATTGATCCCCATTGATCAGATCCCCTCTCAGTCTCTTCTCTCCAGGCTGAACAGCCCCAGCTCACTCAGCCTTTCCTCCCAGGGGAGATGCTCCAGGCCCTTCAGCATCTCTGTAGCTCCTCTGGACTCTCTCCAGGAGATCCCTGGCTGTTTGATCCCAGGGAGCCCAGCACTGGACACAACACTCCAGGTGGGGCCTGACCAGGGCAGAGCAGAGGGGGAGGCTCCCCTCCTGTGACCTGCTGCCATGCTCTGTGCAGTGCTGCAGGATGGCAGGGGAGCCAGGCAAGCTGCAGTGGGCAACTCAACCCATTTACTACCAGCCCAGATTGTTATCCTAGGAAATCCAGCTCCACCATCCACAGAAATCCCTGAGCACTGCTACACCTGCTGTTACATGTGAATGGTGCTGAGCAGGACAGCAACCCAGACAGACCAAGAAATAATTTAAAATCACTTAATTGCAGCAATGGATTTCTTTGGAGCAGTGTATTTGCTGGCTTCCTAAATAATTCATAGGAGAGCCTGGTAATTAAATGCTAAAGACCTGATTTGCTTAGCATTGTTTGTACTTACATTACTATTTAAATGCAAGAAATTACCAAGACATTTTATTGCTAATTAAAAATAATACAGTTACTTATCCTCTTATAAGAATTAGTCAGCATTTCTGTGTCCTGCTTGCATAGAGCACAAACACTCCTACTCTTATATTTATTTTTGGGCCAGTTATCTTGTAAACTTATCCCTGTGTTTGTGCCAAGGGAGGGGATCACAGCCTGGGCTGGGTTGGGAGGGCCCCCAAGGGTCACAGAGCTCCAACCCCCCTGCCACAGGCAGGGCCACCAACCGCCAGGCCTGGAGCTACACAAGTTTGTTGTGCTCTGGGCAGCCTGTTCCAGCCCCTCCCCACTCTCTCTGTACAGAACTTCCCCCTAATATCTAATTTAACCCTCCCCTCCTCCAGCTTCACTCCATCCCCCTTGTCCTGCCATTATCTCCCCTCTTAAAAAGTTCTCTTGAGGTCCCTTCCAACCCCTATGATTCTGACATTCTGCCCAGAGAGGGGGTGGGTGCCCCATCCCTGGGGGTGTTCATGGCCAGGTTGGCTGGGGCCCTGGGCAACCTTGTGTAGCTCCAGGCCTGGAGGTTGGTGGCCCTGCCTGTGGCAGGGGGGGGGGGGGCTGTGGCCNGGGGGTTGGAGCTCTGTGACCCTTGGGGTCCCTTCCAACCCAGCCCAGTCTATGACTCTGTGTGATCCTAACCCTTCTGACCTGCTCCTTATGTCTTAGGCTCCCTGACAACCCTTTGATCTTCCCAGTGATGTCCAAGTTAGCCATGACCTCAGTGATGCCTCTCAAACTGCCATCTTCCTTATTTTATTGTATTATTTCTTTTTCCCCAGCACATTTCTTCCATGGTTTTGACTGGCCAGTACCAGAGCTGAAATGCAGTCAGTCTTCAGGCATGGGCTGTGAAGAGCTCCATAAGAAAGATCTCTGCCCACTCTGTTTCCAGCAAGCCCCCTCACATCTTCTTCTCCAGCTGACAGCTCATCCTGTTTTGTTCACCACCACCACCCCCCTTCAGCCTAACTACAGATTTCTCACCATACCAAGTGATCTGCTCAAATATCCTGGTAGGTGACATGAATTGGAATTTCTTTCTGTAAACAGGGCTGGGATTGAAAGGAGCTGTCAGCTCTCCTGGCATCACAGAGTCACAGGGTTGGAAAAGACCTTTAAGATCATCCAGTCCAACCATCCCCATCCTGTGCTAAACCAGATCCCTGAGCACCTCATCTCCCCTTTTTTAAACACCCCCAGGGGTGGGGACTCAGCCCCTCCCTGGGCAGCCTGTGCCACAGCCCCACAACTCTGCCAGGGAAGAACTTTGCCCTCCCATCTGCTCTGACCCTGCCCTGGGGCAGCTTGAGCCCAGTGCCCCTTGTCCCATCTCCTGTCCCCTGGCTGAAGAGACCATCCCCCACCTCTCTGCACCCTCCTGGCAGGGCAGGGGAGGTGGGGAGAAGGTCTCCCCTCAGCCTCCTCTTCTCCAGGCTGAACACCCCCAGCTCCCTCAGCTGCTCCTCAGAGGATTTGCCCTCCAGCCCCTTCCCCAGCCTGGCTGCCCTTCTCTGGACTGGCTCCAGCACCTCCATGTCCTTCTGATGGTGAGGAGCCCAGAACTGGACCCAGCACTCCAGCTGCAGCCTCCCCAGTGCCCAGTCCAGGGGCACTATTACTTCCCTAGACCTACTGGCCACACTGGTTTTGATACAAGCCAGGATGCCATACTCTGAATGCTGCTGCACTTCATCTCATCTCCCACGTATGGTTTTGTTTCCTACCCAGCCTACTCCAGAAACCTTGTGTGCTGTTGTAGCTGGGCTATATGTGGTCTCTAGTTGCCTGGGTGTCTATTGTTTGTTCTTCAGTCCATACACTATATTTGCTGTTCTCCAGAAAGAGGAGGAGATTAATTGGTAGCCTGTAATCATGTATCCTGGCTCATCAGCAATCCCAACTGAAGGCTCCTGGTTTTATGCCCTGGTTTTCCAAGGGAGACACAACATGGATTATCTAGTCCTGCTGATCTGGGACCGATGCTCAGCTTAACCAAGCTGTTCCCACTGGCCCAATGCCCTTGTCTCTCTCTGTCTTGGCATCCTTCTGCTGGCCCCATGGCTGCAGCTCAGGTTCCTGGAGCAGTTAAGGTGAAGGCAGGAGCCCTTTGCTCTGAAACCCAGCAAAGCCCAGACATCTGTGCCTGCTGCGACCCAGCCGCTCCACCTGCCAGCCTGGTTTGCCTCTCCACTGATTTCTAGGTAATCCATAGCAAAACAAGGCTCCAGCTTGCCTTCCCTTTGCTGGATGGCTTTCCACTGAAGGCCAGACTCCAACTCCTTCCTCCATGGGTATGGCTGAGCTTCTGAGAGCAGCCGTAGCCCATGGGGAAGAGCTGAGTGCTGTCTGTGCTTCCTGGAGTCTGTGGGGCATCATGAGCCATCTGCTCTGCCCCTGCCCTGGGGCAGCTTGAGCCCATTGCCCCTTGTCCCATCTCCTGTCCCCTGGCTGAAGAGACCATCCCCCACCTCTCTGCACTCCAACATTGGGTGGATGTGTTGGAACATGAGATTCTCCCTGGGTGGGAGGGAGGTCCAGAGGAACCCCACAGGAGCAGGACCATCCCTGTTGGGCCAACCAGGGGATACTGGGTTTGCTTCTCAGCTCCTCGAGCATGTTGCTCAAGGTCCTTTTGCACAATGATGCTTTGACAGCCTCCCTGTGACAATACCTGCACCTCTGGGGGTGCAGGCAGGTGCAGTCCCTCCAGTGTCTCTGCATTCAGCACCCTCCTGCTCCTCAAAGAGATTCCCAGATGAAACTGGGTTATACTGCAATTAAGACTGAGAATATGAATCAGTGATTATAAGAGGGGGGGGAAAAACTATCCAGTGAGGGAGGTGGCAGCGATCCCACACCAAGCTCTGCTCACTGTTAAGGTGGAGATCTGGGCTCAGGGGCACCTGAGCTCCAGGCTGTGGCCAGGTGATGAAGACCATGGGCTAGAGCAGCAGGATTAGAAGAGGATGCTGTAACCTTGTGGTTAATGTCAGTGTAGTTAAGGTATGTGGTGGGTGCCATGGCAACCTGCACCGGCCACGGGCTTGCTCTTGGAGTCAGGATGCTGTGGGAGCTGACAGGCTGAGAGGTGGATGAGCTGGGAGTGCAATTGCACTGGTGACGTGGCAGGAGGGTGCAGCAGGCACTGTGCATGGGTTGGTTCTTCTCCAGAGAGAGGAGACCATCTGCCTGATGTGGCTGAGCTGCTTCTTCAGGCACTTAAGTGTTTGAGGAGAAATAGTTCAGAGCACTGGGCTGGATAAGCCCTGAATTGATAGGGAAGATGATGGGAGAGGTGAGGCAGCACAGGCAGGTCAGAGACCTGGCTTATAGCATGGAGAATGCCCACATGCTCCCCCCTGGAAATAGATGGGCAGCTTCCCCCATGACATTGGGGAGGTCTTCAAGGGGGTGGAAATGCCTCTGCTGTGCCTGAGGGAAGATGCTGAGGTCTGTGGTTGTATCAGGATACAGACAGAAGAAGACAGAGGAGCAGGAGCTGAGCAATTAGCACCCAGAGCTTGCAGTATCTTCCAGATTGCCAACAGAACCCTGAGCAGCCAGTTTGGCAGCCAGTTTGGCAGCCAGAGTCCCTGTCTACAGAAGCAGTGACTGCACAGCTTGGCTTCACCATGGGGTTTGATGAGGCTGAGTGTGCCCAGCCAGGGCTGGAGCTCCTATTGCCTGGGGGTGGGTGACTCCCTGCTTCCCTATGGCCCAAAACTTCTTGTTCCCAGTCAGGGCACAGCAAAGGAAAGCCTAACATCTGCAAAGGTTGCTCCTTCTCCCCTGGGGAAACTTGCTAATGAGATGGTGAAGGGCTGTTGCTTTTCAGAGCAGATGTTCACCAGGAGCTTTTCTTCCCAAGGAATTGCTGAAGTTGTTGTTTTACAGAGCCCTTGCTCAGGGACGTGGAGGTTGAAGGCAGGAAGGTTCCTCTAGGCAATTTACCCACTGGTCTCAGCCAGCACAGGGTGGAAGTTAGCTGGCTTTGTACAAAACCAGTAGAAGGCATGTTCCTTGGCATTGGTGGGGTGTTTGCATGCTTGTTTGTGGGTCCTTGCTGAAGATGACCCTGACACCAGCCCTGGATGAACGCTTCCCCAGGTTTTCATCCCTGTTCCTTTGTGTTTAGTGGAGCTGGAAGCTGGATCTGGCAGTTTTGGTGAGATGTTGCCCTAGTTTGTGGCACAAAGCCTAGTTAAAAGAATGAGCTTCCTCACCATGAGCCTCAGAGGTGCTTCCTCACCATGAGCCTCAGAGGTGCTTCCTCACCATGAGCCTCAGAGGTGCTTCCTCACCATGAGCCTCAGAGGTGCTGCTTGGGAGGAAAGATCAGTTGTGTGAGGGCTGATCAGGTGTCCTGCAAAAGCTGAAGGGTTGGAGGTGGCTGTTGTCTGATGCACCAGCTTTTAAGTTCAGTGAAGTCTCAGGGTTGTTGCCCTGGCCTTGGAGCTGGGATTGCAGCTCAGGGTTGAGGGGAGTGACATACATTTACACAGGCTTGGCTGAAAGCCCCCTGGGGAGCTCTGGAGTTCCCCTGCTGTGGTCAAAGCTGTAAGCATGAAGAAGAGCAAAAAGCAATGCACAAGAAGCAGATAACATTTCCTTATTCCCAGCTTGAAGTTACACTGAGCTGGGTGGGGTTTTTTTGCTGCCTAAGCCCTTCCATCTGCCCTTTCCTCCTCTCATTCCCACGTCACAGACTCTGGAGGCATCTCAGCTCCTTCAGGTCAGAGCCAGAACCTGAATTAATAATGTGCTAAGAAAATAAAGACAGTTCAACAGACTTTAAATCAAGGAGAACGGCACGTTAAAGAGTTTGAACAAATCCCATTACTTTGGGTGCAGTTTTAGGGTTGGCAGAAATAAATCTCCCAGCAATTTATTGATGGTGACAAATTCTTTCAGAAAGAGCCTGCTCAGGGAATGCTTCTCTTTTTATCACCAGACTCTCTTGTGTGAATTATCTAGGCCCAGATTAATGTGTCCCAGGGAAGGTGTCAATGCAATTTGGGTCCTGGAGCTTTCATGTCACCTGGGCTGATGCATCATTTGAATATATCTGTTGAAAAACCATGTTGCTTTTTTTTTTGGGGGTGCTTCTCCCTTTGCTGTTGTGTGGGTTTGGGTTTGGCAGGATCATTGCCAGAGCTGGGTAGATGGGTCTCTGCAAGTGGAGGGGACAGCCAGTCCTTTGATGGAACATGAAATCTAAGTGTGTAGACCCATGGCAGGAAAAGAGCAAGCAGAAAGCTGTGGGGTTGATGGCTCAGGTGCTGCCAATGAGGGTTTGGCAGAGCCAGGGACTAGGGCTGTCCTCATGTGGCTGGTGGGACCAAGCACCTGGACCCTGGTTGCTGTGCCCCTATCATAGAATCATAGGATGGCATGGGTTGGAAGGGACCCCAAGGATCACAGAGCTCCAACCCCCTGCCACAGGGGCTATCCTCCAGTGCTCTTTGTCCCTCTGCATGGATAAGGCTTGAGGAAGGGCTGAAGGGCAGGAGATGCTGTGTGGTGGTCCATCATCACACATGGGTCTGGCTGGGGAACAGCTTTGCATTCACTGGTTTTCATTTACCAGCAGGTCTATCAGAAACCCACCGTGGCACAACACCAAAATGGGTGGGATTGATTGAAAGCTGTAGGGGTTTGCTTCAGAGGTTGGTTGTCTGCAGCCATGGGGACATTACCCCTTGTGTTGGCCTCACTTCAGCTCCTGGTTCCCTCTATTAGTGGGTTGTCTGATGAGACCTCAAGAGTGTTATCCCTGGGACTCAAGGTCTGGGTGTCTTCCTTATGCTTTTCTGTGTTACCTGGACCCTGGAAGCTATTGCTCCAGGACCTCTTCCTACTTCTGAGCCTCCTCTGGACACCTTCCAACCTCTCAGCCTCTACCCAATGTTCACCTCCCAGCTTGAGACAGTTCCCCCAAGCAGGGACCGCTGCCCAGCACATGAGGCCACCTCTGCACCTTTGGGAAGACGTGGGGGCAGGTTGGGGCACCTCTCTGTGCTGCTCTGACTGGTGGCTGAGTGTTTGATCTGGTGCCCAAGTCAAAACAGGGAGGTGAACCCCATTTTCCTGAATGAGTTTGGGCTGCAGGGCAGGAACACTTCTACAGCCTGAAGATGCTTGTTTGGGGTGGAGAGCATGCTCATGGGTGTGACAGTGAGGAACAGCATGCTGAGACACCCCAACAGAGACCTCCAGGGGGTAAAATTCAGCCTGTGCCTGCTCCAGAGCCTGGCCATGGGGGGTCACAGGCTGGGCACTGTGTGAGCCCAGATACTGCTATTTACTCAGCAGCTACACTCCAGCTTAACGGGCAGGAAAGAAGAGAAGTTAATTTATTACCACAAATGACTTTGAAGTAATTAATTGATCTTGTCAAAGGCAAGGGATAATTCCACGGCTGTGTAATCCCAGCAGAAAGATACTTCTTGTCCCCTGACAAGGCAGCTTTGATAGAGCTATTTCACTAACACATGCTGAAGTCAGGAAAGGGACATTTTATTTAATGATTCGTGCTAATTAGAGGGAGGCAGGCGTGCTCCCTGCCTGCCCCACAGAGCAGCAGGAGCTGGGTTTTTCAGGCCAGTCCCCTGTGGTGCCAGCCCCACTCCCCAACCTGCACATGGGCAGGAAAAGTCCTTGGGGACCAACATGTCTGGGCATCTCTGTATGGATCTGGGTGGGACAGAACAGGAGAAGGTTTCTGATCATCTGATGAGGGGAAGGAGAAAAAGCAAGCCCTGTCTCAGCAGGAGCAGAGATGGCCTTTCAAAGACTTTAGCAGATCCATTGTACAAGATGTAACAGGGTTCTGTCTTCCTCAGCAGTTGTGTGTGCTGGATTTGGGGTAAGAATCATAGAATCCCAGACTGGTCTGGGTTGGAAGGGACCCCAAGGAGCACAGAGCTCCAACCCCCTGCCACAGGCAGGGCCACCAACCTCCAGGCCTGGAGCTACACAAGGTTGCCCAGGGCCCCATCCAACCTGGCCTTGAACCCCCCCAGAGATAGGGCACCCATCCCCTCTCTGGGCAGCCTGTTCCAGCCCCTCCCCACTCTCTCTGCAAAGAACTTCCCCCTAAGATCTAATTTAACCCTCCCCTCCTCCAGCTTCACTCCATCCCCCTTGTCCTGCCATGATCTCCCCTTTAACAAGCTGATTCCCCTCCTGTTCCTCTGCTCCCTTCATGGTTTCCCTTCATTTTGCTGTCTCTTGTAGAGCCAGTGTTACCCAGTGACTTCTGTTGTCATATCAAACACTGATTGCTTGTCGTTGTGCCCAGCTCTACCTGTTTACAAGGCCTTGCTGTGGCTCTACCACAGGCTACATTCTATTATTGGGTTTGGAGGAAAACCCTGGCTTAAATGAAACTGAGGGGAACTTGTGCTTCCTTCTTGTTGCAAATAAACCCCCTGTCTTGTAGAATAGAACCCAAAACAACACCCAGTGATGATTACCTCTTCACTGCCCCGTGTTTGTCCTTGGGAGGAAAATCTCAGTTCCTACATCTGGTGAGATGAGACTGAAACCAGCAACAAATACCTCCAAACCCCCTGTCTATCATAGAATCACTTGGGTTGGAAGAGACCTTCAAGATCATTGAGCCCAACCACAGCCTGCCCCTGCCCAGCCACCTCTACACCATGAACTTAAGGACAACATCTACCTGCCTTTGAAACCCCTCCAGGGATGGTGACTCCACCACGTCCCTGGGCATCCTGTTCCAGTGCTTGAAATTCTTCTTGACACCCATCCTAACTCTCCCCAGCACTCTCAGAGCCTGAGTCCACAACAGAAGGTGTGAAGGGGCTTCATGGTCTTGTAGGCCCAACAGGGTTGGCTGGAGCATGTAGCACAGCGGGGCCAAACCCTGAGAAAGGAAAACAAGCAGAGCAGTTGAATGGCTGCCCAGGCTTAGGAAGAAAGAGTGAGTGATTTTTGTCATTAATTGCTGCATCATAATGCTGTTACAGAAGGGGGGTCTAATTAAAAGTGGCTGACACAGCCTTCTGTCTGGCAAATCCCAGCTTTCAAGTGGCTCGACCTTGCAACATCAATAATGCTCCTTAGCTGTGGATGTAGAGGCTTTATCCAGCAGCTGCCAATGACCTAGTCCACCCCTTGGCACTGCTGCTTGGTGAGGAGAGAGGAGTTACTTCTCTGGAGACCTTGTGGGACTGGGGGAAGGGCTGCTTTGGCCAGGCTGAGTCCAAAGGATCTGTTTCTCAGAGGAGGGCCTGCTTTGCAAGGTGACAAACGTTTGCCTGAAGCTTGGCCTTTGTCTGGTGATGGGTCCAAATTTGCATCCCAGCCTTGGGCTGGGCACTTACATGGGCCTTGTGAGCCCTTGTGCTCTTTCTCTTGGTTACTGGCAGTGGAATGGTTTATCTAGAAGAGAATTATATGGACCAAGGTGGACAAACTGAGATGCAGCCTCGTTGCAGCCTTCCAGTACCTGAAGGGAACTTATAAGCAGGAGGGGATTAAACTTTTCAAAAGGGTAGATAATGGCAGGACAAGGGGGATGGATTAAAACTAAAGGAAGGAGGGTTTAGATTAGATATTAGGGGGAAGTTTTTTACAGAAAGAGTGGTGAGGTGCTGGAACAGGCTGCCCAGAGAGGGGGTGGGTGCCCCGTCCCTGGAAGTGTTCAAGGCCAGGTTGGCTGGGGCCCTGGGCAACCTTGTGTAGATCCAGACCTGGAGGTTGGTGGCCCTGCCTGTGGCAGGGGGGTTGGAGCTCTATGATCCATGGAGTCCCTTCCAACCCATGCCATTCTATGATTCTATATGATGTGGTGCTTAGGGATGTGGCTTAGTGGCAGCTTTGGCAGGTTAGGCTGATGGTTAGACCTGATGATCTGAAAGGTCCTTTCCAACCAAGCCTATGATTCTATGAGATCTTGAGAGTCCATCATCAAGAGTCTGCTGTCCATCAAAGCCACAGCAACTGGTGACACATACACCCTGGATTTTCTTAAGACTAACCATGTCTCTTAGGCAGAAGCTGGGACAGCACCAGCCTCGGGGAGCAAAGACCCTTGAGATGCTTCTGTCTTACCCCATGCAAACAGGGACCCAAGCCCACACCTCCCCTGTGCCTCCTCACCCTCCAAGGAACCATTTCTCCATGCTCTTTCCCTGGCATGACTTGGTCCTTCCCAGGCCTGACTCTGTTGCAGTTCCTGGCTGCAAAGGACTCGGAAATGATGCTGTCTTGAACTCTGCAGGTGCTGGAGTCTCTGAAGGACCATGGCTCTTCTCCTCCCCTCTCTGTAACGGTTGAGGGATCTCTTGGTAGCTGCTGGGGCCAGGAGGCTGTGGGAGGAGAGGTCACAACTCTCAGAGATATCAAAGAACAGGTCAACTATGAAGCATCCCTCATCTTACCTGTAATAGCTTTGCAAAGCTGAACTTGGCTCCCAGGGAAGGGTAACGAGCTGCAATTCTCTGCTTGATCAGCTGCCGTTCCAGAAGAGTCAGCTGCTCCCCAGTGCCCTGGGTGAGCCCTGGCAAGGACACTCTCTTCCCTCGTTGCCACCCAAGCATGTTGAGAAATGTGTCCTCAGAAGCAATCACAGACTCACAGGGGTGGGAAGGGCCCTCCAGAGCCCCTGGGGTCCAGCCCCCTGCCAAAGCAGGGACCCTGGGACAGGGCACACAGGTTGGTGTCCAGATGGGGCTGGAATCTCTCCAGAGAAGGAGACTCCACACCCCCTGGGCAGCCTGTCCCAGGGCTCCCTCACCCTCACTGGGAAGAAGTTCTTCCCCACATTGGGGGGGAGCTCCCTGTGCTCCAACTTGAGCCCATCACCCCTTGTCCTGTCCCCACAGACACTGAGCAGAGGCTGCCCATGGCCCCCTGGGTCCCACCCTTCAGCTGTTGATCCCCATTGATCAGATCCCCTCTCAGTCTCTTCTCTCCAGGCTGAACAGCCCCAGCTCACTCAGCCTGTCCTCACAGGGGAGGTGGGTCAGCACCAGGTACTATCCAGGAAGGTGAGGGGGATTGTGCCAGTCTCAGGGGATGCAGAAATGGAGCATCAGACCTGGCTCCATCCTTGACAGTCTGCAGCATCTCAGCATGTGGCCTTTTCAGGCTGGAGGTGAGAAGCTCTCCTGAGCCCTCCAGCCCTTCTGAAGCAGCAGCACCAGCAGCACTTGCTGCAATCTGCTCCCACAGTAAGTCAGAAGTTAATTTTCGTTAATTGCCATTGGCAGTTAAGTTAAAACCCATTAATTGGTGCAACCTGCATGAACAGAGAATGATTTTCACTGGGCCACAGGCAACTGGGTTTTTTTTTCTTGAACTTGGAGCATCCAAGTGTGTGTTTGCAGCCACTGTCCTCCAAAAAACAGTCATTCCATGCCACAGGGCTTTACCCAGCTCAACTGCTGCAGTATTTTACAATATCCCTTTGTCAGCATTAAAAAAAAAGTGCTTAGATCCCTTTCTGAGATTGATGGCATCTCACAGGTGAATAGATTTTTGATTAGAGGAAACTCTCTGCTTTCCCCTCCCTCCCCCCCATTTCAAAAGCATTTGGCCAAGAGGTGGGATGCTGCAAAGGCTGAACCTCACTTAATTATCAAGCCCTTTATGTCCAGGCAGAACAAATTCCCTTGCTGTCTCCTCCTCAGTGCAATTAGTTTAGCATAACCTAGATCCTGGGCCACCCCTCCTGGTGCTGTGCTGGGGCAGTGGCTGTGCAGGCTGCAGTGTTAAATCCCCAGTGCCATCAAGATCGATGCTACTCAACACCCAGAGCCTTTCATGTGCCTCCAGGAGCTTGTGTCATGAGTTTCCCTGAGGCTCAGCCAGCTTTATCTCTTTTTTTGGTGTTTTTAGAAGCAAAACCTTCAGCAGAAGGATCTCCTCCAGCTCTGAAACCCTTCCAAAGAAGCGAGGACAGAGCAGGAAGCTCCCCACATAATGATTCCCCCAGGCTTGTACTTACCAGGGAGGGGAGGGAGGGGGAGATTTCAAGAAAGAAAGTGTTCAGCTGGTTGGAGTTTGGTTTTCAGTGCAGACATGGCTCCTCTTTGCTCAGGGACAGAGGATCAGGGCAGGACAGCAAATAAAACCAGGGAAAAGAGAGGTCTGGCTGGAGGGCAAATCCTCTGAGGAGCAGCTGAGGGAGCTGGGGGTGTTCAGCCTGGAGAGGAGGAGGCTGAGGGGAGACCTTCTCCCCACCTCCCCTGCCCTGCCAGGAGGGTGCAGAGAGGTGGGGGATGGTCTCTTCAGCCAGGGGACAGGAGATGGGACAAGGGGCAATGGGCTCAAGCTGCCCCAGGGCAGGGTCAGAGCAGATGGGAGGGCAAAGTTCTTCCCTGGCAGAGTTGTGGGGCTGTGGCACAGGCTGCCCAGGGAGGGGCTGAGTCCCCACACCTGGGGGTGTTTAAAAAAGGGGAGATGAGGTGCTCAGGGATCTGGTTTAGCACAGNGCCCCCCCCCCCCACCTGGGTGATGCTCTGCTCCTTTGGGAAGAGCCCAGAGCAAACCAGGTTGTGATGGTGAGGATCTTCCCTGCCCCCAGGTGCTGCTGCAGCTCACAGGTCCTCTGTGCTTTTGGGAAGGGGTGGGCTGGGACTGCTGCACACCCACATGCTCAGCTCCTGCTCCTCCTGGCTCTTGCTCAGTGTGATGGGACCAGTCAGCATCACAACCTGCTCTGCTGGAGATAATCCCAGCAAGGGAAATCCTGTCCAGCCCATGACGTGGCTCCTGGAGAGCCCTCAGCAGAAGTGATTGTGTTTGCACAAACAACCCTCATCAGTGTAAAGGAGATCAAATCAGTGGGAGCTCATTAAGATGCAGCCACGGTCTCCACCATGGAGCAGAGCTGCTGTCAGGGTCTGACACAGGAACAGCAGGACAGAGGATGCCCCAGGCCATGGGATGGTCTGTTCTGGACTGGTGCAGGGTGCTGGCTGCAGCCTGGGGCTCCACAGCTCTGTGCATCGCAGCTGCCTTCTGTGAGAGGGGGAAGGCTGGGGAAGACACTACAGACCCCTCCCCTGACTCCCCCTGGGCAGCCTGTCCCGGGCTCCCTCACCCTCACTGGGAAGAAGTTCTTCCCCACATTGGGGGGGAACTCCCTGTGCTCCAACTTGAGCCCATCACCCCTTGTCCTGTCCCCACAGACACTGAGCAGAGGCTGCCCATGTCCCCCTGGGTCCCACCCTTCAGCTATTGATCCCCATTGATCAGATCCCCTCTCCGTCTCTTCTCTCCAGGCTGAACAGCCCCAGCTCCCTCAGCCTTTCCTCCCAGGGGAGATGCTCCAGGCCCTTCAGCAGCGCTGTAGCTCCTCTGGACTCTCTCCAGGAGATCCCTGGCTGTTTGATCCCAGGGAGCCCAGCACTGGACACAACACTCCAGAACTGGACACAATATGCCCCAATGGAATTGGGAATGGACTGGGAAACCCTGGGCTGAGTTGGGCTGGGGTGGAGTGGTCTGCATGGAGGATCTGCTGTGATGTGCTGCAGGGAGGATGCTCTGCAGGTGGGTTCTCATCAGCAGGGGGGAAGAGGGGAGCTCCAAGGACCCTCCACACAAGCAGGTCCTGTGGCTTGCAGGGGCCACAGAGCAAGCACAGAGCATGCAGGACTCTCCCACGAGTGGGTGTAAGGGTGCAGTTAGGAGCTGCTGGCTGCCAGAGGACAGCTGCCTAAGGAAGCAATGCTCATTCTGCAGGGAGGCCACTACTGTGCCCTGCCTCCCCTTTGCCCCGGGGCCATGAGCGTTCCCTGCAATTCCTAAGTGTGAGAATGCTCTCCCTAGGCACCTCTCAGAGAAGAAAAACCCACTTCAATTAGCAGCCAAGATGGATCACACAGGAAATTGGGGTGGTTATTTCCAGCTATTGACAATGAATCACCTCTCTGTAGGAAGGGGGCAATGCTGCACCCTGCCTGGGCATCACAGTCCTGCTCCTCTGGTGCTGTTCCATGTAGAGGAGTTGGCTTTTCTCATTTGGTGATTCATTTTTTTGAAGGATGAATGGGGGGGGGGGGGGGGGTTTTTTTGCACTGGGGAAAGTGCTGAAACTGGAAAGAGGGAGCAGCACAGGAGGGGTTGCATCAGCTCCCCACAGCCACGGGCAACCTTGGCAGCTAATCCACATCTTGAGGTGCCTCCAGCAACCAGTTGGAGCATCTTCTGTCCCCCCCTGAGCTCCTGGATGAGGAGGGATGAGTCTGTTCTCTCCAGAGCCTTGGTTTTCCTCATGTGAAGCATCCTTGCTGCTACCTGTCTCTGTCCCTCGGGGGTCCTGTACCCCACAACCTGAGCTTGCTCCTGCTCTCTCTTTCCTGAGAGTTTCTATGTCTGTTGTTCTGCAGGTACTGAAGTAGGATGGGGGTAGGGGAGGCAGAGCCTGTGCTCAAAGGGGCATCCTGTCCCCCAGGGCTCCACCTGGCAATGTTCCTGAGGGGCTGGGAATGGCCGAATCCTTCTCTCTGGCTGAGGAGCTCAGGCAGCCACAGTGCCAAGTGATCAGCAGCGTTGGTATATTTATTTGCAGGTCATTTTTCACTTGCTGACCTCTCCCTGGCAGGGGCTGGCACCCTCTGACTGCTGCATCTTTTAGCTTTGAGGGTGCCCCTCTAAGCTGGGTGTGGGCAATGACCCCCATCAGCCTGTCCTAGCTGAGGTGAGCAACTGGTTCACCTCTCCCCTCCCATCTGGGTGCTAGCACCCCCTCCAAATTGCAGCTCATCAGCCCAGGCTCAAAGTGTCCTGTTCCATTTTTCCAGAGCCAAAAAAATGCAGCTTTTGAGTGTCCTCCTACAGATCTGGCACGCTGAGGTGGGGTGGCACCAGGCAGAGCTGGGGTGGCACCAGGCAGAGGTGGGGTGGCACCAGGCAGAGGTGGGGGGGCACCAGGCAGAGGTGGGGTGGCACCAGGCAGAGCTGGTGGGTGACACCCACTCGTGGAGCTTGTGTGGGACTGCCCAGGCTGTGCTGGGCTGCTGCTTTGGGTCCAGGTCGCTGGAGAGCTCCCAGAGCCTGGCTGTGGTTCCCTGGGAGCTGCTGGTGACTCTCTACAAGCCTGGCAGCAGGTCCCATCCCAGAAAGTCGGGTCCTGAGCCTGGGGTGGGGAGGTGCAGTGACATTTTGCAGTCCCTTCGTGGCTGGTTGTGCTCTCAGCATCTCCTCAGCACACAGCCCTTGTCCCAGGCAGTGGTCTGCCTGGCTGGAGGGGTGTGTGTCCCATCAGGATGCTGTGCCTGCTCTGGAGCATCCCAGGCTGCTGTGGGGCTGGGACAGACCCAGGCTGTGTGCAGACAGGGCATTTGGATGTCTTAGAGGGGCACTCATGCAGTCAAGCTGCCCCAAGGATTCAGGGAGCTTTTGGTGGGGAGCACAGGGATCCAGGAGCCACAGCCGGGGTGGGGGAGAGGGGGGGACAGGCAGGCTCAGCCCCCTCACCTCTGCACTCTCTCATGGGCTGGCTTTCCCAGGCAGGCAGCTCATGAAACTTCTCTGGGCTCCAATTGCTGTGCTCCACCTTTTATTCTAATTGATTCTGCATCGCCATAGGAACCCGCTCCAGCCTGAGTGAGGAGCAGCTGCCTTCCCTGTGCGCTCTCCAGGAGAGAGGCTGCTGCTCCTTCCCTCAAGATGGCAAGTGATGGAGCCAGGAGCCTGTGCCAGCTAGGTACCCTCCCTGCCCCATCCNACTTAGTCTAGAAACTCAAAGCCAGTATTTCTGCATTTAGTACTTGTTGAGAAGGGTGTTGGCATGTTATTGGTTGGTTGGTTGGTTGGTTGGGTGGCTTGGGGGGGGGGGATAGTTTCCTCTGTGCTTGGCTGCCAGAGACACCCCCCCACCCCTCGTGGTGGTGGGTTCAGGAGGTGGGGCTGGCTCTGTTTGTCTGGGCACCAGTGTGTCTTCTGATGGTGGTTGCCAAGTGTGGATGGAGAGGACAGGAGGTAGA
>VZTU01011874.1:257171-374801 GCA_013400835.1 Zapornia atra | reverse complement strand
TTTTCGCCAAACCGTTGTGTTTGATTTTGGATTAGAACCAGTCCTCATGCAACGAGTGATGATTGATGCTGCTTCAACTGAAGGTAATGTCTGAAACTTCTTTTTTTGAGTAGTGAAAATCTTTGGTGCTCTCTCTTTCCTTTTCATATTTCTGGGCAGAACAGCACCTGTATGAACAGCTAGTGAACGGCTTTTACTGTGTGTTACGTTCATTCTATGCACAAATATAAATAGTGGACAAAAGCTTCAAAGGGTCTAAATAAGGCAGGTAACTGGAGTATGAGTGTTACTTTGTGTTGGGATATGGCTTCTAGATCTTGTCAAAGTGCTGGGAATATCTAGTTTGGTCTGTTTGAAGGCAGCAGTAGAAGTTGAAGTGTGTTAATTCTGTTTTTTATCATTCATGTGTTGATGAAAATGTGAAACATGTAGAAGGTCAGTAGAGAGATGAAGTGTTTCTGTATAAGAATGCACCTGGTAATTCATTTGTTAATTAAAGCAAGACTATCTGAGAAGCTGTGGGGGTGTTTTTTCCCTTGCAGTATTCGATGATGGTTGTCAAAGGCAAGAGGCAAAGAAGAAACTTGTAACTCAGTGACTTGCTGTTGACATGAAGTTTGAAAATGTAAAGAAACTGTAACTATATTTTTGTGTGTGTTTAGTAAAAAACCACAGCACTACATCTTAGTTGTAAGGTTTGTGTTGCGTTTATGAAGTTGATCTGTGCCTCTCAGTTCAAACTTGAAATAACTCTGTTATCAGAAAGATGTCAACAAATTGAAAGATGTTTGAAGAGGTTCAAAAAAGAAGGAACCCCTTTGATTTGTAGTACAAGATTGAGAGCTAAATTTAGGTTACTGTGTCACTTGACAGCAAGTAAGGGGGTGGGATAGACTGTGGTAATTTTTATTAAAGTCTGTGAGGTGCACTGGGTTGTAGCATTGGGATGTGAGCAGAAGGAAAAGGAAAAAGGATAAAACTAAGAAAACAGCAGTTTTGTAGTCCTGGCCTATATTTTCATATAACAGGTTAATGTTTGCAACATTAACAAAAAGAAACTGTAAATAGCAAATAGTAAAGATCATGAACTGATCTTTCCAGATGACTCAAGGACTTGTAGCCAAGAGCAGGAAGACTGTACAGGCTGTGATGTCTCTCAAAGCAGAGAACATTGCATAGTGAATGAGAAACTCTGCTTGGCAGCAAGGCTGTGGTCTTTTCAGGAGCTATTACTGATCTCCATGTAACAGAGTGGGTAATCACAGCTGCCAGGCTTCCTAAGACACTGAGTTTGTGGAGAACAGGTGTCCGTTTACTGCAAGCTTGCTTAGAATTAAGAAAACCAAGCCAGAACTTACTCCACAGAGTTAACTGTCAAACCAGTCTAAGGTCTTGGTCCCTGTTGGCTTAAACTCTGGTTAAGAGTGGTACCAGGGACGGCCAATCTGAGTCCATGTGAAAGGGATGGATGGAGTTGAGAGAGCACTCCCGAGCATCAGTTCCTGATACTTCCTTTGCACATGTAGATACTTCCTTTGCACATGTACCTTGTCTGTGTGCAGAGGGATATCAAAGTCTCCAAGCAGGTTGTTGCTATTTTATTTCAAATTATGAGAGTGCTAGGTGCTTTACAGAGAAATATAAGTACCAAATCCTGGGCTACTTGCTAAGGTAATCCAAGAAGTGTGTAAGCAGGCAAGTGAAAGGCATAACTATGTTGGATGTAAGTCTGATTCCATTGTTCTGTGTACTATGTATGGATTGGGATCTCGTGGAAGTATTTTTCAAGCAGAAGGCTGACCAAGGTCTTTACATTTGGACGTAATTTAGGGCCCTGTCCAGATATCTAAGCAGGAAAGAAAGATCAACATTAAAATGTTTTAGTAGAGGAGGCTCCATCGTGTGTTTTGAAAACTTTATTTGCTATGGAAAAGGAGAACCGAGAAGTTTTCTGTGCACTGAGAATGTACAAAATGCTCTTGAAGAAAAAGTTGCCGAGTGCTCTGCCTGTGCCAGGAGCTGTTTATTTCAGGCTTGCAGTGGAAGCCTGTTGTGTTGGGAATTAATGCCCGTCTTCCTAGCAAACGAGGTCTCAATCCCAGCAGAATTACTGGTTTGGTTAGTACCAGAGAAAGCTTAATTTATGGTGAAATGATTTTAAACACATGGACCATAGAAACACGGCCTTTTCCTTGCTACTAATACAGTTCAGGCTTGAGGTAGGTATTTAAATGTGGCTTCTTAGTGAACACATACTTAGGGGATTAGTGAGTGAGGTAAGCGGCGTTCCTGCTGTCACAGTCAAGGTGCACTGAGATTTCTTTTGCCAAAAAGGTATTTTCCTTCTATTTAGAATAAAGACAGTCAAGATGATGAGCATTTGATTTGAATTTGAGATGTGGGGTTTTTTGCACATTTTTCAGCGTTGGTGTGATATCCTGGATACCTATCTTAAATCTTACTCAGAGATAATACATTAAGATATCACAGCTGCACTACAAATGCCAAATATTTTCAGCTCTGCACTTTAACTGCAATTCTGTTAACTGATGCATTGTTGTCATAGTGCTTTTGTGGTTTAACAATGTATTTTGGGTGGCCATAGGCGATGCTTGGTCTTCTCTCTCATTTAAGCTAGGTGGTCCCTGAAATAAGGGTATAATTTCCTCTTAATTTTCGAATTTGCTATCATGTTAGGCAAAACTCTGAAAATATAACATAAGAGACCAGCTCTAACTAGAGAATGCAACTCTGCAGAACATGTGGATTACAATACTGTAGAATTTTTTAAAGGCTTTCACAATGTTGCAAATTTAATGATTTCTTACTAGCTACTTTATCAACTTGGTTTTATTACCTTCTAAATTTTTCAGAACGTATCGTAAGGTTCTTCACTAGTTTTATGTTTTTTGAAATGAGATGATGTTGCGTTTAGGCATTGAAAGCCTATTGCGATGCCAAGTCCTTCAAAGTTGCTGGCAATGATTAAAATCAAAGTGCTTTCCTTGTTTCTTGGCATTCATTCTATTTGCTGTCTGTAATATTTTATTTTCTAATATTGTTTGAGAGCCTGCTTACTCTCTGTGTACACCTGAAAAGTAGGGATGGTAATTACGAGCAGTGAACTTTTATTAAAGTAGTTGTGGGCAGAGAAGGCCCTTACCTACACTTACTTCTTTACCTCTAATGGGATTATTTGTAGTGGTGGGTGCTTTTGTTGTTTAAATAAAAAACCTGAGCACATACGGAATTGTGATCTTACTTCCTTTCCCTGTTATGTCTCTACATCCAGATCTTGAATACTTGATGCATGCACGGCAACAGCTACTAACCACAGCTAAGCGTTGGGATTCTACTTCTAAGACTATTGTAGAATTTGAGCCTAATGAAACTACTGAATTGGAGAAGAGCCTTCTTACCAGATACCAAATCCCTCTATCTGCTGACCAGCTATTTACACAATCTGTCCTGGACAAATCATTGACCAAGACCAACTATCAGTCACGGCTACACGACCTCCTTTATATAGAGGAAATAGCACAGTATAAGGAAGTTAGCAAGTAAGTGCTGCCTTTTTAAAAATACTTCTTTGGTAATTCTTGCTGTCCTGTTAAAATGAGCATACAGAAATATTCTCCATCATATATATTTATAATCCAGTTTACTTTTCTAAGGCTTTTTAAAACAAAAGTGGGTTTAAAGTAAACATGACATACAGTATAAAAGGAGACTTCTAAGTGAATGTTCACATTGAGAATTACACGCTCGTGCCTCATAGGAAACCACAGAGCAGCATGCTTGTAGGAATGGAAGAATAAGTGTATCCTGTGTGTAATGCTTCCTCTTTAGACAATTTGGTGCAGCGATGTTACTGCTCTTCTTTTTCTGTCTAGTAGATTAATAAAAGGTTTTAATAATGTTCTTGAAATCTTGTGTTCTGATAGTGTTGGTGACAGAAATTTTCTTTTGATCTTGTAGCTGACCCACTTTATGGCAACAGGCTCAAACTAGCACACTTTCCTGATCCTCTGTGGCTGAGATCACACGCTGGGTATTCTCCAGTGAAGTGTCAGGGTTGCAAGCTTAGAAACGGGCCCAGAGATACACATGCAAAGGGTTGTACTACCTCTGAAGTGGTGTCAGGAGTGAAGATGTTGATAAGCTGTTACTCTCTCACGGGTTCGTCTGTTTGTATCGTAAAAGTAGTAGGGTTGTCAACATGGTCTCTTATGGCAAGACTGGAATAACACCAGTGTCTGCAGTGGGTTTTAAGAGTTGATGGTTTCTCACTTTCTAGGAAAACCTGTTTCAGGCTTTATGTGGCATCACCTGGGTGGAATCACTGCAAAACAGTGGATTCTGGACTATGTCAGAGAGCTTTACTTTTAAATTGTGTTTATTCTAATATTGCGGGAGGTGATTAGAAAAAATACTCCATATAAGTGCATGTTAAAATAAAGCAGTAAAGGTTAGAATAAAGGAGCCACTGCTGTCTGATTTCTAAATGCAGACATGCTCTGTAAAAATAACAAAGTTCTCTTCTAGATAACTAGTGTGGTTTGGGAAAGTTTTGCCCTACATACAATCTGTTGCTGCTTTTAAAACACCTTTCTCTTGCATGTTGACAAGAAAACCAGCATATAATTGTTAGAGTGGCTAGTGTGTTTTCTTGTACAAACACTAAAAAATGTGTGAGGTGACATAGAGCTTCTTCAGTAGTACACTGTCTGCTTCCAGAATTGGGGGAGATTTATATTCAAGCCTGAAAAGATAAAATACCAATCATGATGGAAAATAAATTTGCCTGTGTCATTCATGTGTCTCACATTTATCAATACATAGGGAGGTGCCATGCTGCACACCCTGTCTGAACATTGGACATGTATGTGTAAGAGGAAACGTGCTGAACGTGGTTTAAGAAATGGTTATGTGGGGCTTTGCTTAGGATGGGTTTGTTTGCCTTGTGGGAATTTATTGTTTGTGTTGTTACTGGATGAATTAATGATTTATTAAGTCGTTCTTTAATTTCTGTGATTTTAAAATATGATTAGCAGTCTTTTCTGTAGCTAGTTTAATCAACACTGCAATTAGGCTGGGAGGATTTTGCAGTGCTTGCGAGGAACCATAGATTTTGTGTTTGATTTTTATAAGCCTGACTGAAAACCTTCTTTTTTGAATTTTTTTTTTTTTTTATAATTTTGCAGAGCAAGGGGGGGGAACAGATGANTTAAAATATGATTAGCAGTCTTTTCTGTAGCTAGTTTAATCAACACTGCAATTAGGCTGGGAGGATTTTGCAGTGCTTGCGAGGAACCATAGATTTTGTGTTTGATTTTTATAAGCCTGACTGAAAACCTTCTTTTTTGAATTTTTTTTTTTTTGTATAATCTTGCAGAGCAAGGGTGAGGAACAGATGAAAGAAGCAACTTTTAATTTTTTTTTTTTTCCCCCAATCTAATCCTGAGAGGATTTTGTAGTTTAACAGTTTGCCAGAAGGTGTCAGTTTACCCAACAGAAATTGCTTGATAATCTCTGAACTCCATATTCCCTTTAGCAAAGCAGATTGAGTTTAGTCATTTGTAAAGACACTAACTTGTGCCTTGTCTCTCAATGGCAGTAATACTGTCTTCCAGCGTGTTTTTACAAATCTGAGTTTTAGAATGAGTTTATGCATGTTTACTAGGATAGGGCTTCGACTTTAGGAAGCTTTCAACAAAATACAGCCATGTGTTACTGTGAATTTATCTCAGTAATGAATACTGACCTCTTGGATACTGCATTAAATGCTTGGCATAGCACTTTAACAGTCATCTGAATCAAGATGGGAGCTGGTTTAGATGTTGCAAACTGGCTGGTAGCTGCTCTGGAATAGCGCAATGATTGTATAGAAGAAAACTTGGGTGTGTCTTTGAATGAATTTATTTATTTTAGCATGGGTGGAAATTGGAAGTATTACCCTTAATTCTAGTGTGCCCCTTAAGTACGTGCCTCTGAGTGATCACTCTGACTGCAGCCTGTGCAGTCACCTTCGTGGTTACTGCTGGCCTGGATAAATCCGTGTTCAGTAAGAAGACTTCTCATGGGTTTTCAGAGAGGAGGAGTGTGAAATGGGGAGGTGACATAATGCCCGTGTTACATAAAGAAGCAGCTTCTGCCACAAGAGGGCAAACGTGTAATTCTTGTGTGGGACTCGTGGTGTGCCAGATAGGAAAAGAAATTGGTTTGGTTTGGTAGATCTTTAATTACAGAGAGAGCTAAAATATTGGCTTGTATTGTTACGGGTTTATGATTATTGACACTACGGGGCTTAAATGATAAACTATCAGCTTATCAGGTTAAAATAGAAATTAGAAGAACAGATCAAATAAAAACAGTATGAGTGTGCCTTATAAGAGTGTGCATTATAAGAAAATGAGTGTTTTTTCTAAGAGAGATTTATTTAATTTGTGAAAACCATTGGGTTTTAGTTGTTTTTCTGTAGTTTGTTGCAAATTCAGCAGAAAGTTGCTGATGAAAAGACCTGGATGCTGTCAGACTGACAGAGCTTTTTCACCTGTTCTTTCCAAAACCGTGTGAAGCAGAAAGGGCAAACCCAACACTGTAGGAGGAGATTAGTATGTGTTGGTGAGAGGTCAATAAAGTGTGCTTATAAATCTCTTTAATGTGTTATGCATGGGACTTCTAAAAAATGGTAACTACAGAGAATGAATCTGTTACCACTCTGATTACAGGAGGAACTTGTGCTAATAGGAATTCTGTGCATAGATGGTTTATATGGCTGAGCCTGTGATGCTATTCCCTCATTTCAAATAAAATAATTTCATTTTAATGCCTACGTTCTGATTTTTTTTTTTTGAGACATTTTAATCAATCCCTCTGAATTATAGCTATAATACAGTTTATCTTTTAATATGTAGATTACAGTCTTTGGTGTGCAGCCTGGAAGAGATGCATGAAACAAATAGGAATCTTGCTTTGTTCTTGCCTGCACATCTCTCCTTGCATACCTAATCTAAGCTCACAAACAATTTAAACAGATGGTTTTCCTGCTTTGGGACATGCACGGAACTCTTAATTAACCCCAAACTCCTTTTGGTCTCAAAACATCTAGTATTTGTTTCTCTCTTGTGCAGGTTCTTTTTTTAAGTTTCACAGATGTTAGTTATTTTGAATATATGTTTTATAGACTATAATAAAAAGGAAAACATCTAAGTATTTGCCAGTTTCACTCTTATGAAGAGTGAGTTTGGGTATCCTTGTTTCTGTTTAAAAAGACATCTAGAATGTAAGGCAGTGGATGCAGTCTGAATGCATGGAATTTCTGAATCTAAGGCCATCTTTTTGCTCTGACTTAATATTTTTTTTTACTTAGGTTCAACATAAAAGTGCAATTGCAGATTGTAGCAAGCTTCATGCTCACTGGTGTTTCTGGAGGTGCAAAGTATGCCCAAAATGGACAACTTTTTGGCCGCTTTAAGCTCACTGAAACGCTTTCGGAAGACACTTTGGCTGGACGGCTGGTGATGACCAAAGTCAATGCTGTTTATTTATTGCCTGTCACTAAAGAGAAGTCAGCACAGACCCAAGGAACCAAAGAGAAGGTTTATGAAGCAGCTATTGAGGAGAAAACAAAGGATTATATCTTCTTGAGGGTATCCAGGGAATGCTGCGAAGAGCTTAATCTTCGGGCAGATTGTGAAATGCAGGTAAGTCTGAGTGGAAGGGGTTTTGGTCTGGGAATTGTTTGCATTTTTGGCTCCACCCAAAATAAATGCTTGAAGATATGAAAAGGAATTTGGGTATTCATCATCATACACAGAAAGCAGAGCACAGATGAGTATTTCAGATAGGTGAAATATTTTATGCATAAACATACATGTGTATATGTGTGCCTGTGTTGTATCTCTGAGTTTTATTTGGAAAATAATTGAGTATTTTAGAACTGTCACAGAGTAAAACTACATTTTAATTTCTGGCAAAGTTCTGAGATGATTACGTATTGCTTGCAGATTTCTTTTCCTCATATATCTGACGGTTTTGAGAGTGTGGTTTGCAAGCAGTCTTGGACACTGTTTTTGCATCTCTGGTTCAAATGCAAACTCCTCTCTCTGTAGACTGGTAAAGGAAAACTTGGGTCTTATTTTTAATATTTTCTTGCAGGTAGGTGTTTGTGGGTAGTTCATGTTTTCTTCCACCAGACCTCCCCACCCTTTCCCCTCTCCTCCTAGAATCCCTGAATATATTGCTTACTCCTACTGCCTGGACTTTTCTCCAGCTTAGTCTGTCTGACATGGCTTCTGTAGTTCTGGTCATCATAGCCATTCTCACTTAGAAACCTTAGGAACCTTTCCTCATTGAGTCAAAGTCAGGAGTTTTGTGTTCCTGTGGGGATTTTTGTTTGGTGTGGGGTTTGTTTTTTGAGAAAAATCTCTGCTGTTCTTGCCATAGCCAGCTTGAACACCATCTTTTGTAACTGGCATCTTGGATTCTTTATTTTGTATCTTCTCATTCTTTTTTTTGTTTGTTGGTTTTGGGGGGTTTGGTTGGTTGGGGTTTTTTTGTATTATTGTGGATTCCACTATTTGTTCCTAGGCCTGAGGTGAGATTAATTTTTAATAAGGTTTGTTGAGGTTATGAATGGGCCTTCTGCTGCTTTCTGCACCTGTATCAGAGCAAAAGGAATACTGTCTTCAACTTGCAGTATTTCCTTGGTGATGAGGGTTGGTAGATGAAGGCATAAGGAAAGTGAATACCTACTTTTATTAGATATATCCTGGCTTTTGGAATGATAATATTTGCCTCCATGTCTCTCACCCCCCTGACACTTGTACCAGAGACAGATGTTTATCTGTCTTGGAGGCATTCAGTCTCAAAAGAAGGAGTTCTGCTACTCTTTTGCTAGAGAAAATTGTGTTGGCAGCAAGATCAGGCTTTTGTTTACTTTGCAGTGGATGTGAAATTGGTGAGGATACATTTTTTGTTTTATTTTTAATATTGTGTAGTTTGCAAGTAAGATACGGCGTTAGATGTAAGGGTATGTAAGAGAAGATGAAGCTCTAGTGAAGTTAAATACTTAAACTCCTCACTCATCCCTGGTGTGTGCCCGCTGTGGACCTTATGATTGATCTTGTTACCAAAGAGAAATAGCCTTAAATTAAGGGCACTGGAATTGCTGGAAATGAATGCATTTTCACCAAAGGATTATCTCCTCCCATTCATTTTGTTTTGAGGGAAACATATGCAGGAATCCTAATGTCTTAATTTAGCATGGATAATTAGTCTGGGAAGACTCAGGTTGTTCTGGACTCTTGGCTTTGTGTTTGTTTTCTTAAAACAATAATTAAACGTACTAATTGATTCTATCGAACTCCACTGGAATGCAAAATGAGCTGGGGCTTCAGGAACTGGCTTTTTTTTCTTTGAGTGTCTTATAAAACTTTGCCTGAGGTGGCAAATCTATGCTGCATTGGAAATTGGGTCCTAAAGTTATTTATAAAATCATTTAGTACTTCATACCTCTATCACTGAACTGATGGTCAAATCCTTGAAGTGCTACCTGTATGTTAATGAATTCTAGATCTGAGGAATTTTTTACTGGCTGAGGATTGATTAAGGGATCCTCAGTTTAGAACTGAGGGTATTCTGATTTTTTATTAAATATGCTGGAAACTTTGCATTGTCTTCAGTGGAGTCAACATGCCCTGTGTCACACCTAAACACTGCTTTTATTTCTGTAGGCTTTGGATAAGTTACATGCTTTGCTTCCTTTCCTCTTCTAGTAATTCATCTTGGAAACTCCCTGATTGCTTGTTTTCCTGTTGTCCTGGCTGAACTGTAATAAACACATAATTCTGCTTTTATCAGGTGGACCATTGATGAGGTGGGATGGAGTGAATGGGTGCTTTAAGCCCCCTTGGCTGCTGCTTGTTTTGGTGACCAAACTAACATGCGACTGGTTTATTTTTGGAGTGGTTCCTCTGTTCTGTTCCCTTTTCTGTGAAACTGGCAATGGATTAACTTCCTTTCCCACTGTTTTCTTATTGTGGAGTATATTAAAGCAGGTTACATGCCTCTCCTTCACAGATGGCCTCATTCAGTACCGTGCAACAGCAAGTGTAACTATTTGATTCAATGCAAACTGGCTTAAAAACAGAACAAATCACATGCTATTTATGCAAGTAGTGAATGCAGGTAGATATTAAAAGGTATTTAATGCTATACACCTTGCTTGGACTCCAAGAAGGGGCTGTTAAAGTGGTGCTTACATGAGCATCACCTCTTTTCTGCATTTAAATTATCATTGTTACATGGAACGGTCTTTTGTTAGCACTGCATCTGTCTGAGGAAAGAGATTTTTCCTGCATAGATCAAACTGTGCAGTTGGGACCATTGCCATTTGTGTGGAAATCTTTCCCAAGCATCTGTGGGACTTTGGGCAGACAAATTGGCACTGGGTTGAGATGGGTAGGATAGAGCAGTGGAAGGAAGCTCGAGGTCCCCCTCGGGCAGGATGAGCTGGTGCTGTCATTCTTGACAAGTGCTAAACCACACTCTTTTGAAAAACAGGGTATTTATTCAGGTAGTGGAACAGTGGGGGAAAAAATGTCTTTAAATGCCCTTGTGTCCTATTTAAAGCAAGTTTTCCTCGCAGTTAAAATCACTTTAGTGAACTCTCTGCTTCCTGTTGTGCAAGTTTGTTACTGCCCTGCTCAGAGTTAGAGCCATGTCTTGCTGTGAAATGGGATGGTCAAGATGGGTGTTTAATGGCTTCATATCTGCCAGAGACTGACAGTTAATGGCTGCGCTCTGCACTGATACAAGCTGCGATTGATTGTGCACAGCAGAGCTAGTGTTGGTTATACCTGCTGCATGATAATAGGGACAGTGTAACGTTTACTAGGAAATTCGCTAGAGAAAAGCAAATGCTAAGAGCTGTGTTCTACAAATCCTTTTGAAGGGTGATCTTCAAGTAGTAAATATTGCTGGTGCACAAGAGGGGTTTTACAGGCACGATCCCTGTGGCACGAAGTGACTTTGTGGGCAGAAGGATTGTCAGGTCCAGCAGGTGGTTAAACCAGGGAGGATAAATTATTCCTCTGTAGGAGGAATTCTCTATAGGAGAAGGGTCATAAGAGAAATTGATATAGCTTTGAATGAGGTATGTCATGCTTAGAGAAGCAGTTGTCTGCTTTGTCAACTCTTACCTTCCAGTGTTTCCTAAGCTTGCTCATGTTGATAACTACAGGGATCTTTACTACAACAAATTGGGTTGTGTTTGTAGTGGAGAAGAAAAATTTTCATCAAGGACTTCTTTTCTGACAACTTACATAAAGCCTTTAAGATAATTACAAAAATACATTCCAGTATTGCTTTGTGTTGTTTGAACCTTCTGGTGGGTAGCAATAATTATTATGAGATTAAAGTGTGATTAAGTAATAATGGACTGATTAATAGAGAACCAGTGAGTGCTGGAGGAGAAGATACAGATCTGAGACCCAGTTTTTGCTTTGGGCATAGAGGTGTGTTTGGAATGTCCCCATTGCCTCCATGGCATTTCTCTAGGATGATGTGGGGCCTTGACTGCAGCTCTTTGCTCCTTTTTTCCTCATCTGTTGACTGGTAATACAGAACTAGCCAGTAAAGTGGTGTGAGAGCTGTCAGTAAAGGTGACCATGGAAATTCCAAATACCGCTATGTTTCCAGGTAAATGAGAGGTGCTTTTCCAGACAGGGAGCAGGACTTGGCTGGCTGTTTGTCAGTGTGCTCCCAGCTCATTGTAAATCTCAAGTACTTATTTACTCTTACTTAATCACAAATGCTCATTAGAGCTGTAGTACAGTAATTACATAAATATTTAGTGATAGATAGCAGTGCTTTGAAAAAAACCTGAAAATGTATGTCAGTGGCATGAAGTTCTTCAGCAGCTCTGGAGGCTGTTTAATACTGGGGCAGATCTGTGTCAAATACTGCATCAAGGCTTCTCTGTTAATTATTAATGTGTTCTTTGGTGCAAATGCTCTGATCAGATTAATTTGGTTTTTGGAGAGATTAATAATTGCGAATTTAAATACGTGTAAATGATAATCTGAGTGAACAGTTTATTGTTTCCCCAGGAGCAGCTTTTATCTGCTGTTCAAATTTAGAATGTGTTTCTCTCTGCTCTTTTAGTATGTGTACGTATAAACTAATTTCACCATCAGTTACTCACTTCTGAATTTAATCAGGGATGTGCTCTGCCTGTTGTGTCTGGCTTTGTACCAGAATTTTGTTGACATTATCTTTTATTTAATAGCATTAAAACACGAGTAATTGAAAAAATGAAAAGAATGTATTGATAAGCAACTAATTGTTAGAAATCAAGTTTTGGGGAATTCTAATAATTGAACATAAATGACAAGTTATATTATTGCAGGATGTTAGACTAGAAATAAATAATGTTTGGGTTTTATCTCTGCTGGTCAAACATCTGATAAGGGATAGAAGCTTATACGAACAATGTTTTAGAACAGTAATATTTTCTCTGAGCACTTTTTGTATTCCAACAATGTTTTTCCTTTAATTTTTTTCTGAAAATATGGTAGTCCCCAATCTTAAAAGTCAAACAACAAAATTACATTAGAGCAAAGGCTGTATGTATCTTGGCTTTAAAAAAATGGTGCAAGTTAATTTATCATAGCTCTCTTGATGGAATGATGTTTACTGTTTTCATCTGCGAGTCAGTAGTTTGCAGGAAGAAAAAACATCATATGCAGCAAAGTCTAATGAGTGTTTTCTAAATTAGTCATTTTTGTTCACCTATTCACTTATTCATTTGTTTTGTACTACAGGTTGAACTTCAGTTTCAGTTAAATCGCTTACCCCTCTGTGAAATGCATTATGCCTTGGACAGGATTAAGGACAACAGTATTTTGTTTCCAGATGTCAGCATGACTCCCACCATACCCTGGAGTCCCAACAGGTACCAGAATACAAACACTTGACTATCAAAGATTGTATGGTAATGCAGTACTGAATTTCTCCTAACAGATGGCTGAAATCTGCCCTAGAACAAGGAACATGCCTTGCTCCTCACTGATGGGGAGGCTGGTTCAGAGGAGGGAGTGAAACTGCTCTAAATAAAACAAGAAAACCGATCCTCTGAGGACTAGGATCTGTTGATTGGTTTTCCCTGAGGTTGAGCGTGGTTTTATAGGCATTACAGTTGTGCTGTAGCTGTAGAAAACAAATCCACTCTTGTTAATTACTCTTCTGCTGTTCCTCGCTGAAAACACGAGTGACACTTCAGAGGAACATAAATACCAGTTACAAGGAGTGTGCAGTGTATTTGCAAGATGCAATCCAGTAGTACTTTCAGTTGGATGCAGTGAGCCCAAATTTGGACATGTCGCTGAGGGGGAAGGACTAGAGGAGTGTGGGAATGAGCCTTGGAAGGACCAGCGTGGCGCTTGCAAGCAGGCCTGAGAGTCTTTGTGTACAAGTCTTAATTTATTTCACAAGATTATAAACCCCTGTGTTTTATAAATACTTCAAGGGACCCTAAGGCTCAGGTAGTGAAAATAGTTTGTCTCTAAGAGGAAACTTAGGGGAAGAGAAACGTGAGGCCATGTTGCTAGGGGGATATGGTCAGTGTTCTTACTGTATAGGGAAGGATAAGAGAGGCTTGAGGTTTCGGTACTGAGAAACCAGGGAAATGAGAGGTACATGGAACTCATACAGCATGTGAGGAGCCTGTGGTGTCTCGAAGGTGAGAATTAAGAGTGTGGTTTTAATGCAGTACAAATCAGAAGGTAGCTCAAGGATCTGGCCAGGCATCTCAGACAGCAAGGTAAGGCCAAAATTACTGGGAAAATTCCAGTTTGTCTTTGGAAGTGTAGGAAGAACAGAATTATAAAAGGGTGGGAGCAGTGTGCTGGATGAGGATGACTGCTGCAGGCATCAAAGCTTTGACAGTGTGGGCAGAAAGAAGGGAATAGATTTTGCACTGAGTTATACTGGCAGAGCTAGTGGAGGTCACTGACCGTCTGTTCACTTAGTTTAACTTTTGAGTGAATCTCATGAGGAAATAATGTTTAAGAATAGTTTGGAAGTAAGTAGTGATTTCAATAAAAAGAAGGTAATTCAAGTCAACTAGAACTTTATCTTCTGTGGTTTATGTCAGAAAATTTATGTTTATAAAAGTTTTCCTACTGGTTGTAGTTAATATAATTAATTTGTAGAATGTTTTATATTTTAAATATACAGAAATAATATATACATAGGCTGTAGTTCAGTTTAGGACAGTGTAATAAACACGGGTTTCTTCCATTTTGTGGCTTGGTTTGCCCTACCTTGAGAATCAGTACTTCTGATTGACTTTCCCTCTGTTCTTCTATTTTTGTTTTATGTGCCTATTATTTTCCAGTATTTCTTAGTCTCCTGCCAGCTTGTTGTTCATAGCTGTCTTAAAAGTTAGGAATTCAGTCAATTCCCTCCTGATTTTATTCCGTTGCCAACTGAATAGAAACTTTCCCAGTCTGTAAGAGGTGTAGCTCTTGTACTGAAGCAGATCACGTTACTAAAGCATGGCCATATGTGCAGCACTGACAGGTGGTTTTTACTATGCATGTCTACTTCTAAAACTGTCAGTGGGAATATTAAAAACTTTGTCTACAAATCTTTAACCTCTTATGCTCATCAGAATTTTCTGAAAGCATTGTCCTCTTAATGCTGGTATCACTGGCTGCTCACAGCAAAAATCCGTTTTAGACTGCTTTCCCATTAGAGGTACATGCCTTAATGATCTCAAAGAGCCCAAAAAGAAGTAAAAGGATGTTTGTAGTTAATTGCTAGCCGTTATTTTTTTAATTGTCTTTTAATTTCATCTTAGATAACCTTTAACAAGCCCTGGAGTTGTCTAGCTGTTGGCTTTTAAAGTTGACAATATAGATAGGTAATGCTACGTTTTGCATAGCAATAGTAGAGAATCATTGTATGGCACCTTGCTTTTGTTATTGGGGATGTGGCAGCATATAATTCTTCTAAAATACGTGCTATTCAGGTTAAATGTTGTTAGGAAGTAGTTGTATTTCTTCTGGGGGAAACAAAACCAACTGAGTAATGTAAATATAAAATATTAGTGATTAAAGTGTGTGATAGTATTGATTTGTTTCAATGCAGTAGCATGTAGTCTCTTTCATTTCTTTAAAGCTTTTGAAATCTTAACCTCATTTCATTTCTGACAGACAGCAGAGTGTCACAGCTCCTGGTTTTAATCTCTCTTGCCTCCTTTTGTGCAGACAATGGGATGAGCAGTTGGACCCTCGACTAAATGCAAAGCAGAAAGAGGCTGTTCTGGCTATCACTACTCCACTTTCAATACAACTGCCTCCTGTTCTTATCATCGGTCCCTATGGGACAGGAAAAACGTTCACTCTGGCTCAGGCAGTCAAGCACATACTTCAACAACAGGATACTAGGTGAGATGGGGCATTAAATATAGAGCGATACTTGATTAGCAGGGAAGATGTAATTGTTTACTTAAATTCAAGTGAAAGATAGAAATACAGAATCTCCATCCAGCTTAAAAACAAACAGAACCCAAAACCATCCGTCATTGTTTTGAACGATAAAGTAATTTTATAGTCTTAGATTGTGTTTTCCACTTAGAACAAAACTGATTACAATGACAATATGTAGAATGACTGTGATTTGCTCGATGTGGAAAGTTTTGCAGTATGCTAGATAATAAAAGCTATTCCTTACTTAAAATCTAGTATAGATTAATAATCACAAAATAACTACTGAAAAACTGTTTGAAGTTTAAATCTTTCCATAACTGAAGGATTTAAGGGCCGAATCATGCAAACTGCAGTAGGTTAGTGACTAGTTTCATTAAGACAAATGTGCAGGAAGATGGCCACTGTTTCCTTTTTTTTGTATTCTACTGCTTTAAATTGTTTTCTGTTTCTTCATTGCTTTTTTATTTGCACCATTTATTCCAGCAGGATTCTCATTTGCACCCATTCTAATAGTGCTGCTGATCTCTACATAAAGGATTATTTACATCCATATGTAGAAGCAGGCAATCCCCAGGCAAGACCTCTCAGGTATTTTTTTAAGGCTTATTATGTATCTATAAAATACTATTCTTAAGAAAAGGTGTCTATAAAAAGGTTAAAGAACTTTTAAAACATAAAAGCATATTGGCGTTACCAGCAGTGCTTTTAAAAACAGACTAAAAGGAACGTGAACCATTGTCAACGTAATTTTTGGTCATTTGTTAAATAAAAATAAAGACATCCTTTTTTAAGCTTTTATTATTCTATTGATAAATGTGTCTTTCCTAATGAGCAGACTTTTGATATGCTCCTCTAAAAGCTACTATGATAAAATAAAATGAACTTTAATTGTATTTTAATTCTAGAAAATTTTTACTCACATTTCTAATGATAATATGGAAACTGGGGCTACTCACCTGGCTTTTTGAAGGAAAATTTTGTTGTCATAGGAGCTGCATATTTAGAGAATCATGTAAAAGTAGTTTGGCCTCTTCTGTTAAGTCAGTTTGAAGTCATTGTATATGTGATAAATGTTCTTACCATGGCTATTGTGGGGAAATTAGTAAAGGAAAAAAATGAAGAAGAGGTGGAAACTTTAAGAGCAAGGAGGGTAAACTTGCATTGAAATAGTTAAGGAGGATTTATTTATGGGCAGAAACCCGCTCTGGGGAATATTTTGTGCATTAATCACAATATTTGCTGTATATTGCTAGCTCGGTTTCTGTTTTTAAATTATGGGCATCATTTTCTGAATGCCAGTGTGTGAGTTTATTATACTGCTAAGAAAATAACTGTGTTTACTTGCTAGCAATTAAAAGCCATCCTGGATTTGTGTTTTATGCAGCGTCAGTAAAGCCAGTGAAGTTATGTGAAAGGGGTAGATTTACAACAGGTGTAAATTCTCTTAGGTTTGCTGGCTTTAGTTCTCCGGGCCAAGGAAAAGGCTCCAGCTTGGTTTGAAAAGTTACCTTTGAACACAGGTTGTCTTCAGGTGATTTGTAAAGCACTTTGTGATGAAAAGCATTGTGGTGGCTTGATTTTGTGGTTGGACAAAAACGTGTGGAACTGGTGCTTCCAGGGATATTGAAGTGTAATTTTACAGAGCAAGGAGTTAAATACAGTTTTATTGTGGTTGCCAGGCTCTTGCTACCGCCTTTTACATGCTGTATTCCTCTGCCTAGTCCAGTCTCACAAGCACTTAGGAAAGACATAGATAAGAAGTGCTATTTTTCTTATGGTTAAAACTTAGATATGCTTATTTGCAAGAAAAGTGCAGCATATAATTTGAAAGTCACTGAATGTTTGAATTTTAGTATAATTGCCGTAGTATTTGTTATGAAGCCTTTGCACAGCGCTGCTGTAGATTGTATGATACCGATCATCGTTACACCTCTATAAAAAGTTAAAGCTTTAGAAAATGGAGGCACCTCTGGAACTGTGTGTATATATTTATGGATCCACAAGTATGTATGTTTGCAAATAAAAAACATTTGCTATCATTGGGTAGCATATGTTTTTTGAAAGCTGACTGCATGGCAGCCTGATCTCACAGGAGTTAAAGGGTCAATGTACCTGAATTGAAGGCTAGAGCTATCCTAGACTCCGAGCACAAAACTAATTAGGGATCTCTTACCTTTCTTATTGACTGCTGCAGGAATATATTTTCAGATTAAAATCATTGCTATTAGTTTAAACAGGGTGTTCTGAGCCTCTTGTGATATTTTAAAGGAAACACCAAGTGGAATAGAAGCAGTTAATTCTTAAAGCTGGATGTGCTACTTGTAGAGTTTGATCTGTTTCTAAATGGCTGAAGAGTATGCCTTAGGTTTTGGGTTTTTCCTTATTTCCTTATTTATCCTTTATCTTTTTAAAGAAGGGAACCGTAATTATTTAACTTACACTGAGTTGTGTAAATATTTCTGTAAACTTCTGTGTATGTACATTAACTAAATCATCCTGTCAGTGATGTGTCATGAAAGTTTGAAGCGTAGAGTTTGGGGTTTTTTGTTTAAATATCATGTTACAAATTAATGTTTTTTTCCTAACAAAATAACTCTCTGTGCCCTTTGGAAAATGCAGAGTCAGAACAAACACCGAGAATTTATGTTGAGTCTGAGTTCTGTACCTAAATAAAATACTAATGAAGCCTGAAGGCCAAATTTTCAGTCTTGATGGCCATAAACAAATTCGTGCCCAGAAAAAAAAAAGCCCCTGGGTTTGATTAGATGATTCAGCTGTATTGGGGGCACACTCCAAAACTTGACTCTTACTGAAGAAACTTGGCATTGAAACAATTTTGTTGTACTTATGTAAATGAATGCAGAAGTATTTCTGAAAGAAGAAACTCAAGCCTAGCCTACGCTTAGGAGGAAAGAGCCTTCCACAAAGTGCTTCTGTTAGGTGCTGAGACGCTTGATTTTTAAGTGTGGAGACGCAGGCACCCTTAGCTGGTGAGTCAGAGCTGTAAGAGGTCATAATTGTCTCCCAGTTTGTGTCCCCTCTTACTCTGTGGAAGTGCTTGTCTCTCTCCATCTATGGGTAGAGTCTTCAGGAGATGGGATGCTGAGGTGTGCTCTGTAGCTAGATATTTCATCATTGTCACTGTCTCTTAAAAACTCCAGTCAAGACCTAGGAAGCAGTTAGTAGCAGTTTCTCTGCACGTTTCTGGGCATACAGTGATTAAGGTGTCTGCTGTTATTAACATTAATACTATTTTATTTGCATATTCGAAATTTCATTGTATCCATAGGCTGGCTTTGTATGTAATACTAGGGGAGAAGGCTCATACTGCTTTTGTCTGTATTTTTAATACTTTTATTTTTACTTCTAAACATGTTATTACTGACTATCAGTTCAGCAGTGTCAGAAAATAAATAGATTTCTGTTTAAAATATCTCAGCAGAAACCTCTCCAGGTCTCCTCTTCTATAAATATGTTGATTGTAACATCCATAGGTAAGTAGGGCATGTAGCTTGTAGCCTGGTAGTGTTAGTGTGGGGCTGCTTGCTTCAGGAGATTCCCAGACTTATGAAAATTAATGAATTGGAGCAAAACAGAGTTTCAATTAAAGAAACAAAACCCCAAAGAAAACCCACCAGGTTTTAAAGGACCATTCCCCTTTCCCAAATTCCCTGGAGTAAAGTTTTATCATTAGTTTATCTTACCAAATATTAGTTTGTAAAATAAATGCCTGTTTAGCCAATTACTTTTCTTTTTATTGCAACTCCAGCTTCTATCTTATGTCATCCTCAAGGGAAGATTGATTAAAAGTTAACTTTCAAGTTGTCAGACAGGTTCCTCACATGTTCTTGGGATGCAGAAAACACCCTTTTTCCTGAGAGCAAGCCTGTCTTTGGAGGTGGATCAAAAGAAATGGAAGAGGGAAGTCAGGTGCTTTTCAAGTTTTCTTTAGGCTTCTGGGACTACTTAGGTTTTGGGCTTTATTTTTTCTTCCTCTTTTTGGCCTTTTAACAGAGGCAAGAAATGGGACTGCTAGATTTTTTTTCCCCTCTAAGCGTCTGTGTTCTCTTTGCTCGAGGGATTTCGCGTGAGAAAAAACAGCACCAAGTCTGAAGAGCAAGGATTGGAGCCTATCCAAAGGGACTTCTTTGGAGCACAGCCTGAAGGGAGGGAGAATCCTGGCCTTTTTATCACGGACTGGGAGGAGTTAGTGTTTTCCAGTTCAGAACAGGGAACAGAAGTTTGGAGAACTTAAACTTAGTCCCCATTTACTCGTTGGGTAGACTTTAGTCTTCAGGGTTGTAATTCGTCCAGAATGAAATCTTGATGTGAGGCACATAGTGTTAGGAAACACACTCTCATGTGAGCTGTGGCTGGATTTTGGGTTTGTAGCTGCAGTTTTGGCTTATCTGTAGCTGCACACTTAGGGAATGTGTTTCAGGTACCAGTGAATATTCTCCATAACTACCTGGCTCTGCTGGCATTCAGGTCCTTTGCTCATGCACGTATTGCGATTAGAAAGTTAGCTGCCTGTTTAATTGGAAGTTAAGGGCATGTTGTGGGGTGAAATGATATCATTTGTGTTAAGCTGGTAAAACCCTCCTTTGTAATGGATTCCTCTAGCTTTAGGAAAAAAACCCCAACTAGTAATGAAATTACAGGAGATTTTATTAGCTCAAATTGCACCTGAGAGAGAAATCCCTTGTTCAGTGTGGAGTGCTTCTATCACGACATTTGAAGGAGTCACATCTGTCAGGTGTTTTTATGCCAGTGGTGAATAATAGCTCTGGGATACCTTTTTGATCTCACATCAAAATAAAAGAAATTAGTGGGTAAGCAGCAATGCAGTTTGAAACGCTGTCAGCCGATCTGTGAGTCACACATAGTTGAATTTTTGTAATAAAAGGCAGTGCATGGTATAATAATGTCTAATAACCATAATATTTTGCATTTCAATAGCACCTTTCATCCAAGAATCTCAAAGTGCTTTACAAACATAAACTCACAATAAACTCCTTTATCCTCACAGTACTCCTGTGAGGTGGTAGGTAAGTATTACCCCCAGTTAAGATTGAGAAGCTAAATCACACAAAATCTGGCTGAATGGCTGGGATACACAGAACAGGGGTTATCTCACTCCTTCCTTGGTCTAGCTCTTAGGCTGTGATTAAATGTTGCTACATTGATGTAATAACAGCTTATCATATAAAGCTTATCAGCTTCATGGCTGATAAGGCAGAAATATATTGAGGCAACATTAGAAAGTTCTTGTTCCAAGAACGACTCAGGAATGTCATGTTTGCCCAGTTCTTACCGGGAGTTACTTTGGTTGTGAAGTGTCAGTTTTGGTTGTTGGTGACGTCACATGGAAAAGCCATTCAGAATACTGCAGTGTGTTTGCACCTCTTTCTGCTTCATTTTGTGCTTGTTGTTCAAAATGGACATTATATTTTCACAAATAAAATTTATTATTATCCTAATAATTGTTTCTCTCCTGTTGCATGGAACTGAGCTGTAATTTTCAAATTTGGGTGGACATGAGATATTTGAAGTCCAGCCAGTGCAGTCACGTTTTGCACCTAGGTGTCTAAATTACACTTTTCCAAAATCTTACTAGTGATTCTGGATTTGTAATATGGGCAAAGGAGAAATTAATCAGAAGGAAATAAATAATGAATAGATAAACCAAACAGATGAATCTCATATTTAGAACTGAAATCAGTTTAGTCTTAATTTGCTTTGAAAATAAATGAAAGTAACTTTTAAGTGTGAATCCTAATATCTGTGCAGTAGTTTCCTGCAGCTTAAAGGTTCCACTTCAGATTCACAGTTCTTACTTGATGCAGCTGATAGTTTTGAGGAACACCCTATAGAGAAGTCCTTTGGCATCCTCACCCAGATCCTTGGCTGGTGTGGTTTATTTCTTTGTGGAGTTACTCGTACTCTTTCCGGGGCGTAATCTTTGTGTCTTCCCTATTCCTCCTCCATTTAGCTAGACTGGCCGTAACATTTGATCACTTCTTAAAAAAAATTCATCATTGATCTCATGATATGGTGATTTTAAAGCTATCTTGTGTGCCAGGGAAAGGTTGTTGAAGCGCAGTGCTTTGCTGACACTGTCCTGGTCCTTTAGACTCCAGCCATCCCTTTGGGCACTGTTTTCTCATTCATTTATGCCATGTATCATAATTATGGCCTTGCATGATAACAAAGATGAATATATGTCCTGTTTGGTTTGGAGAACTCGGAAGACAGACAGTGTGTCTGAAAGGGAGTACAGGATTTTATGTGTGTCTCTTGCAAATCTCTCGAAAAACACGCTATGGCTGCAGTGGTCACATGTGCGCAGCACTCCGGGTCTGCCAGCTCCAAGATGATGGGCTATATTTATAATTCAGCTGAGGAAATAGTTCTCTAAAATCAATTTACTGAGAGTTCAAACTGAAATAGGCATTGAGGCAAGGGTCACAGAACGTAACTGTATGGAGAATTTACAGGTTTCCATATGCGAATTAATTCTTGGTATCTCTTTGTTTATGTAATGTTGCAATGCAGCAAGTCATGGAAGGTAAATCCAGGCCAGTAGTGTTTCTTAGCATGTAATTCTGTATAGTTGTGATATTTTCCTTCCTGAAGATTACATTTATTTACCAGTAAACAGGATATTAGCATTTGAAATATTAGGCTGTCACTGATTTCAAACTACATAGAAAATTAAGCCCCTTTTTCTTTTCTAGGGTATATTTCAGAAATCGCTGGGTAAAGACTGTCCACCCAGTTGTGCATCAGTACTGTTTGATTTCAAGCACACATTCCACCTTTCAGATGCCACAAAAAGAAGACATTCTTAAACAACGAGTAGTAGTTGTTACTTTAAATACATCACAGTATCTATGTCAATTGGATCTTGAACCAGGTAAGATAATTTTTAAGCAAGGAGTGTCTGTGCTAGAGAATTGTCTTCCTCTTACCCAATTCTTTGAACTGGTAAAATATAAACAATGACCATCCTAAAATGGTCTTCTGGGGTTTTCTTTTTGTTTTGGTTTGATTTGGGGATTTTTGGTTTGGGTTTTTTTTTTGTATTTTAAAATTAATGTATGTTTATTACAAAGCTATAAACTGCTGGCATTGAAATTAACCTTTTGCTTATTCTGTTTTTTCCTTATTTGAAAAAATAATAAATAAAAAGCAGTGCTATCTATGACTTGGTGTTTCCCATCCAAGAGGGAAAATTCTGTTTGAGATTCTGCCTTTGAATATTATGCTCATTAAGGTCATTACTCAGTGGAGCATGTAAGCATAAATACACACAGAGAGCTTCTTATCTTGTTTTGTGAATTGTTTAGCTTTGCAGACAACTCCCACACACACAAACCCGTGCTATGTTAATGTGATACTTCCAGGGTTGTTTTCTAAACTGAAATATATTAGACTGATTTTGGGGGGGGCAGAGGCTGCTTAGGGTTAATTGTTTTCTTGATCTCCAAATGAAATCAGTCTGCTTTTTGGAGAGCATAGAATTTCTTTGCAGAAATTGTTATGATTAATTTTTTATGGCTATGTTTAAGCATTTGTTGCAATAGAGAGAACTAACACGGAGTTTATGGTAAATATTTTCAGGTCTTTAGATGGAACTAACTGCTTTGTCTGGCAGTGAGCCCTGTACAGTCATGCCATAGTAATATGTGTGCAGCTGGATGAAATTCATGTTTTCTGAATAAAATTGCTTCATTTTTATTAATATAAATATTAATATATCTCAGTGTATGAAAACACTTCTGTACATACCCTGAATTTACATTTTCATCAAATCTAAGTGTACTGTGACCCAGGTTTTTCCAAGTGCATGTTACACAATGCATAGATGACACCCCAACAAACCTTTTGGTCCAATATTATTGTAAGATTGAACTTAAATTTTCCTTCAACTTCTGTTCCTTTTTTCCCCCCTGACATTCCTTAAAGCCCATAACCAGCCAAGTGTTCAGGTACGTGTGCAGTTTGGATGGGAAATTTAGTATATAAAGAGTTAATAGGACTCAAGTACATGAGGAAATCCATTTCACTGTCATTGCCCAAAGCTCTTCAAGCCTCATGGTGATGGAAAGATTTTCAGATTTGAGAAACCTACTGAGGGAGGTCACCAAGAGACGTTTCCTCTTGGTATAAGGAGAGCTCAGATAAAACACTTGTTTAACTTCACCTATGTCAGAAGAAAGAGGGAGATCCTTAGGCTGCTGCTAATGTCACTGGCAACCAGTTAACCACCAGCACTCACTTGAAGGGTTTCAAAATAGTTTGTAGTGGTTGCTAGAAATTAAGTTATATAAGCCATACTGAGTTTTGTACTAGTTTTGGTTGCTATCAGGATGCAGAACTTTCAGTACAATTTCTTGTATTGTTATCACTGTTTATTTTATCATCTCTCAAGTTTTGTTTATTTGCTGATATCTCTGTTTTACAGGGTTTTTTACACACATTCTGTTAGATGAAGCTGCGCAGGCTATGGAGTGCGAAACTATTATGCCTCTAGCATTAGCTAATAAAAACACAAGAATTGTCTTGGCTGGAGACCATATGCAGGTAAGAGCTGTAGAATTTTTCAGCATAAAGTGCGTACATCATATTCTCTCCTTATATATATATTTAAGGTATTAATCTGCTCCAGATTTCTCTGTGTGTGTGAAGACCTCATAATCTCTGCTGTAGACTCAGTTATTTCTGCTGAGCGAGAATATGCTGTTGTCTCTGTCTGAGACTAAGGGATTGAGGCAGAAGGTGTGTGAATTGCCCAGGGTTCCATAGGAAATCTGTGATAGGCAGACTTGAGCCTCCTCAACAGGTGAGCTCTATGCAGGTAGAATTTCTTTTTTAAAGAGAGAGATGCATAAGTCATACCATCCATATAATAGATGGGGAAGCCAAGGAAAATTCAGGGGATATTTGCATAAGGTATGGGGATAGTTGTTAATAGTCAGGATAGGAGTTTCTCCAGCTTCTTATGACTGGTATTGCCTCTTGATTTCTGAAAGAATTGAAGAATTTGGAGAATATGTGTTATGATTGTGGCTATTTCTTTATTTTATTTGATCATCGTAATCTGGTAAGAGTTCGAACAATGAAGAAATAGGAAATGGAAACATCAGTGCCTTGAGGTTACTGCAATGTACCTGGGAATTGCTTGGTTTAAAGAGTTTTTATAAGACTTTAAAACACTGATTATGCATGTCAGTTTGCAGCCTGTGGGCATGAGAACACAGGCTTGGAACAGGCAACCTTACTTGCTTTGTTGATTTAGGCCAGATCTGTTTTTGTAGGTTTGCCTCTAATTCCCTTGACATTTCACAATAGCAATAGAGTGGATTCCAGTTTTGGGATTGTAGTAGATTTAGAGAAGTAGCGTTGCCACCTATGATTTAACATTATTAGATCTTTTCAAGTCATGGCCATAGGAATCCCAAGGACTGGGATCATGTTTTTTAAATACAGATCTCAAAAGTGATTTTCAAGAGACTGGCATCCCTGCCACTTCAGGCTTGATCACATCAGCCCGGCTGGATGGCTAAAGGCATGACTAGGCCTGTGTGTCACAGGCCACGTGCACAGAGCTGTTCTATAGCTCAGGTTCTCTCAGAAGCTACTTCATGAGGTAGCCAGTATTTAAATTTCTAAACCAGTATTTATATGAAATGAAACTTGGCCTCAGAATCCGAGTTTCACATATTCAGAGGGACAAAATAGATGGACTTAAATTTTAAAAATCTGTTTTAAAATATTTTTTTTCATCATCTTTGGTTCTGTTTTTACCTGCTGAGGATGTTCTTATGCTTAAACAAGCCCAGTAGCAGTTTAGTGTAAAAGTAACTAGGCCACTTGAGTTTTAGTTTTTCCCCCAACTTACAATTTAAACTTATTAAAAATATTTAACAAATGTCTGTGTTTTCTGACCCGCACGAGTTCTGGTAGTAACTGAACTGTGAAGTGTTTCTCAGAGTAATTGTGTAACGTCGCTCAATACAACCTTTTTTTACCCCAAACAAGTCTCTGCTCTGAGTTACACATCTGTGCAAGTTACAAAGGAAAAACTTACATCTAAGGGCTTTCCTCTCCCCTTTCCATAGTTACTGACATAGTTACTGAATATTTTATTGTTCCTTTGGGAACACACTGTGGTCTCTGGTCATTTTTACATTACGAATGGGCATTTCTATGGAATAGCCATGGTATGTGTCTTCCGCCTCTGAATGTACAGTAAAAATAGGGTTTTGCTTTTGGTTTGATATGAAATATATATCGGGAGCATGAAATTCCAAGTGCACATATTCAGTTACGTTTTCTTTGTATGTGTGTGTCTATTACAGCTCAGTCCTTTTGTCTACAGTGAATTTGCCAGGGAAAGAAACCTTCATGTTTCACTGCTTGATCGGCTCTATGAGCACTACCCTGCAGAGTTTCCGTGCAGGATCTTGCTGTGTGAGAACTATCGCTCCCATGAAGCTATCATCAAGTAGGTGTGAACTTTTTCACTGTATCATGCTTTTCTTTGGCTGTGTGAGTACACAACACAACTCTGAGCCAAGCACACAATGGAACGGGGAGAGCAGCATTTTGTGTTACTGTAATGAAATCTCAGTTGTTTCAGAGTTGATTAGGAGAGTAATTCTTTGTTACTACTTTGAAATTTGGTCTCCTAGAACAGATGCTGGTGGTTTGGTTAGGCAGCTATGTTACAAACCCCTCATTAAGGTGGGGATGCTTTGGCTGCAAAAGAAGAGCTAACTTTCCCTCCTTAACTGCTATGCAATATCGAGTCTGTGTTTCTTCGACCCGTTTCAGGATATTAGAGTTACTGGGGTGGATTGTCTTGGGATGGTAAGCTGTGTGCAATGTAAGGAACATATGGATATACAAGAATGAACAGAAAAAAGTAGGTCAAACTTTGGGCATGTTTCTTTCCTGTTGTTGTCTTCAATTACTTCTTTCAAGACACATTAATCAGTGGATTTGCATTTTTATGCTATGATAAACTAATGGCTGCTAGTATAATGAGCTCATCCATGAGTTGTGCTACAAAGAATAAGTGCAATCATGGGGAAAAATGCTAAAGTTTAAATCCTGGCTCAAATATGTACTGAGGAATATTATGTTGGTATCCAGTCATGCTAATTAGGTTATCACTGTGTTCAAAGCAAAAGCAGAAATATTTAAGTGCTCTGGGGAATCAAAAGTGAGAATGTAACGTATTTTGTTATACAGCTAGATCTGTCTTTGTTTTATGGACTTTGTCCTTGTAGACTGGTTCTAAATTTTGTACATATTTCTTGGCATTATGAGTTTAAAATGAGAGAGAAACTGGAAAGGAAGAGGTGGTTCAGCTCTTGGTTAGAGATCACCTCCATGAAATTTGCCTCAAAAAGATCATGAAAATTCACTTCAGCAGTTGGAGTTCAGGCAGTGAGTCCCACTGTGATGATGGAGTTCAGACAGTGGGATGAACTGTGATGAACACCAAGGTAAGGGCTGCAGAAATCCCACTGGGGTTAGTGAGCTGCCTGGTGAAAGTCCAGTGTGCCTCATTCCACCAGAAATACTGCTGTGTGGAGTGAAACCTGCTAAACACTCTGAGGGTGGTCCATTCAGGAGCCTGCTGGAGTCTACTTTTTTTTAATAATGTGGAGTTTCCCTTGACAAATGGGACCACAGCGCTTAAGACAGAAGTACGTGTAGGAAGCTGGTTCATGGTGGGCTCATTAATCATACCTACCTAACTGAAGTGAAGAGACCAAATGAAATTAAGGAAAGAACAAGCCATTGGTTCAGCCTGGATTGGAGCTGTAATTGGGGAAAAAATAGGGTGTTTTATTGTTTAATGAGGACTCATTACTAAGGATTGTTTTGCAGAAGAAACTGTTACTTTTGCTCATTGGCAGCAGTGGGCTGCTGCAACTCCATCAGCAAGAGTTGCACATCAGGATTGTCCAGTGTAAGCCCATTCTGGCCAGTAGTGGGCTGCAGTTGTTCATGATTTGGGAGCAGGGTAGTTCCCTTGGCTTTTCCTTTACCAGTTACTTACATCACAAGTTGCAATAGTTGCAAGCCCAGAAGGATTTGGTGGGCCCACACACTACACAGTCCTCTGCTTTTATTGTCTTTGTGTCAGGCTGCATTCGTTTCACTGCATCCTCAGAACTGTATCTGAAGAATGCTAAGCTTGGAAGTTGAGCCTTCAAAAGTTAGATTATACCAGAATTCAGTAATTTATGAAAGCCAGTGCACTTGTTTAGCTCTATTGTGCATGCAGTAGCATACAGAACTTACAGTACCACCAGTAGTAACCTGCAGTCTCTTCTCGCTGTCTTTTTGTCCCATTCAGTTTGCCTTCTTCCCTCCTGCTTTTCACCATGAGAGTGGTTCTTGCCTTGATATGTTTCAGTCAGCCAGCTTCTGTAATTCCTGTATATTCTGGTTGTGTTTCTGATGACTCACACCATTGATTGTTCTGGCTTAGAAGTCACAGAGGAAAAGCTTGTTTGGCCTATGTTGCGCTCAGTACACACAACATTCCTAGGAAACTTACTGTCTCAAGTTCAACAACTTTTAGCTGGTGTAAGCAGGTTCATTGTCCTGCAAGCCTGGGGAATAACCAGTCCCAGACAGCAATTGGTCCTTGCCCAGTTTCAAGCTACCAGGACTTCTGAGTGATGCATAAGTAAGAGTGTTAGTAACTCTGTCAAGCTTTAGACTAGTAGAAAATACTGCCTTGTAGAACAAGTGTTGGAAAAGCATATTTTTAGTGCCTTCTGCTCCATCTGTAGTATGGAAATATCAGTTCAGAGAAGTCATTTGAAGATGCCGAAGAGTAAGCAGTGGTTCTGTTTTCCTTATGAAGTATTTTGTGATTGCATATTTTATCAGCAAGATTTGCATATTTTATCAGTGAGCTCATATGTAGACTCCACATTTTATTCTGTTTTGCCTTGTTACAGTTACACATCGGAACTTTTCTATGAAGGCAAATTGATGGCAAGTGGAAAGCAGCCAGCACACAAAGATTTCTACCCTTTGACTTTCTTCACAGCACGTGGAGAAGATGTGCAGGAAAAAAACAGTACAGCTTTTTACAATAACGCAGAGGTAACGCTGCTTTGGCTTCATTCTTGATTCCTTTCTTATGGGTCCCCTCTCCCCAAATGTATTGGTTTGTGCCCAGTGTAGGTTCAAGGCATAAATTGTCCTCTACTGGGACAATATAGAGTTTGCTAAACATGAAGTAGTGAACGTTGCAATTGCAGTAAACATTTTCACTAATTTATGATCTTTCTTTTCTTTACAAATTGCAAGCTGCATGTAGTGCTCTCAGGCTCATTCTTCAGGATATCTTTGCTGATAATTTTTGTGACAGTCTGATGGATGTATCTTAGCAACTGAGAGTAACTGCAATTTAAAGTAAAACTTCAATTTCTTTGACTGTTGTAGAAATGTTCCCACTCAGATAAGAGTCCTCTAGAGTAATGCTTCATATTTGCTTTAATATGTTTAGGATCAGTGTCTAACTGATCATGTGCAGATGGGATCCTTTTTTGGTGAGAACTTATTCTCAATATGTTTGTTCCACGTAGATTTATTTATGTTCTTAAATTTCTTTCATTCTCATTCCTTCCCTGGCGTTAAAAACCCTAAACCCCACAAACCCAACCAAAAACCAACCACCCCCCTCACCACCCTCCCCTGCTCTTCGTAATAATTTTTGTAGTGGAAAATGCCTTTTCCCAGTCACCTCAAGTTAGGGAGGTGTTGACCCACCTCCTGTTCTTCCCACCAAAGAGATGTCTTTTTAAATGTCAAGGACATTTCTTGAAAAAACAAAGAAATATCACTAATTTTCTTAAACTAATGATGAATTTTAACTGAAGTTTAGCAACAGTGTTTGTTATGAAGCACTGCTGAGCACTCTGTTTCCCCTTGCTGGTCGTGGTGCAGTTCATCTGATGCACAATTTTTAACCTTTTTGTTGTCATGCTGTGCTTGTTATGCATTCTTTGATGTATTAAAAGATCTATTTAAATAAGGAGCTCCAATGACTTCTGGACACATCACTGAAAAAAAAAACTGAAGGCACCTGACTACTTTCATTAATCTCCTTGGATTGCTTTGCCATTTAAAACAAGTTGTAAAAACCTAAAAATATCTTCAGTGGCCAAGTAACTGTCTGAAAATTGTGAGTCATTAATAGCTAAGGGCAGAAATGAAGGACAACAGCTGCTTAAACACCAACATGGAAAACTGAAATTCAGATGATGAGGGAGATTTTTACTGTTTGCCCCTAATGGACGTTTGCATGGGGGCATCTTTTGGTTCTTTGTGCCTATATTGAGTGTTAATCTGGAATTATACTGGAATTCCTACTTACCAGTTTGAAGAAGAGATAATATAAAAGCTAAGAGAATTAAATTTATTTTTAATGCTCCCTTGCCACAGCCAGAGATAACTGGATGAATAAGGAAGAGAAGGAAGTGAAGAATTCTTGAGATTCTTGTAGAAAGACTGTGCCTCCCTTCCACTAACAGGCTGAGCTTGCGTTTGTGATGCTGTAGGAAAACTGCATTCACCAATTACCATGCTTTAAATAGCTGGATAAATACTTACTGAATGATATATTGACATTTAATAAATGAGGTATTGAATGTAAATGTTACAAAACAAGATGTGCACAACCCTTCCCTGAAGTCCCTCAGAAGTGTTTTCCATGGGGCGGTATCTTTGAGTGTGTCGAAATGGAAGCTGCTGTGCCTGGTGCTTTTTGGCAGCAGGTTACTTGGAGCCTGTCTCCTCACAGGAGGAGCTGTGCAGTTTTTATTACTCATTAGTCTCCTCAGGTAGCACACTTAATAATATTTCATAGAGATGAACTAGCAGTTGATGAATAATCTGAAACCTCTGGTGGTATCCTTTGGAATGGGAAGTGATCGTGCTCTGGTATGCACAGAGTTATGAATTGCTAATATGATGTATATAAAATCCAGAATAAAAATAAAGTAATCACTACTTAGGCGGTCTATTTACTTATGGAAGTCAGTTAAAGTGTGATAAGAAAGATCCTACTGCACTTGACATTTTCATAAGAACCGAAGCATGAAAATTAAGGTTATTAATATGATCTCCCAGCTTGTACTTTAAAGGTGACATTTTTTATGGGCAAGCTTTTATTTCAGATTTAAAAAAGGTACTGCATAGTAAATACATTGTTTTAATAAGTTATATTTTAGAGTATCACTATAGAATGCAATAGTATTATTGCTTGTTGAGTAAAGCTATGTCATCTTGTGACATGTAAATGTTTTAGAGCTGTAAAATTAAAATTCTCTTTCCATATCAAAGAATGATCTTCTGTAGAGCACACTTTTAAGAATTCTGGATTTCTTTTAAGGTGTTTGAAGTAGTAGAGCGTGTGGAAGAATTAAGAAGAAAATGGCCTGTTGCCTGGGGCAAATTGGATGATGGCAGCATAGGTGTCGTAACACCTTACGCAGATCAAGTGTTCAGGATTCGGGCTGAACTCCGGAAAAAAAGACTGTCAGATGTCAGTGTAGAGAGAGTGCTCAATGTTCAGGGTAAGTAATGGTCACATGGCTCAAAGTAAAAACTGTGACTGGTGAAATTAAATCAGACTTACTAAAATAGTCTTAAAACAATCAGAACACTGGTACAGCCAATAAAAAACCTGATGTCTCAAAATGGAACTGGCAAGCTTGGTGATGAGATGTTATTCCAACGTTGAATATCAAAAAAATCATGGATGTGAGATTTATCTTTTTTAAAATTAGGTTCAAAATTACTTGAAAAATAAATTCATTGAGTGAAAAATGTGAAAACTGATAAATTTTTATTGTAAGGGGAAAAACAGAGTTCTGAATAAAAACGAAGCTTTAGACTCAAAATGTTCTACTGACTTTGGCATTTGTATAATAGACTGTAAAAAGGGGTCCACAAATTTAGATGCTTGTTCTCAGGATCACATTGATAACAAGAATTTTGTGTAGGCATAGCCTGTTGCTAGGTTGCACTTTTAGTCAGTAATAAACAAAGGAAGATGATAAAGTAACTGAGTGACAGTGAGTGGTGTGTTCTGTTTTCTCATGGTAGATGTTCGTATATTTGAGAAAGTTTAAAATATGAAACAAGAAAGTTTCTGGAATTTTTTAAGGTAGAATAAATAAATCCAAAGGTTGTTACTGGCAATGTTATAAAGATAACTAGCATTTCAGAAAGTTCTGGAATGATTAATACCAAGATGAAAAATAAGTTTTTTAAAGAGGAAATATTCTTGTAATAGAATATACTATTTATAGTGCGTCTTTTAAATTTTAAAATCTTATTATTCTTGCATAAAGTTCTTCATTTGAAGGGTAGCTGTCAGTTCTTCAGAATATCTGGGTGTGAAATCTGACTGGGAAGTCAGTGGTCTGATTGGGTTAAGGAGCAGAAATAGCCACAATTCTCTCTTTCATTTCATTTCAGGAAAACAGTTTAGAGTTTTGTTTCTCAGCACAGTACGAACACGGCACACGTGCAAACATAAGCAAACACCAATTAAAAGGAAAGAGCAGTTACTGGAGGACTCAACAGAAGACTTGGATTATGGTTTTCTGTCTAACTACAAACTTCTCAACACTGCCATTACAAGAGCACAATCCCTGGTAGCTGTGGTGGGAGATCCTATTGCTTTGTGTTCCATTGGAAGATGCAGGTACTTGATATGTGGGAACTTGATAGTTAATCAGAGCTAAAGATACCTATGACTGATGGGTTGAGTAAAATGATGGATGTTCTATTAGCTGCCAAATATGACACAATGTATTTAAACCCTTAAAGTCTTTATCTGTATAATGAAACAGAAATTCTTCATGTTTATATCAGTAGAAATACCGTAAGGATGGTAAAGCATCAGTTGTATTCCCAAGTCTTGAGAGGCTTTAGTCTTCAGGCATGAACTGTAGCTTGTCCAGGGCGAGCTGCAGCAGCTCAGCCCGCAGGCAAGGCAGGCAGTTGTAGCCCTGCAGTGACACTGAGCAGTGTCACTCTGCTGCCTGATGCCTGTGATGCCATCTACTAAGTCTCCCCGTGTGCAAGCTTGCAGTTGTGCAAGGACTGCTCTTACCCCTGGTTACTACGTCTTGCTAAAAGGGAAGAAAGGCAACTCTTTTCCAACAATAGTGAGGAAAACCACTACAGATGAGAGGCAGAGTGTTTTAATATCCTCTGTGGGTGGACGAGCCTGGCTTCTTTGAGTTTTAGTTCTGTTCTGGGTTTACCTTCCCATCCAGAGTCACAGTGTCACCATGTGTAATGACCTGCTGAGAAGTGAGAGAGATCCACTACTTGGTCACTTATAAAGTGTTTTTTATGTATTTATAGTTGCTCTAAATTTAACTTTTTTGGTATACCTGTTTACAATTTTATATATAAATAAAAGCAATATATAATTTGGAGTTAAAAATTGGGAGGTATTTTTAAGTTGAATATTGTGGTAGTCATATGATGACAGAAGGTTTGAAAAGCATTATTTATGCTTTCATATGCCTGCATGACACTAGGAAAAAAACTTGTTAAGATTTGAGTGAATTTACTTTTTATAGACTTAAATGAAGAGATGTGAAAAGTGCTGAGAGATGTAAACACTGATGGTGAGGATACCAAGCTCTTGTTCTTCAAAGGTTTCTTTTTCGATGGAAGAGCTGATCAGAGATAAACCCTCAGGCTTATTTCTCAGAGAGGAAGCACTGTGCTGACTATATTATTATAATACAGCTAAAAATATGTAGCAGTCAGTTGTTATATCTATGTTGTATTCTTCTCTCCTGAGCATGAAGTTCTATGGTTCTGAAAATGGATGTGGTTTTCAAAGATTAGAATTGAAAAATCCAAATGGAAACCAAGATGTTTACAGCATTGATGAACTATAACCTGAATTTAACCTCTTATCTGCTGGTGTCGTGTCAGGAGCTACCTGTACAGTAATACAATGATCTGCTCTAAACTGCTAATAACATCTTACTAAAAGAGAAATGTGGGTTTATTAAGCTTTTCCCACTACCTGCTTGTTTTTTTTAGGTGTGATCTGGTTTATGTAACTAGTTGATGAGAGGGAGCTCTGCCTCCTGCGCACTCCAACCACAGATGCTGAGTGTCTGTTGCAGCCTGCTCGTTCTGTCTCTAGTTCCTCAGTTTAGGTTGTAGCAATACATGGTTTAGCCAGAGGTTGCCATGCTGTGCTCACTGAGGTTTCTCTTACCACTTCTTCAGAAATTATTCATAATTGATGAATTTTGCTTCTCTTCCCTACCTTGGGAATGTGCAGAGAAGGATGTGCAGTGACCTAAGTCAGAGAGTTAGCTAATCCCTAGTTAGTCTAGGTGGCACCTAGGACCATTACTGGTTCTCTAACCATGTGTCTAAGCATGGCTTTTGTTGGAGAACTATCGTGTCCCTTGTTCTCTCTAAATCCTAGCGGGGAAGATAATCTGGAATTTTCCTGAAAGCCTGGGTGTTGAGGTTTTAAATTAGATACCCAAAAGGCACTCACTTTTCAAATGTGGGGGCCCAGCAGCTTCCTCAAACATGGCTCCTTCAAAATACCTGAAAGAGAGCATGAAAAACTCCCTGGAGCTACTGGCGTGGTACGTACGGTGCAGTCTGGGCAGTTAGGGACTGAGTTTGCCTTTCGAAGACCAGCAGCTGTTTTTATATGGATGGCTGTTGGAAATTATTAAATGAAAAGCTAATTGAGAAACAAGGAGCAGTGGAGCTTTATGAAGATGTATCGCAGGCTTTCCCTTTAATACACCATTGTCTTGTTTCACTGAATAATTGAACATTCGCTCTTTGAAAGCAGTGCTGGAGGGGCTCAGGCACGCTGCTGGAAAGATAGTTCTTTTTTAGTACAACAGGAGTAGAGAAGTCTGAGAGAAGTGACATTTCGTTAGGAAAAACAGACCTCGAAAAAGTTTAGAGAGTACTTGAATTTTATAAATATTCTAATACCTGTCAAAATGAGTCAAGACTCTGTAATGATAGTTGTAGAGAGCTTTGTGAAGTATGCCCAGGGTAATCATTACACTTCTGTGTGTGAGGATCGGACTAGACAGGGCTGTTTTGGCAGACACTCCCTTTAAACTGCAAAGCACACTAAGACAGACACAGCAGTGTTTTATTTTCTGTTCTTACACCCCAGTACAAGTGCTGCATGTGTAGAAGGACACCTTGGGGCATTTGAAGCAAAAGTGGATGGGTCTCAGTGGATTTGTAGTGCTTGGCAGTAGGTTTGGTGACTGAATTGATTAATCAGAGGGAGTTCCATCATTAAAGCATCTGAGTGAAGTACTTTGGTTTGGTTTTTAATGCTCACTTAAAACCTTCCAAGATATATTTGCCTTAGAGTGAAATGCAGAAGAAGAGCCACCTTGCATCCTGAATTTTCAAAGAGCATTTCTTGCTTCTACAAAATCACAACGCAAGGTGTGCTTTTAGGGAAAACTATTTTGGATTCTTAAATACATCATTAACATTACAGCATTTTTGCAAGAAAGACATTTATTAGTTGCCACAAAGAGCAGCTACTCAGCAAAATGTGACACTGCTCTTAAAATTGGTGTGTATCAATCTCGCATTTCATGGGTTTTGGGGAGACAACACTGAAATAGCAGTGCTTACTTACTGACCAGAACTTCTTACTGAAGGGTGAACTAGGATAAGCTGTAGTCAAGCACACCTTTAAGATCATTGACTCTTTAATCCTCCTTTTCAATAGCGTTTGTTACTCTTGAATTTCTTGAGAGAGCACATCTCAATTAGTTTCTTTTAAAGTGACATCTTCAGATCTTTTTCAAATCTCTTTTAAGCTTAAGTAACTTCACCCAAAGAATTCCTCTGAGGTTAAAATAATCAATCATCCTAGTGTAAATTTTATTGATCCTGCTATGGTTTTTAAAATGTAAAGTCTTTTTAATCAGCAGTAGAAGGATGTGTCGCAAGAAAGCAGAAGAGTGGTAGGAATGTTTTTTTCTTACATGCTGTAAATAACCCCTCCACTCTCCAAAAAACTGCAAACACAATTTTCATAGAGAAGGTCATATGTCATCTTGTGGTTGTCTTTATGGCTTGGAATTTCTTTATAGGTTATAGAAATACCTGACATACAATAGAATTTATGGGTTGGTTTGTTTTCCACCAGAGGATCTCAAAGGCCCTCTAGATACTCCTGACATGTTAATCTTCAAATGGCTCTGAAGTGTTTTGCAAGAGTAGTTTTGAGGGTATGTCTCAAGTTAGGTATTTGTGACACTGGAGTTGCCTACATTCGTAGAATCTTTTTGGCATCAAACCTATATAATCCCTGTGACTCTTTGTGATTTATGGAATTTACTAAAGCTCGTGCTTTCCAGAATTTTAACTATTTTATTTACCGTGTTTGGCCTTCTAGGGAAAAAATGAATCTCCAAGTTAGAGCAGCCTGTGTGGTTACTATTAAATGTGACATACACCTCGTGCTGCGGTCTGACATGCTTGGACAGACCCATGTGTCCATTTTAAATGCCTGGGGAGCTGTGCGTTATGCTGTGGGGTTCAGATGCCTGGGTCTCATTGCAGGCTGGGTGGGTTGCTGTGTAAAAGGAGCATACAGGAAAAATAACAATGCCACCCTGTTGCTATGTTAAGTTTGTTTAATTTTTTTAACAACAGTTGTGGAGTCTTACAGCTTTTTATTGTCTCTAAAAATTGTTTCCATAGGAAATTTTGGGAAAGGTTTATTGCCCTGTGTCATGAGAACGAAAGTCTCCATGGTATCACATTTGAACAGATCAAAGCTCAGTTGGAAGCATTGGAGTTAAAGAAAACTTATGTATTGAACCCACTGGCTCCTGAGTTTATCCCCCGAGCTCTTCGCCATCAGCACTCAGCAAACACCACCAAACAGCAGCAGTCACCACCAAAGGTAAAGTTCTACTGATGATGCATGTTGTCAGGAAGTAAAGTGAAGGTGGAAATGCCTTTTGAGAAATAAGATAAAATGTTTATGGAACAAGCTGGTGTTTTGAAGTGGCATCAATGCAATCAGATAGGAATGTAGATTCCAGAGGGATCCTCAGCGTTTTCAAGTGAAAGCTCCAGACCTGTATTAAAATACAGTGTTTAGCAATCCAGTATTTGTCCAGTGTAGTTGTCCCAGCCTTGTGTCCTTACTAAAACATGCACCTTGGGTCATTCTGGCTTATTCATTGGATGTGTTGCAGTGACCCTGCCAGACTTCCACCATGGATCTTGGCCTGAGTATTTAGATAAGCTGAATTAAACCCTCTGAAGAAGAGGCAGTCCTGATCCCAAGGGGCTTGCAGCCTGACTGTACCCTGAGAAGCAACAGGTCGATACAGACAGCAGGGAGTGTGAGGAAACAACAGAGCGAGAGCCAGAAGTGATTTGGTTTGATCTAAATCACATTTAAGGTTCAGGGTCTTATGCAAGACAATTGTTTGATTTAATTAAAAATATGTGGTAAAGCAGTCCATCACCTAGATTAGCTCACAGATAATGTCCTTCAGAAGGCCAGATGTCATTAGCATCAAGAGGGCAGTCATTGGGGATTTTTGGTCAATGGTGATTTTATCAGCTCTTTTTTTTAAAAGCAGGCAAAGAAGTGATGCAAATACATAGCTTCTGTAAGATGATGAAGAGTAACACAACATTTTGGAGCTTTTTTGGGGTGTGGTGTATTAGTATTAAATTGTATTTTAATAGTTCTTTGTAGTTTATTTCAAAATAATTTGATTTATAGTTTCATTAAATTGTGTTTAGAAATGCAACTAAAATGCAGGTTGTCAACTTTGTGACGAATTCTGTTGTATGAGAGGGAAGAAATGTACCTGTTTTCCATAGCTCTGTGTTTTTGTTGCAGGCTGTATCATTTAAATGAAATTTTTACGCCAGGCTTTTTTTAGCTGTAACAGTACAAAGAGGAAAGCCTTTCCTTTGGCAGACCTTCCCAAAAGAGAGTTTGTAGAGTGAAACACTTGGTTTCCTCATCAAGATGCATTAGTTTCTGAAACAAACACCAGATTTCTAAGGCATCTAGTCATGTGTCAAAACACTAGGCTTAAGAAAACTGGGAATTAAAAAATGATTGTCTTTAAAAAGTCATTGCTGCACTCTCATTTTTCATGAGTGCTTCAGCCTTGAATGCTTTTTCTTTAATAATAGAACATCACTATTAATGTTTTTTGCTTCCTGAAGTGAAAAGAAAGTGTTTGAAAATGCAGGTATAGCATCTTAAAGAAAAGGGAGGGGGCTGGAGGAAGTGAGAGTCTTGTTGAATAGACTTCTGTTTATTTTTCTTCCAGTTTGTTAGTAAACTAACTGTAGAAATCAGAAGAGACACTTTCGAACTGCCAGCACTGTATTATCAGCTTAAGATCTGAAGTGTTTCAACCACCCATATCATAATTAGAATAAAATCTCTTCCTTCTGAATACAATTGACAGCTAGCATGTGCAGTAACAGAAGTAAAGCGAGCAGGTAATACACAGAACATGGCTGTGATAAGTGATACGTTTCCCCTTGCTTACAATTTAAAAGCAGATGGTTAGCTTTGCTTGTTTTACATCTAAGTACAATATTTAACATTAAAAGATGAAAGATTAAAAACCTAGTGCTGGTGTATTTTGTTGCCAAAAAAAAAAAGGTGAGAGCAGCCTCTGCTATTTTGTAGTGGGTTTGTGGAGGACTTGGTCTTCACACGTGGTGAGAAGTGGTTCTATAAAAAAGGCACCTTCTTGCTCAGCAGCATTGCTCTTGGATTTATGTAAGGATGTTAAAACCACTTTGCTGTTTATTTTTTAAAGAAGACAAAAAAGTGCCATCTTTTCTCTGGGAGAGGCAGGCAGCTAACATGGCACTGGCTGCCAGGGTTGAAGGCAGCCCTCTCTGTGAGAGCATCTCCTTCGCCTGTGCTCGAGTGGCATGGCTGGGGCTGGCGAGGTGTGGAAGGGACAGCAGAGTTGGATAGGCACAGTCTTTATTAAAGGTGATGATGTGGAAATGGAACATTTTCAGAACTTCCCTCAGGGTAGTTAACGAACGGGTAAATGAGGCTCTGAATTTTACAGCTCTGCCCACCTCCTGCTCACTTCGTGTGCTCCATCTTTTCCGCCAGGATTCAGGCTCTTAGTTGGGATGTGTTGTTGTCTTAGGTATTTTATATGGTCAGTGAGGACCACAGTTCTGATTAAGTCTCTGAAGAATGCTCTCTTCTGTATGTGGACTGAAGGGGGATCCTAGGAGTGATGAGGCTTTTAACTGCCCTAAAGTTAAGTCACCTAAATCTTGGGCAGAGTTTCTTCTCGCTGCCTTTACATAATGTGGATTTTTATACGCTGAAGGTGGAGCCAGTTTTAAAGGAAACTGAATGTATCTGTGCTCCAGTGGTCTCAACTGCCGTCAGGTAAAGCATAGACTTAGGTGTTCCCGGGGTGTGTGGGGAAGTGAATTTTGAACTAGAAATCTTTGAGAAACAATAATGCTTCAGCCATTAATGGACCATTACAAACCCATTAAGCCACTGGAATTACTGAAAGAAAATGGCAAAAGAATGGCAGCACCTCCCTTCCCCAATTAAATTTCCCAATCCAATACTGTTACATGCTGGAGCTCCTGTCCAATGAGGACAGCTATTCTTGGGAGTTCATGTAACTTGCTGCTCAGCTTTACAAAGTGATAACCACTCTAAAGGTGGAGCTGGTGCACTCATGTGTGCACAGGTCGATGCTGCCTGGCAGCATAACAGATAGGGGAATGCCTTGTGCTGACCATAAGTGAGTAAGGCATGGAGCTCCTCTACATTTGCACATTGGATCTTGCTCTCTTTAGTGAATAAACAGGTCTCTTTCGTTTAAATACTGCAATGAAAAGAAATTATTATATTATTTTTCTGTAATTAATTTTCAAAATGAGCAGAGGGGACCAGTTCTTTAATCTAGTTTATGCATGAGTCACCATTGTCAAACAATCTGCCTTTGTACCCTGACTAATTTGCTCAGACTGATGGAAAACTGCCTAGACTCGTCTCCTGGGCAAGAAAAGTTTTGCAGCATCAAAGGGTTTTTAGATTTATTTTAAATTTGTGCATATACTTAGGTTCAGATTAAGTAAGGTATTCCTATCCTGCAAGAGACTTAAGAGCATACCAGCATTTGAATATCTGCTCACAGTTTATAAATATTAATTAATTAACTGATGCTGTAAACTCATGAGCATGTAGGAGGGATAACTCGGTTCTGTTAACCTCCTTTTCTGATGCACAGTTCGCTAAGGAAAAACAGTTTCCCCTGAATATTCTAGTTCTGGACTCTACATACTGTGCTCTTGCTGGGAGCAGTCACTAAGGGGTCAGAGTCCAGCAGCAGATACTTCTGCTTGATGAGATGGGATAGGGAGGTGATGTCTAAGGAGGCTGGGGAAGCAGCTCACTAAAACTGATGGCAGCTACTTTATCTCCAAGGCTCTTGAGTTGAAACCTGGGGAAGAAAACGGACTGTGCTGCTTCCGTGAAGAGCTGCTGAGGAATAGTGCAGAGGGTTGTGTTAGTGCTGAGTGCTGCTCTGAAAGGGAGTGAGGTGGTGGAAAATAAAGCTGTGAGAAAGGAAACCTCAAAGTAGTTTCTGTAACTGGACAGGTGAATGTGTAAGAATAAAGTATTGGGCTAAATTCTTTCAAATTGTTTTGTGTTTAATTATAATGCTCATTGAAATAAAAAGCTTTTTATTTCCCTAAGAATACAAAGCATTACCATTGCTGTTTTCCCCCTTTGCAGGGCAAGGTCCATCATCACAACCAGAATGACCATTTCCCACCCGATGGAATTGGTAAGTATTCTGCTGTTGCTGAAGGAATTCCTCAGAGCTCTTGCTGGTTTGGCTCCGGTGACGTTGACAGTAATTTGACATAAATCAAGTATCTGGTCTGCTTTCTCTTTGAAAGCCATTAAATTCACGGGTGCATTTGGGAAGCAGGTTAGAGACTGTTCAGGAGTGGGCATTAGGTATTTCCGAGGCTCTCCCTTTAGAGGTGGTGTGTGCACTGACTCAGAGCCCTGGCACAGCATTGTTGGCCTCTTAAGTGCAGTCCAGCACGTCAAACACTGTGCCAGCGTGTCCACACTGTAAGAGTTGGAAGCACATCATAAACCAGTGCAAGCAGCATAACATTCTGACTTCCATGTTGTCATACACCCAGGTACTGCTGATTATACTTCTGCAGGGTAGCATGGTAGCATGCAGCAGCTTAGTTATTAATCTGAAAAAGCATTAACTTAAAGTTTTTCTTGCCTGCTAAGGGAAGGAGCGTAGTTCCAGTTTTTAATGTGGTGTTCAACAGCTCCTCTGTCAGCATATTTAACTGGTTTGGGGCATTCGTTCACTAACACAGTTACCAGCTGCCTGTTCCTCTCTAGTACAACTATTCTTTTTTTTTGCCTCTTCAAATTTTTGAATACAGGATTTAATGAATGCTTTCTCTTGGTATGTCAGACCAGTGCTGCTAGAGCTGCACACATGCTCTATAAAGATAGATGCTAAGGTGAAGAACGAAAGAACAGTCTGTGTATTCTTTGTGTGTTTACATCTTTTTTCATATGTATTTATCTTTTCTCTTTTTTTTTTTTCTTTCCAGTTCAGCCCAATCCTTCTGTTCTAATTGGAAATCCTATCCGAGCATATACTCCTCCCCCTCCTCCTCTGGGACCTCACCCCAATCTGGGGAAATCTCCAAGTCCTGTTCAAAGGATAGATCCACACACTGGGACAAGTATTCTCTATGTACCTGCTGTCTATGGAGGAAATATGGTCATGTCTGTGCCTTTGCCTGTAAGAATTAATTTTCTGTGTGTTTTCCCCCTCTCCCCTGCCTCTCCCAATTATTTTATCTACAGAAACCAATGGCAAAATCAGTTGTGAATGTTTTGCAAACTTTTTCAGCACTTCACGTCAAATATGTGGGCTTAGCTGGCCATGCAGAGGACCACCAAAAAATGAGGGCTTAAAAACATTGCTCCCACAAATAACTCCAGGCTGCCTAAAAGCAATTTCATGTTCGTGTAATTTGGTGTATTTGCCTCAGCTCTAGGCTTAGGCACACCAGTGGGATCTCTCTCATCTGACTTGAGATACCTGCGTCTGAATTAATTGCCTAGTCCAGTTCTTAATCATTGGAGAGACGTAGGCAGTTCAGGCAGAGCTTGTTTCTCTTTATTGGCTTCATACAGTTTGAATTACCAGCTTTGCATGTCTGCTGCGCGAGGTGTCTGAAGTGAAGTGATAAGAAAAATAAGCATAATGGGATGTTTTCCCTTTCCAGAGCCTCTGAGCAAACCAGTTTCCTTTCCAATCGTTTTCCTTAATGACATGTGAGAACACAATGAAGATCCATAATTAGGTCTTTTAGGCAACCTTGATGTATGGAGTTTTGCATTGCATCCCTCATTAAAGGAGCAGTCTCTGCTGTTCGCGTGCTCCAGGAGGAGAATGGAGAGGAAAGAACAAAGGCTGCAGGAGCGATGTTGTGGAGTACATGTTGTACACAGCTCCCGAAGACATGAAGGACATAGAAGCCACACATGCAGATGTGTTAATTCATAATGCCAAATATTGTCATGCAGATAATTTGGTTTTTAATAATTTGAAGTCCCCTATTATAATTCAGGTTATGGGTGCTCTGTAGGGGACTCGCTGGAGAAACTCTAGTTTCAGTTGTGTGCCTTAGATCAGGTGGCAGCTATACATTGGTTTTCTTTGCTAGGTCAAGGAATTTTCCTTTTCCTGAACTTAGTAGAAATCTGGGTTTGATGGGTAAATTGAAATGCAGTGAGAAAGCCAGCAGCTGTATCTCTTGTCATGCTTGCTCACATTATGTTAATATCAAATGAGATAATTTTAAAAGGTCTGTCTTATTGTTCCAAGGTTAATACATTTTAATGTATTTCTAATAAAAAAAAGACGTATTTTGAGCTCACCTTCCCGGAGGATGGATTTTGAAAAATAATTAAGTGGGAAGACTGAGGTACTAATGAGATGGCTGCTTTTGAAGAGAGGCTTGTTGGAGATGATTTGAGATCGTAGCAATGCAAAAGTAGCCTAAAGCTAAAGTTCAAAGTGCACGTTCCAAGGGCAAACATGAATTTGAAAAAAGAATCTCATGAAGGCTGATACATTTAAAACAAATAGGGGCTGAAGTGAAACGTGTTTATGTTCATGTAAGATAAAATGGATCCCTTTGCTTTGTTTAGGGCTGTTTCCATATCCAAGGTAAAATCAGGAGGAGGTTGTCTGCTCTCAGCAGTAAGGGATGCTTTGTCAGCCTAAGTCTTGATGATTACTTTCCTCACACTCTCCTCTTTTTCATACATTTTGTTCCTTTCATTAAATTTCCTTTACGAGGAGGAGATTGAACTGATTTGATCCAGAGCTGTCACGCTTTGGGTTCCTTTTAGGACTAAAATTTAAAACATTACAATTTTAAATGTTCCTGCTCTGTTTTACGTGCTTTCAGGAGGTGGATTTTAGTTCAGGTTTTTAGCAGGATGATCTGCAGTACATGTGTCGGTACCACAAACACTTTGGAGTGGCCCTGTGGTACCTCCCATGTGGACAGCCTCTGATAGAGCCACCAGCCCTGGGAACTTTACTAAGTGTCTGTGGGTGCAGAGGCGCTATGTCTGCTCCCTCTGTGTTACAGGGCTACAGCACTGGGTGGTGAAAAAGGGATGGAGAGTTCCACAGGTTAGAGGCTTTCCCCTGAAATGTGGCCTAAGGGCTGCTCTACCTGCCAAGTGAAAGGGCTTTGTATTTTCCTGAGCTTTGCCCCCTGCTCTTTGAGGAGGCATTAATGTAAAGGTTATTAAAATACAATTTGCCCATTGGTCTTTTCTCTCTGAATTTTGAAACCACTGATACAAGAATGGGTCTTAATACACATGTTTTTGCCCAGGGTAGTGCTCCAAAACCTTTGCTTTTTGCCCCTTGTGAGGCTGCCCTTATCGTGCCCCTTCGCAGCACCCGCGGTAGTGGTGTGTTAGTGTGTCAGGTCATCTGAGGCATGGACGGCCACTTGTTACAGACTTATTAATGAGTTCGTTGCTTTGTCCTTTAATGTACCTTAACAGATGGCATCTTTTTTTTTTCCTTTTTTCTTTTAAAACTGTGTAGGTACCATGGACGGGGTATCAGGGTAGGTTTGCAGTTGACCCTCGAATCATTACTCATCAAGCAGCTATGGCATATAATATGAACCTGTTACAGGCACATGGGCGTGGGTCTCCTATACCTTATGGCCTGGGACATCACTCTCCAGTTAGCATAGGACAACAGCAGCAGCTTCAGCATCAAGACAAGGAGCAACATGAACAAAGTCGAAATGGTTAGTCCTTGGAATTGCTTTGCAAATTAGTTTTCTACTTTAAATAGACTATGGTGAAAAGGGATGCTTTTCTTTTTTCCTTAAGTGAAATCAAGAGATCTACAGGGTTGGGGAAATAACCTGTGATTTGCCATTGCAAACAGGGGAACTAGGATGCTGTGAGATTGAGAGGAGGAAGTAATCAGAGCTGGGGTGTGAGTGTGGTAAGGGTGTAATTACCTGTTCTGCAGTCCAGCGGTAACTACTGCTGATGTTATTTGCAGTTAAGTTGGGAGAACTACTTAGTGATGATTAAGGAACAAAGTGCAGAGATTAAGACTAGTGTAATTTGGGTCGTTATATTAACTGTCAAATAATCGTGTAAATGCTATACTAATAAGATGAAATTTTCCCTATATATGGACACCCCCCAAAACATATTTCCATTGAAAATAAATAATTTCTTAAATGTTGTTAGGTAAAAGTGAAAACAATGCTGGACCCGAAATCAATAAAATTCGAACACCTGAGAAGAAACCTGTGGAATCCAAGCAGGTGGGTTTGTGGTTTGTCTTGTTTGGTGTAGGGTTTTTGTGGTTTGGTTTAATGTTCTCTGTTTCAGTGAATTTATTCATCACTGACACATTTTTTAGTTTGGGATTTTTAATGTGAATTTTCAAAGCTTTTTCCATTCTTCTTTTCCAGGTTGACTTAGAGGCTAATTCTCAGACTAGGAGCCCAGAGTCACGTTCCAGTGTTGCTTATCCCAACGCTAAATTCCATCGCAAAGATAACCTTAACCCCAGGCAGCTGAATCTCCACCTCACCCCGCCCCACTCACAGTATGCAGTTCCCAACCGCCACTTCCAGCACCTCCCACAGATGCCCAGGCAGCCATACCCCCTGCAACAGCAGCAAAACCTCCTGAGTCAGCAGCAGAATCATTTGCCTGAACCACAGAACCAAATGCCCCCCCAACCCAGCCAGGTAGTTCAGCAGCATAACCATTTGAACCAGCAGCCTCCACAGACCTCGCAGCTTTCCCCTGCTTACCAGGCAGGCCCCAGCCAATCTTTTTTTAATAATCCAATTCCCCACCGACCACATTCTCCTGCTGTAGATGCTGTGATTTCAGAACAACACCCCCCACCTATGTTACAAGAAGTTAATAATCCTTTGAGGCCTATTGCACAGCACAACCCTGTTCTGCCAACCCACTTGAACAATTTCATTGAAGAGAATCCATCAGGAATGCCCTTAGGGGACACTTTAGGTAGGTGACTTTTCTTTATTTAAATTCAGAGTGTGCAATTATAACTATATTGAAGTGAAAATGAAGGAGGTATTTACCTTTTCAGGCATACTGCTCTGAATTGGGTCATTGTTGGGTTAGTTTCCATAAGTAATGTCATTGAGCATAATTTGCTGCTTGAGGCATGTTTGAATATTCAGCACTTTATTAGAAGATTCATGTTTATATGGTTTTCCATATGATTTAAATAACCAGGTTATACACTGCAATGCAGTTAGTATATAATAGGCCCTGAAATAAAGTGTATAAAACGTACTTCTATTTTTTTTCTGACATAAAGATCTTTAAAAAGGGGCATTAGATAAATTTTTTTTTTTAAAACTATTTTTATAGATCGTATGCATGGAAATGTAGCTTTGGAAACAATAAGGCAGCAACAACAAGCCAGGTTACAGCAATGGAATGAACATAATGCCTATCTCAGTCAAGGCACTATTCCATATCAACACCATCACCATCCTCATCTACCACATCTTCCTCAGCAACCAATTGGATTGCATCAACAGCAGCAAGTTAGGGCAAACTGGAAACTTGCCAGTAATACAGAAGATGAAACAGAGGCAACATATTCAAGGTATTTGTTTACTGAGTCATCAGAGCTTGTGTAACATTGAGCAGTGGGCACCTATGTGTAACACTGTGATCAAGTATGAGACACTTAAAGGTATTGCTGTGCACCGCTGTTACTCTGAAGAACAAAGTAGTTGGCAGGCTGACTTACAACTGTGCTTTTATTATGTGTTATGCTTTATTCTGTTAGTATATTGGGTAGTAAAGCTGTAGTGAAAAAATACTTTTATGGAGCTTTTCAGAGCTGTATTTATGGACTAGGCAATGGATAGAGAGTAACAACCTTGTGTTTATGAAAGAGTTGTCTGAGTGTAGATAAGGCCTATTTGAACTGTAAATTCTTCAGATTGAAACAGTGGTCTCAGATTTATGTGCTTGCAAACAAACCAACCCCTCCCCAAACACTGCTCCCCAGTAAAACCCAAGCTTTTCTTCCTTTTGAGAAAGCCTTTGCTTTTAAAGGGAGATGAAAAAAATGCTGATATTTGATATGAAGCATTAGGGGCCAAGAAAGGAAGCTGTTGAGCACAAACAGGAAAATGGTTCCTGTGGTCTTCAGCTTTAATAACATATATTATAAAGGCTGGATTTTTAAATTGCCTCTGTTTACTGTCATCTCCCACTATGCTTTATTTCCATCTGGTTGGTTATAGCCGTGGTAAAGCCTCTGAATGCTCTCTTACCTGACCCTGCGGTGCTGAATTGAATGTTCTCGACCTTTTGAAGAAGTTTGGAAGAATATTGTGCAAGTGAGGGGAATCCCTGATTGTTTGCCTTTCAAGGGGTTAAAATTTTCTTTAACCATGTGAATTTTTTCACTTTGTATAATAAAGCACAAAATCCTTACCTTAGTTGTTTCGTAAAGAGATAACAAAAAATTGATTCTTCTGACTGAAAAGGAAATCTCAAGAGTTATTAAAACTTTGAGATGATTCAGGTAGGTACTTCATCCAGTTAATCCTCTTGTGCCTAATTTCTGATTGCTCGCAGTCATATCCTTTGAAGTTAGGGTCAGTAAGCCCAAAGATGAGTATATTTAAATTCAGTGTTTTGTGCTTTGAGTTTTTTCAACCTCAAAAAGAGTGGGATTTCAGCAAAATATGTTTTGGTTTTTTTCTTTTTCTTGATACATTTATTCTGTCAATACAGATTCCAGGATTTGCTCAGAGAACTGTCACACCGTGATCAAAGTGAAAGTCGGGACTTAGCTGAAATGCCACCCCCTCAGTCAAGACTGTTGCAATACAGACAAGTTCAGCCCAGAAGCCCACCAGCACTCCCTTCTCCTTCCTGCAACTCTAACCACAGTAGTCACTTTCCTAACTTCACTGAAAACAACAGAGACATTGAAATACCCAGTAACCCAGCATTTCAGCAGCATTTACCCCAAATATACAATCCCCCTTTCTCAATGCCATCTGAACATATAACCCCATCTCCCTTGAAATACCTGCAACCTGATGGATCGTGGACTTATGCTAACCTACAGCAGAATCACCTTATGGGGCAGGGCTTTCATTATGGTATACCTCCATTGCCCCATAGGTCGCAGCAAAACCCTTTTATACAGATACAGAATCATCAGCATGCAGTCGGTCAGGAGCCATTTCACCCACTCGCATCTCGAGCAGTATCTGCTTCTTCGCTCCACAGCTTAGAAGAGGTAGGCATTTTTGTCTGTGCCTGTGATTGTCATGCTATTTTAATATCAAATTATATTCTGAAGTGGTGATGAATGCAAAATGCCTCACATATTCAAAGCTCACACTGGGAATTTCTGTGAGGTCACAATTTTCTCTACGGCTTCTCCGCTCGCCCTGTGAGTATTCATGATTCTCATCACTACAGGTATAACGTTTTCTCTACCAAATGTGAGGTCTTGGCTTTTTGAATGTTACTTAGGAGTTTTCTTGGAATCTCCGGTCAATTATCTACATGTCATTTATGTGGAGTGCAAATTAATCACACCCCAGGTGCAAAGTCATGAAATGACTCTCTGGAAAGTCAGCTGGAATGAGCCAGCCATTGGACTCAGTATGAACCTGTGAATATGGTTGAGTTACTTTTCATGCTAACTTGACACCAGAGCAGTACAGTTGCTTTAACATGCTACAAAACCTGATTTAATAAATCCCACTTGGCCTGAGATAATGCTGTGTAAAACCACCCTGTGTATTTTGGGTGCTCAGAGTGTTGAAAATCAGTGCAGACAGATCCTACTGTGCTCTGTGAATCAGTCCAGCACAAATCCAGCCACACCAGAGCTGGCACTGTCCCTCTTGATCATCTTTTTTTGTTCTGGACTCTAAGGGTGTATGCTACAGGATGCAGACTGCAAGAACATCCAGCTAGGACAGGTGATGTTTTGAACAGGAGTTTGTAATCCCTGTTGGGATCCAGAGTGCTGAGGAGTATAGGACATGTAGTATGGTGGAGCCAGGTTGTATTCCAGCAATATCAGAATTAATATTCACATGTAATCTTGCACTGACTGCTTGTAATCAAATATTTGTACATGAAGGGAAGTAGCTTGTTCTGTGATGCATTTCTGCCAAGGCTTTTCTCAGGAGCTGTGGGGTATCCATGCTCGTCACTATCCAATGTAATACACCTTTAATTGTCTTTTGACCTCTGAAAATAGAAAATATGTGCCTGAGCAAAATACCTACAATTGAATTCCAGTGCATTTTACCAATTTCTGCCTGACACAGACCCAGAGGGATTAATGGAGTCCTCAGGCCTGGCTAGATCTGTAGGGAGGTTTGGGTTTACAGAATTTCAAGATTCTATGTCTCGGCCCATTAAGATATAACACCTTGTACACGGTGTAATACCTTGTGACAACAGTTAACGCCGTCGGTACAGCGGGACATGGGAACAACGGCTCTTCAGTGGTAATAAACCAATAAATATTCCTACAGAGTTTGTGACAGCTCCTGCTATCTGAAGACAAATAGAGTGAGCCTTTATGTAATTAGTGCAAATTCAGTTTAGCTCTTATTTCTTCTTCCTTTCAAAATGTGTGACAGAAATGCCAAATGCAGGAGAAGTGTTGCAGGATGGAGACTTGCAGGCGAAGTTTCCAAGACCAGTAGTTCAGCTCTGAATACGTAAGGAGATCAAAATGCAGCTTTTAGTTGTGTGGCTGACAAGAGATCCCTCCAATAAGGCAGGTGCCAGGGGTGATGTCATGATTCCTGGTGTCCTTACTAAACTCTTTACTCAGTCACTCTTTCATTGGCTTGATATTTGACAGCTTTTGCATGTGCTTAGTCGAGTCTGGCTCAAACTGCCCATCAGAGGGAACACAGAGTTACTCTGCCTGTCCTGTGCTCACCAGTGCCCAGAACTTTGACATCTTCCTGATGGCTCGCTGAAATTGCTCCTTAAACTCAATAAAAGGATACTTTTTCTGTGTGATTCAGACAGACTTTGGGTTTGTTGTTGTTGAAGAATATCCTCAAGAGAGCAGAGTGACAGGATATCCTAAGTGCTGTTCCCTTGATATTTTACAAGAGTGTGGCAGCTATAATGAGATATTAGAGTTTTCTTTCATGCAGCCTTTTTTCCCTGTCTGGTTTTGTGGATGATATAACAACAATATCAGGGCATTGCAAGCAAGTTATTTGATGTTTATTTCGGTCATTTTTTATGATGTTTCATTGGGATGTTTACTTTCTGCCTTTACCAAGTATAGACTTACTTCTGTGACTTGTTATGCATGCTCATTTGTCAGTACAGCACAGGAGGCAGCAAATACTGGTTTGGTTTGGTTTGGTTTTGGGTTTTTTTTTAAACACCCCACACACACACACTCCCCAAACTGTAACACAGCAAGCTTGCTTTAAATCTTGAGAAAGTTTAGAGGGTCCTTAAATCTGAACTCCTGAGGCCATCAGGTTAATTAATGCCATTTCCATCGATGTGATCTACCGGGCTTCTGGGAGCGAGTAATTCCTGTGGTTTCAGATAAAATTCTCTGCATTGTTTCTCCTGAGGCCAGACCCTTCTCCAGAGCATTTGTGTGTACACACACACAAAATCCAGTATACAAATGTATCGTGCTTTCCAAATCCTGGTATACAAGTCACTCATTTGGCCTTTGGAAACTAAAGCCCCCTTTTTTCCCCCTTCTACATAGAAATTGAATGTTTTCTATTGCTCCTGCATCTTTCTGTGCTTCCTTTGTCAGTGCTAGCTATCTTCACACCGTATGATAATTCTCCACATAGGAGTGCAAGATGTAAGGGTTGGTAAGAATTAAGCATCTCAGTTGAAGCTCTTTCAGTTCCTTTAAAAGTCTGTGTCTGTTTTCTGTAATTACCTGTTATCAGGGATGGCAGTAGACAACATATAACTTGAAATGTATTAGATTATTTTTCCCCCATAAGACATGGTGTTGGAAAGCATTGGTTGGAAAAATGGCATTGATAAGTTCAGTTGAATAAAAGGAACAAAAGGCCCTTTTTTTTTTTGTTTTTTTATTCACAGTATGAACCAAGAGGACCAGGCAGGCCGTTGTACCAAAGAAGAATTTCCTCTAGTTCAGTCCAGGCTTGTTCTGAAGAATTAAGCACTCCTCAAGACAGTCTTGGTCAGTGTAAAGAGCTTCAGGACCACAATAACCAGTCATCTTTCAACTATTCATCACCTGAGTTGTGGGTTAACTCCTCCTCATCTGCCCCATACCCAAACATTCCATGCAACGGAGCCAACAGAGCAGTTCCACCCCGGGAGTTGTTAGGTAGGTACAGATTCTCCCTGCTCCATGAAGTAGACTGTGAAGGCTGCAGTGTGCAAGTCGAAATGAAAAGGTTTCTTACGTTCTTTCTGTATTTGTTCTTCTGTGTGTTGGGTTTGGGTGTCTGGGGGTTTTTTTGAGTATCGAAACCACAAGGCTGCATCTGACCCTTCCAGTTAAAAGCATAACTATGCAATTATGTTTTTCTACTTTTGTACTCATTTGATGGTGTGTTTCTGGACTTTTAAAAAATGCATATATTTAAAATTGAATTAATTGTAGAATATGTATCTGTTGCCCAGCTCCTGGGTCATTTTAGTTGTAACGTATGGCTGCATTTCAGTGTCGAGCTTCTCTGGCTGTGTAAGACAGAGGAATTCTGCAGACACAAGTGAGATACCTCATTAGGATTCAGGAAATCCACTTGAAAGCAGTTTTATACCTACGGTTTAAAGTACCATTTTTTCTGATAGTTACAGGAGTTGTTAAATGTGGAGCAAGAACATATCAATTAGCAGGAATGCATTCAGGCTAAAATACCAATAATTAGTTGGTTGGCATTCAGGACTCTGAATTGCTGTTTGAGAATGAATTATATATGGTGCTGTAAATTTTAATTTTAGCCTATTAAGCTGTAAAGCAAGAAGAATGAAAGAGTCTTTGCGCTGTCTCAGTGGATGAGGTACTGAAATGAGTGTGTGCCCCATTTCAGAGCAGCTTATGTGGGGGGTGTCGGCTGAATCCCTGTGTGGAGCTGCAGGTTCAGTGTTAGGAGCTCTGTGGGTACAGGCATGGGGAGAACGTGGGGAATGATGTCATCCTGCTGGTATATAATGATGTCAGCCTGCTCGGCATTGCTGACAGGGATAATGCCAGATCCAGTGGTTGGGAATGAAGCTGGATAACTTAATGATGAGATTTCCCAGGACCAAGAGTGGCTAAACACAGGACATGGGAGCTGTTGAGGGCAAGGTTACCAGAGGAGGTGGCTCCCAGTACCCCTCCATACTTTGAGGTTACTGTAGGTTTACTTAAACTCTGGTTATTCCTTCCGCAGCTCCACCGAAGACGGTCAAGCCCCCAGAGGAACACCTGAAGGCTGAAAACATACAACTATCCAATTCCTTCAACTACAGCGTGCTGCAACACCTTGGCCAGTTCCCACCTCTCATGCCCAACAAGCAGATCGTCGAGTCCAACAGCAACAGCCAGCAGAACGCTGGTGGGAGCAAACCTGTCATGTCCTACGCAAGTGCTCTGCGGGCCCCACCAAAGCCCAAACCTCCTCCTGAGCAGACAAAAAAGAATAGCGACCCTTTGTCCTTGTTTCAGGAACTTAGCCTAGGTAGTTCATCAGGTAGCAATGGCTTTTACTCCTATTTTAAATAATCAGATTATTTTTTTTAGAGAGAATTTAATTTTTATTTGTGTCGGTAGATCTAAGATAGTTGGGGCTTCACCTGTAGTTGCAAATATTCCCTTTGTTTATATTAGTAAATATATCCTCACTTAATTGCTTTGCTGCTAGACTTGCAACTAATTTTTTTTTTTAATTATATTCCATTATTTTGCATTTTTTGATGTGGGTCGGTTTTTGGAAAGCTTTTCTGTAGGGAAACACACATCTTGTTTTTTAATTTGTGTAATGTTAATGCTATGTTGCATTAAACTAGCAGCTGAGAGGTTACCTGTACAACTTAAAAAGGAAAAAAAAAAAGAAAAAAGGAAAAAGAGAAAAAAAAAAGTTTGTCTAAATTGTATTTAAGAAGATTGTAAGTAGCATTTACATTTATTCAATAACATTAGCATACTATGCTGGGTTTCTGTACCAGAAATGGCCAGTTAATGTAAAAATGTATGTTATTTCTGCTTAAATTCATTTAATTTTTTTTTTTTAATAAAGGTGCAGCATCTTCTAAATCCTTTCAGTTTTATCAGCTTTTTTGTGAAGGGATGCTGCATTCTCAGACTTTTATAGTTTTAGATTCTGTATGATGTGGTATTGTATTTTCCATCCACTGTAGGGTAAAGTAAAGGCATTCTTTGCAGACACCTATGCCATTGTTTGGAAACATTCAGATAAAAAGTATTGGTATACTTTAAAAAAAACAATTAAAAAAAAAAAACAAAAAGAAAAAAACAAAAAAAACCCAAGAAAAAAACCCAAAAAAACTACATTTTATTTTTGGACAAGCTAGTAATATAAGCTTGTTTGAAAAGTTAATTTGATAGGTTTTTTAAATGAATCATGAAGCTGAAAATAAATTTTTAGGTATGTTGGTGCTTAGTAGATTTAATAACTATTTTAAAAAAAATGCGTGAATTTAGTAAAATACCTTTTTGTTTGTTTGTTTAATTTTTTTTTCCACTATGCATGTGTAAATGTTTGTAATCTGGCTTTTTCCTCCCCCTTCTCCAGTGGTATAAAGAATTGTGCCGCTTTAATTTTTTTTTTTCCCCCCCTGGTAAAACTTTTGGTACATTATTTGATGTTTACATTAAAATGTGACATTATACAAGGAAATTCAGATATTTTGCTAACTGTTTTGTTTGAGGAACATCATTAAAGAAGAGATTTAATGTTTGTCAAAGCTGTATCCAAATTAATCTAAATCTTTTGGGGATAAGAACGGTTACCAGGTTATTGATCTGTAGGAGTTCTGCTAAATTCTCCACAAACCTGGCCCTTTAGGAATACAAACTGGAGAAGAAAAATAAACCAAAACCCGACAAAAAAAAGGGATATTTAAAAATTAAAGTAATATGAGTCACTGAAAACTCAAAAAGAAGATAAACTTTGCCCATAAAGATCTCTGGTCTTGCACACTGGTTGTGCTTCTGCAGCTGGGGAGACAAGGGGTGTTTGTGTAGGTTCTCCAGAGGAGGAATCCTCCTTTTACACTTGAAATCCCTTTAAGCCTGGGAAGGGTTTGACCGAGCTTGAGCTGGGGGTAGCTGCAATTACTCCTCTATGTCTGGTGTAAAGGAATTAAGATCTGAGAGCTGTGTGGGGGTGACTTCCAGGCTTTGTACCGCTGTCGGTGGGACCCCGTGCTGATGCGCAGTGGCTGCTGCTGTATCAATCACACTTTTGCTCTGGTTATAATCAGGGTGGGTTTTGCATTTGGCTTCGTGTTTTAAGACAAGGGTCTTTCTATAGAGGGGTTGATTTAAACTCAGTACACTGCAGAGGCTTGCATAGAACTTTTTTATTCTAAATCTTTGCTGGTTCATGATTCAGAAACTTCTCTGAAAAACTTGTTCCTTCTTTTTGCTGTAAAGAAAAGCACGCATTTAACTTGTTAATTTATTTCCTAATGTCTATACCAAACAAAAGATGCTGGGGGAGGGCAAAGCCCATGCCAGGTTATGGTGAGCACTTCAGCATATGGCATCAAACCAAGAACGACGACCCAAAAATGAGCAGAGGCCAAATTCTGCAGCCTTGAACCAAGCAGAACTACTGTCAGATGGGTTTTTGCTGGGCTGATGGCTGCAGAAACAGGTCTGTAAGTTCATTTGCAGGGGCTGGACTTGTGCTCAGTGGAAATTCACCTTGGGCTCTTTGTTTTGGTGGAGCTGGGCCAGTTCTCCTCTGTGGAGCCTCTGGCACTGCTCTGGGAGAGGAAGAGCCTGTGCCTGAGCAGCGTGGTCTGCAAAGAGTCCTCGCTGAGGTGTGCAGGGCGATGGCAGAGGAGAGGTAGGGTTCAAATGCACTTCACTTCGCCGAGTCGGCATTGTAATTTCAGGGGTTTCAAAATCACTCATTTATATGGAGCAGTCTTTTGATTCTGTTCACCATATTTGAATATTAAACTAATAAACATCACTTGTTAATTTACTGCGATCTGTCAATTAGTTAAGGGGGAGATGGTCACATCTCACCACATCTTGCTCTGTTTGACCTGGCATTTTATCTTTGCTGAAGATATCCTGGGAAAAGAAACCTTTTCTCCCTGACTTAGAACTTCAATTCTGTAACTCCCTGCAAATCCCCACTGCTTTTGGGTCTAACTTCTCGACAGTGCTCTCACCCAGAGGTTGGGGATGGCATGGGAGAGATCTGACTGTCAGCTCTGGAACTGTTCAGTGTGGTCAGTGGGATTTCTTGACGTTATTTTTTCCCAAAAGATTGTTCCTTTGAAGTGCCTTGCCTGGCCACTGCACGTCAGCTTATGGCCCTGATCTCTGGTTTTCAGAGCAAATTGTCCAATGTCCAGTGAACTCATAGCTGTTTAAACCCCCCCAACCTGTACTGTAAACCCTTCTAGGGCTTTGAATTCTTAATAAAATGAAATCAAGCCTTACAGATGGCTCTGGTGGGCGCTGGCTCAGGCTGTGCTGTAAACACGGAGCTGTTGCAATTACTGTGGAAATTCAGAACTCAGATTCTTGGTTTGTAGGAATTGTCTCGACTCAGGAGATGAACAGAGGCTTGGGCATGTCCACCAGCTGAGTGTTTGGCTCCTTCAGTTCTCTCTTGTTAAAATGTCATACTTAAAAGTACAGGTAGTGCCAAATCCTGTGTTCGTTGTCCAGGAATAAACCCCCAGAGTTGTCTGTGAATAATGTGCCTTACAAGGTCATCCAGATCTGAATTTTAAAAGCTTGTATTTAGTATCAAGGAACTTCTGGTTTCATGTTCTTTAATTCCAGGTTTTCAGGAGAAAAATCTGTGTGTCTCCTGGGCAGTTGGCCATGTGGTGGTGAAGATTAATAAAGGATTGAGAAATCTTAAAAAAATATATATATATTAGAACTCTAAAAATTAAACTTTTTATTTGCATTTCAAATCGAGCTCCTGCCCTTAAACCCAGCTCCTCACTGTGTGCAGCTGGTCAGTGTCTGTGGGGATTTGAGGGCTGAACTCTTAGGAAACCATGTGCTTTAAACTTGGCCTCTCAGTCAGAAGAAGCAGCTGGAGGGGATGCTGCTGGCTTCCATGGGCACACCTTGGATTACAAAATAACATTCAGAGCTTTGGAAGGTGTAGGACTTTGCTTTGGAGTCCTGAGTGAGCTCTGGATGGTGTGGGGTATCGGTGAGCTTGTCCACAGCTTGTCCCACCTGCTCCTGCCTTTCCTCCTGTGTTCAATGGCCTGTTTCTGTGGAGCTCCATGGCTGCTGAGGTCTTGGGCAGAGCTTTTGGGGTATGTCCCATCTGCTTCTGTAGTTCTCTGGCTGCCGTAGGCTCGTGCTGTGTGCCCATCTCCCTTATCTGCAGGACACGGGGCTGCAGTAGGTCCATCTGGGGACACCCTCACAGCTCTGTCCACAGCACGAAGCTCCTTGTAGGGATGATTCCCTTCTCTGCTGAGCATAGAACTTTCACCCTTTGGAATGGTATGGGGCTATTCAGACATCAGACTTCAGCGTTCCAGCAGCAGAAAGCACTGTTTCCATAAAAGCTGGCTCCTTGGAACCAAAGCCTGTGCATCCCTATTTCCTCTTGGAAGTTGTCACCTCCTACTTTGTGCTGTGTTAATTGCGGCATTACTGACCCATAGCACCGTGTGAGAGCTTCCGCTGGCTTGACAAACCCTGTGAGTGCTCCTCCCTGCTTTGGTTAATTAATGTTTTGTTCCCAGATTTGCCAAGTTCAGCTGGATTATTTTTGCAGATCGTGCTCTCTAAGCAGTTCTTTTGTGATGTGTGTAACACCTCTGCTCCAGGTGGCACTGGGAGCGATGGGTTTGACCACTCCGAACTTTCTTTGTAGAGAGCACTGGAGCACACAGCATCTAGGATTTCTGTGTGGCCTGAATTTATGTTCCACAGCTCCACTGGAGCCAGGACAATCTCGTCTTCTGTGTCAGTCAAAGAGGTGACATGCTTTTCCTGCCCCTTGGTGATAATGGAAAGGGGAAATGAGTAGGTGCCTTTGAAACAGGTCCTGCTGTTAGGGGTGTAATTCGTGGTGCAGAGTAGACTGATCCTCCAGTATCCAGGTTAGAACGTTCAAAGGGGCACTGTCTCTCTTGATGCTGATGACCTCTTGTCTCAGCTATGTTCCTCAAGCTATCAAACTCAGGAGACAAAGTGCCCCTCAGCAGCAGCATGAGGATCTCGTTTCGGGGAGGGGGTGTAGAAATTCTCAGATCTTTGGAACTTTTTGTAAATCATTTCCACAGCTGTCAAAATAAGGAGGACCTCTCTTTGGGGACAGGGTAGAACCCGAGGGAACGGTGTGAAGCTGCTCCAGGAGAAGTTTAGGCTGGGTGTCAGGAAGAGGTTCTGCCCTGAGAAGGGTCTGGCACTGGCACAGGCTCCCCAGGGAAGAGACCACAGCCCTGAGCTGAGGGGAAGAAGCGTCTGGATGATGTGCTCAGTGCCAGCTCTGACTGGGCTGGGCCTGTGTGGAGCCAGGAGCTGGGCTTGATGGGCCTTATGGGTCCCTTTGGACCCAGGAGGTTCTGTGGTTCGATGACCTGTGAGCTCCCCATCCCCTGCCTGGCTGCTGGGCTGTCACTGCCCCAGTGCCTCTGCAGACAAACGCTGTTCCGAGCGCTCAGCTTGCTGCTTGCTAAACTGGCAGTTTTGTTCTTCAGGGTTGTTCGTCTGGCACCTTTTCCACACATGAGATTCACACAACAGAGCGTTTAACACGCAGGGAAGCAGCTTCTCTCCTTGTGCCTCACTGCGGATCTTCTACAAACAAACAGCTTCACATCTTCTGTTGTGCTGGCACAGGGGTCTCACGCTCGGGCTTCGTGGTGACTGAAACCTTCCAGTACTGTGTCACACGCGGTGCCCCGGTGCACCTCGGTGTGGGTGCCCTGAGCAGGGGACGGGCAGCGATGCTGGTCTGTGGAGTGACAAGTGGCACGTGCCCAAGGGACCAGTGACCAGAGCTGTCCATTGGTCGGGTAGTGGCAGGACCATTGCTCAGAATTTCATGGTGGTTGGTCATTTGCCTCTAGTGCAGGTTCCGTGCTCACTTCTCTCATGTCCCAAACCCACGTGTGGGTTGTGCAGCAGCCCTGTGCCCATCCCTGTTTGACTCCTGCCAGTGAGGATGTTTCTCTCATGTTTTCATGCCATGTTCCTGAAGTTCTAGGGGCCGTTCTCTGCTCTTTGCTGAGCTGAGAGAATGAAAACTGACACTGGTTACAGCTCCCCCTGCTCAACATTATATTCTTTCTCCTTTATGAAGGCCATTTGCTTTTATTAACCCTCTGAACACATGTTCTTGGCTCCCTGGCAGAGGGGTTTAGATGCAGCAGAACAAGACTGCTGTAGGAGCAGTGCCTCTCCCACGCTGAATACCAATGACCAATTTAATGGACAGGTCCCTCATCAGCATTTCTTAATATCTGGAAAAAGAAAATTAAGTCATCCACATGCTTCTCAGTCTTGTGGGGACCGTGTGAAGCAGTGAATGATCAAAAGGCCTCAACACGGAGCAGACCGAGAATCAAGCTCCGTGAGTTTAACAGCTCTGTGAGTATCTGACTCAGCTCCCTGGGTTGCTGTCAGTGGGTGCAGGGTCTCGTTGCTGTGAGCTGTGTGTTCTCTCTGATTCAGGAGTCAGGTGAGCCCAGAGAGGATTTGAAACCTCTGGATCCAGGCTAAACTCCATCACTCACTGGGAATCGTCCTCACTGGGGCTTGGAAGAAGTAGTTCAGTCCTGACACAAGTGGGAGTGTGCCTGAGGTGGGTGAGACCTTTCATGATGTTTTAAAAAACATGAAAGGGATATCACACCTTCTTGGCCGGGCAACGAGTTGACCCACCAGGATAAGAAGCCACCTAGAAATTACCCTGTCACCGGAGCAGCATTGCAAGAGTTGCAAGAGAGGGATGGTGCTCTGGAAACATGTGGACGCAGGACTTCCTGGGGAACAGGACCACCACTGAGACACGTGTCCCCAAACCTCGCTTGTGTCAACCCACTGCATGTCCAAGGTGAGGTTATTTTGATGAAGCTGGCTGAGCTGGGAATGCCTCTGTACCTGCCAGCTGCTTCGCTTAGATTAATCGGTGTGGTGACCCCAGCTTGGGGTCAGCTTCCCGAAGGGTCCTACCAACTACTTTCCTTTCTAGTTTTGCCCGTAAAGGATCTCCTGAGAAACTAGCTTCTGTTTCCCTGAACAATGAAAATGCAAATTAAGAGTGTCAGCTCTCTACCCAAAATGAAGATTTCAAAACCATTTAGCATTTCACAAGGCTTTGGTGACAATGTGAAGACTTATGGTTGTCTCGTGATGAGAGACAGGCAGAGTTCCCCAGCTTATCCTCAGCCTGAGCACCAATGAATGCTCTACCCAAAACTTCATGATATACATGTTATTTGTAGTGCTTTCCAACTTCAAAGAGCTCAAAAAACATTAACGCAACTTCACAAAAGGCTCCTGTTCTCACTGCTGCTCTACTGATGGAGACGTGCCAGGGTCTGGCTGGGGGCTGCTGGGGCTTGGTGTGCCTGGACAGGGTCTGGCTGGTGGCAGGGCTGTGGGCAGCCCCTTGTACCAGCTGGATGATTCCTTGACAGGTCTGAAGACGCCGCGGTTTCAGACCTCTTCACACTGATCAGAGATTTGCCGGTCCAAGTTATCATTCCCTTTGGGATCGCGGACAGGTATGTGCAGAACGGAGGAGGACACTTTGTTTACCTTTTCTCCTGCTTTTTATATTACCAAGTGAGTAAAACGTGTAATTTTGGTGCTTTGTGGGGAAAGGAAATGGGGCAGAGCACGCAGCTGGGAGGGGGCTCTGTGTGTGTGTGAGCCTGAGGAACCCTGCTGTCCCCCCCAGTGCTGCAGACGGCCGCACAGCATGCACCTTGGGCTCTCCAGCAGCATCCCAGTCAGCGCTGCCCTGGGGTGGATTTCTTCAGGCACATGGAAACAGTGAGGTCTGTTTGTAGTATCTTCGGGGCTGACTCTCCTGGGTGCGGGGTTGACTCTCCTGAGTGTTTTGGTTGAAAGTCCTTCCCTTCCCAGCAGCTCCTGTGGAGGGCTTCTCCTGACATGGAGTTCTATACAGCAAAGTGCAGTTCCCTCACAAAGCCCCTTCACAGGGGACGAATGAGTGCTCCCAACAGAGAGAACCAGCCAGAGGGGGACACTCTCTGACCCTAGCCAGGGGACTCATCCATCACAATAATTTCCCAGAAAATCACGCTCCTGGGAGATTGTGCTTTTTATTAAAGGAAAATACCACCCTTAATGTTTGGTGCTTCTTCCCTTCACCATCAGAACCTGAGCGCAAGAGAAATTCTGTCTGGGGGGGGCTTTGTGCTCAATTCAAAGGATAGAACTGCAGCGTGTAAGTTTGTAGGAGAAATCTTTATCCCAATGCAAAGTGGGTATTTTAAAATTTGCTTTTAATTTTAATAGTTTATTAGAACAGGGTAAGGATCTCCAATTTGTTCCAGAGCAGGGACCTCTTCCCGGGCAGGCAGAGGAGTGGCACGAATGGGGGAACGAGCTGCGATTTTGCACCCTCTCTATCGGACTGAGATGTAAAAGCCCCATATCCCTCACGGATCTGGTCTTTAACCCAAACTACACCCAGCATCATCTCCCTAAGAAGGTTGCCTCCTCAGCAGCATGAGCTGTTTTACATGTAGATTTTCCTGCAATTGTGGTGCCCAAGGCACCCCCAAACTGGCACAGAGCTGTGCCACTCCAATGGTGCCCAATGCTCCTTCTGCTTCCTTAAAAAAATAAGGGGGAAAAAGAAAAAAAAAAAGGAGAGAGAGAAAAGAGAAAGGAACAAAGCACTAATGACAACTGCACATGGCTGGGTTTGTTAACACCGTAGTTAACAGAGTGCATGTCGTGTGGGGAGACCCAGACACTTCCCAAAATACAAATCTCTTCAGAACACTTCCTGGCTTTTTTCACAGGTGCTGGGAACATCAGTGCTCTGGTTCTGCATCCATGCAGGTCTCCCAGGGGTTCTGGGGGAAACGGGGCAGTGCAATCAGGAGGAGGGCGATGCCGCAGATGAAGAGCAGGACGAAGGAGGAACAGGCACAAGCGAAGGACCAGGAGTAGCTGTACTCAATCCAGACTGTCTCCTTGCTGTCAATCATCCTCTTCACTGATTGTCTCATGACTTCAACAGAGATGATGGTGCAGAGACCTGAAGGAAGACAGGAGCAGTGGGTTGAATAACCAGCTGTCAATTTTTCATCCTTAATTAGCTGCCTCATCTGTCTTTTTGCACACAGGAATTGCAGTAGGATTCACAGGTGAGTCATTGCCTTCAGTGTCTGAAGGAACCAGCAACTGCTCAGAGCTCCGCTATAACCCAGGCCATCCAAGTCAGCGGGTGACTTGTTGAGTGTGATCGTTTAGGTGGGCTTGGAAGGGAAGCTCAAAGTGGTGGAGGAATAATTTCATTCCCTGGGGAGCTTTTCCAGAGGTTGAGTCAGATTTTCATTGAGGTGACAATGTGCATCTCTGCCTTTCGGTTGCTGTGGCGTGTCAGGGTGTTCCTAGCTCATATGAAAACATGGATCTGGGAGACAGCTGTGTGTTTTGGGCCTCAATCAACTGTTTCTTTGGTTTGAGTCTTAATAAAAGCGATAGGCTTGTGCATGGCCTGGGTTTAGACTGGGGCTGGCAATGAATATGCTAGAAACACCCCTTTTAAAGCAGCTGGAGAGAGCACAGACAAGCTGCTGGGTAAGGCTTGCTGAGCTGGACCTTGTCAGAGCTCTTCATCTGTAGCATTGCACGGGGACTGGTAGTCTGACTGTGGCTATGAAGAAAATGCCACTTTCAGGACAGTTTTAGAGGTGCCCCCATCCCCCCCAGCTCTATCTCAGTTTCCCTACATTGTCCTGTGAACCGAGTGCGAGTATGCGAGCGCTGACCCTCCTACCTGCAAAGGTGTAGAACATGGATGCTGGCTTCAGCAGGTAATCCCTCTTCTTCCTGAAGGATAAGAGGACGCAGATTGTTCCGATGATGGCGAAGCCAACGCTGAAGATGGCGATGGCTGCAGCTGAAATGCTGTATTCTGCCAAAGCAAAACAAACATCCAATAATGCACATAAATGCACATTTTGAGCATGCCCCCATCAGCTGTTGTGACTTTGCAGTAGGTCACTCCAAGAAATACACGTTCTCCTGCTGCTGTGGAGAGGTGGCTCTGGTGAACTGAGTGTTTTGCTCGGGTAACAGCAGGGGCGAGTATCGACTGTGTATCTTTTGAACACAGAGGGTGTAACACCAGAGCAGAGGGGGAATGCTTTCTGAGCACCTACTGAAAGAGCAAATGGTGCCTGAACGGGTTGGATGAAGCTCTGGCCTGGAGCTGGTTTGGCTCTGCCCTATTGATGTTATCAGTGAAGCCTTCCTGGGCTCCACGCTCTCGTTTCTCTCATTGCCCCATACTCTGCTCTCCGAGTAAACAGGCAGCTCTGTGCTATTTTTATTCCAGATCCGTGCTGCCCCGACAAGGCTTCGTGCGCGGTGTAGATGTTGTGCCAATGCAGGAAGACAGCTGCGTGCTCCCCAGGGCTCTGAGCCTGAGCAGGTAGGAGGATAGGGGTGAGCAGTGTTTGTGGAGCATCGTGGGGTTCAGGGGTCGATTTCCAGCTTCCTCAGGGCATAGGATCAAACCCGCCGTTAAATGTCCTGGGTTTTGCTCACCCAGCTCAGATGCTCGCTGGACACTCCCCCCAGCCAAAGCACATTCGAGGGCCTGAATGGAAGGGAAGAATTGCTAATTGAATAATTCAGGCCTTCGTTTACATATTGCATTTGTGTTCAGATTAGTTTAATATTTAACACATGTAGCCATGCGTGAGCATCACAGTGCCTGATGATATTTGCCTTTCAAGCCATTAAAACAAAGAAAATCTCCCAGGCAAAATCACCGAGAATTTTTTTGCCTGTTACTAATTAGTTCCCATCAAATTGTAGCCATTTCTGTGGAACAGCAGATCCCTCTTTGTTCTCATTGCTTTTCATACCACTGTTTTTTTATAATTTCCTTATAGAACTGCCTGACAGAGTTCGTTTTGAGCTAGTAAAATCCTCTACCACAGCTGAAGCTTTTTCTTTTGCTCCAAAGAAAATAAGCTCTTCCTGAAATTACGGAGGCAGCATCGGGTGTGTTTTTAACACCAGATGGCTGGAGCTGATGGTGTATAGAGGAGCGCAAGCAGGTAGCTCAGAGTCCATCATCATCATCATCACCCAACTGTCTTGGTTGGAAGGGACCTCTCAGATCTGTCGTGCTCTTCCAGCCACTTAGAATTCCCAGTCTTTCCTGTCCTTTTGAGAAAACTCGTGTTAGACTTTCCCACCACTGTGGTTTCTGCTGGAAGCAAAGCAGGTTGTTTGATACGTGTCATGAAACCATCAGCTCAATTGCTCTGCAGCAAAATACCAAAGCAAACTGAGAAGGGATTTGTGGTTAATGAGAGGGTGCACAGGAGAGGGGGCACGTTAGGCGAGTGCTGGAAACATTTGGCTTCATCAGGGACTTGTGTGAGCTTTGACTGTGAAAGCTGGTTATCAAAACCTCTGCCCTGTACACACGGACTGCAGGCAGCTCTGTGGGATCTCTGCTCCTTCCTCCCTCTGCTCACGCTGGTTTTTACATGGCTTCCATATAGAATCCATTGGAAGCACAACATTCCCAGGGGTCTGCACGGGGTCTCTGAGATTCTTTTCAGGGACAAGGCTCTGCTTGGGGTGTGATTTGTTCAGCTCAATGTTACTGATGACATCTTCCTTCGATGGCAAAGGTGCAGAGGTAGTGACAGGGCCAATGCCTGAGAGTTGTTTCCATGCTGGAAAGGCTTTTGGCAGTTTTCACGTGACGTTGGCATAATGATATTATGTATTTGTGGGCCAAATCTGAGTAAAATCACACTTCCAAGTGTGGCCATGTGTAAGAAGGATCCTTCCCAGGAAGCTGATGTTTGCCGTTGCTCAGGGGCTTTTGGTGGAACCAGGATCGAACCCTCATTTTGGGGATCCCCCCCTTCACCCTTTTACCTCAGATCTCCTGTGGGCCTCAGTTAGGAAAGTATTTTTTAGGATCTTTCTTACCTTTCTGGGTGGTTACTTCAAATATCTCTGAGCTCTGCCCCGGCGTGAAGTGTTTGAAGTAGGAGCAGTTGTGTTCTGAAAAAAGAAATTGAATTGTGTGGGATTAGGAACCTCAGGTAAAATGAAGTAAAATGGAGGTTGTGTTTTATTGATGTATCACACTTGCAATATTTTAAGGTTCCCCACCCTTGGTAGCACAGGGAAGTTAGAGCTGGGTCTGTTTATTTGGGAGCCGATGAATGGCAGGCACATGCCAGGCCACTGACTCCAGCATGGACAAGGCTGAAGCCCCCTCTGATACCTTTTGGGGGCTTGTCCATCCGACAGCGTTTCAGACTGATTGCTTAGATACTTAAAATCTGAATTACAGGTAATTTTTCTCGTTCTGTCTTTGGCCATCACAACTCCTGCCCCTTTGTGTAGTCATATTTCTGGTGATGAGGCTCTGGTATCTCAGCTCACCTCCCCTTGCCACTGCCAGCCCACTCCATAGTGGCATCACCCCATCGGCTGTAGCAGGGTCACTCCTGTGCTGAGTTTGGGCTCCAAAAGAGGATGGAGTGTCCTCACCCACCTTCTCCCTCCTCCAGCTCATAGGCCCCTGTGTGGCAGCAGCTGGCTGGGAGGAGCAGCTTAGGGGATTTTGTTGCATGAGTGGGGGGTCACTGCGCTGTGGGGGTCCCAGCAATGAGGCTGCTGCCACACAGCAAAGCACATGGTGTTTTACCACAATAAGGACACCAAGGACTTTACTTGGGTTTGTCTGTTAGACTGAAAAGGCAAAAGTGATCTGAAGCCACAGCTGGTTCTCCTGGGAAGGGGAGGCTGAGCAGAACCCTATGAGTCAAGGGCCAAGAAGCTGTCACTCAACCTGGCTTTGCCAAAGTCCACACCCATCAGACCAATCTGGCAAGTTAATCTGGTAAAATAGCAGAATTAGATAGTGGGAACTTTATGATGGTCCTCCACCTGGAATTTACGTGAGCACGCTGCCATGTGCATGGGATATTTATAGAGGGGTTATAAAATGAGCAGGGATCAAGGTTGTGGGGTGGGGAAATGCTGGGAGGAGGGAAGTTGGTAACTGAGGCTCTCAGAGGCTGTGATTTTGTTTCATGCTCAGACTCGTGAGTTGCAGCCAGAGAAGAGATGTTACTGCTGTCAGCAGGCACACGGGACGCTTTCAGCCTCAGCATCTCAGTGGGATGGGGAAGGGTCTGGTGAGGACCTGCTGACTCGAAACTTTGGCAGCAGCAGGGTTAGGGTGGAGGGATGTTCTCGCTATTTATAACTGATTTAATTGAAGGTTTGATGGGGTGTGGAGCTGGGAGAACAGTTGCTCGCCAGGAATTTGGCTGGAAGGGTGCAATAGCAGAGATGCGTTGAGCGGCGCCAGCTCTGATTGCGCTATTCTGCTGAGCCGAGCTGGAGAGGACGTGCTCAGCGCTCGCCCCAGCATCCCTCCTGCACCCTGGGTTGGACTCCCACCGGACCAGGAAACCATGCCAAGACTGCACAACAGGCACTGCCTGTGGCAAGGGGCCATGGGGTTAACACCAGCATCTCTGTCCATCAACCAGCTCTACTGGAATATGCACCAATTTCCAGGAGATGCTGGAATAAAGTCTGGGAGGACTTTATGGTCCTCTCCAGTGTCTGGGCAAGGACATGCTGCTGCAGTGTGGGTTGCCTGAGCCAGGTCCCTCGTGCAGGACCATGCAGGGTTTCTGTCTGGGGATACATGCTGCATTTTGGTGTTTATTTACAGCTGTAATTTCTACTGGTAAGAAGATACCAGAGTGCTCTATGTTACCTGTTGGTTCCTGTGGTTTTTTCTGTCATGTAAATGGCAGATGTTGGAGTTACTGATTCAAGGAAGATGTATTTGCTCTCTCCCAGGAGACAGGCAATTGTAAAGCAGCATTTTTGAGCCTGTTAGTGAAAGATTCCTTTGAGACACTCTTAGCTACTTAATTTTATAAGCTGACTTTTATTTCATCTGCAGCTTCTCCTTGCTGGAGACCCAGCCATGTGGCCATCTCCTGACCTTTTCTTTATTATCCTTGCAAGAGACTGGAGGACACATATTTGAACTAGACCTTTGTGACTGAAATTGCCAGTCTTGGGCCCCAGAGTGGAGGTTGCGTGCTCGGCCAGTGACTGAGAGGTGGCTGGGGCTGAGCATCCAGGCTGGTGATCCCAGTTTGGGGATCCTTTGGCTCATGGCTGTGAGGGGAGTGAGATGGGATGAAACTGGAGGACTTTATCTTGGGTAATTTGGTTTGGCTTGTAAATGATTTTCAGGAAAGGCTGAACCCAAAGGAGTCCCTGTGTGTGTGGGTGAAGCCATCCAGAGATGGCACACGCCACCTTTCTGTGTCCATTGCAGGTGAATCATAGAATCAAACCAGCCCAGTCCACTCTCCACTCTGGGAAGGCTCAGCAAGGGGGGAGCACACAAAGCCTTCTGGAGATGGACTTGTCTGCAGGAAAAGGAGCTGCCTCTTTCCCAGCAAAGCTCTGTGAAGGTACAATAAACAGGATTATTGCAGAAGTCACTTGGCTCTCAGGGAGGTATTTTTGTGAAGTGCATTTAGTCTGGGAAAACATACCTAGACTGGTTTTGGTAAAGTCAGACACCATTTTCAGTTTAAAGATGCTTTGGTGCTCTGCTGAGCTGGGAATATCTGTTTCACCAAAGCTCCCTCTTATTTGAGAGAACTGAGGCACTTCAATGCCTCTCTGGTGCCATCATGAATAAGAGAAGAGCCCATTTGTGTCACACCACATTTACATAATGGATAGGATCTAAAATGGGTTTTATAATGAATGAAAACTGTGTGGAAATCTTTGTTTCTCTCCACTCCTAATTGCATTATCTCTGCCACAAGATCACCTCTGTGTGCTGATGGAACAGTCTAGGGGCTCTGTGGTCATTAAGGCTCCAGTGAGCTTCAGGGTGTAACACATAGTGTCCGCCACCTTTCAGGCCACCCACCCTTACAGCTCTCCTGGCCCCTTCCCTTCAGGTCCACCATTCCTGGATGACCACTCTGTGGGGGCAAACAGGCCAACTCATCTTTCCTCTATCCATACAGAGACAACCTCTCCTACGACTTGTTGCCATGGGGCTGGGCAGCAGCTGCGGGACATAGTCAAAATGCAATCACACTGAGCTGTGGTTGAAACCTGGGACTCTGCAGTCAGGAGACCTCATGGAGGATGAAAGGCAGAGAGCCCAGGAGGTGTGTGGGCCACGCAGAGTTTCAGGTGGCAGTTGGCACCCATGAGCATTGGAGTGACAGGCTGGCATGGGGCTGGGGCCCACCTTGAACCTCAGTGGGACACTGGCACATGGGGCTTTGTGGCAGGATGGGTGGTTAGAAAACCCTGGGGTTTAATGTGAGGTTTCCAATCGTGTCAGGTTTGGGAGGCAGGCCCTGCTGCAGCAGAGGAGGTGTGAACTGGAGGCCAGAGTGGTGAAGGGGGCCAGGCCTTGGGCTCTGACCTGGTCAGCGAGGCAGGGGAAGGCCTTTGCCACACACAGACTCTGGAGATGGTAACTCCACACAGCTTAATTTCATACAGGTCTCGCAGAGTGAGTCCCTTGGACATGCATGAGGACCGAGGCAGCCCTGCTGATAACCTGTTTCTTGGGGACTTTACCTCCCCAGTTGCCTGAGCTCAGGTTCCTGTATCTACAAGGACCTATTTAACCTACACGCTGTGTAGGACAGCACCTATGCTGGAGTTAGCAGCAGTGAAGGCAAACAGCTGGTAGTAAATGGCCCTGGTGCCCACTGACCACAGTTAAAAGTGTCTTGATATTAATCTGGACTGGCCTGGGTTTAACAGCCATCTCCCTGAGCTCTTCATTTCTTACAGCAGGGGGCTGAACCCTTTCCAATTTGTCAACATCCTCCGAAAAGCGCTGTAAAAATTTTAAAGCTCTGCCTAAATCACAGGCTTGCTCTGTGCACTGCGAGCCAAGCCATCCTCCCCACTCCATGCTGAGCTCAGAACCTAATAAATAACGTTAATCACGCCATCCATTTCCTCCTCAGGGAGTGACTGGTAAATGGTTATTAATGCAGTGATAAATTCTTATGTTTCTTTTCCAGTTCTGGCAGTAATGTCTGGTTATGTCTCATGATTTTCAGGAAAAACAGTGCCCACATCTGCTCTTTTCCTGCACGTTGGTTCATTCACATTTTCTGGGCTGCTGCAGGTTTCTCAGCCCCGGTGTTTCCCTGCTGACATCTCTTCCCAGAAGTGTGAAATCAATCTAACGCGAGCCATGCGGACGCAGCATCGTTTAGCAGCCCGGATCCACGGAGGCTCTGCTCCCCCCCTCCACCCCTCGCTGCCTTCCCTGCGTGAGTAAAGTGGGGATTAAAATATTTATATTGTAATTGAGGTGCGAATTTTGCCCTTTGGAGCCTTGGATGCTGATTACGGTACAGGGTGCCATCCAAACTCCCCAATATCTTTAAAAGCTGGAAGGCCACCTCTGGTATGGGGTGGGCAGCTCAGCCCCTCCATCATCGCCCGGTTATTCGCTGTGCCCAGCAGAACAGCAGCACTGGGACCTGATTCAATGCCTCTGTCAGCACATGCTGATGTCTGTCAAAGATAGTCGCTGCTTTCGTGCCACCCTGCCTGTGAAGCTGCTTTTTGCAGACAGCTGGATATTTATGAGCTTTATATTTACCCCACAGTTGGGCAGTTTTGGTGTTTATCCACCAATTCCTGTTGTTTTTCCTTTTGTGGGAGTTTTCCTCTGCGTGGAAGGAAGGCGTGCAGGGAGGAATATGTCTCTAGGCATGTAAGTACCTTTGTGAGAGACATAAAGCATACGGATGACACACTCCCAAATTTGGTTAGAGGAAGATCCAAATGCTGTGGCTGAGCTTCTCTCTTCAGAACATGTAATTTGGCCAAAGAGATAAAGAATTGCAACGAGAGAGGGGAATATACAGCAAGCCCAGGCAGTAAGGACTTGTTTTTTCACAGGAAATTTTCAAATCTTGTGTTAACACAGAGATTTCTTTCAAGCAGTGAGTCTAACATGAAAGCAATCCTGTTATTTCTGTTCTGGAAAGCATCCAGTACCGTATGAGCCTTCTAAAAACGCAGCGGAGCTTGGTCACGGAGGGAGCGTATTAGTGCATGCAGCACGAATGGTGCTGACTTGGCGATCAGCAAAAAGCATAATGAGCTCCTTTTACCATGGGAATGCAGCGGGCTTCCTGGCAAGCGTGCCTGCTGCCCCACTGCCCTCCCCATCGACTGCACGGGAGGAACCCGTGATGGAGACGTGTGTATGTGACGGAGCTGCCTCTGCCAGGGGGTGAGGAGGCTCTGTAAGTCATTGACAAATTGCTTCAAACTCAGTTTCTGACCGTTTTTTTTTTTTTTTTTGAAGTAGGCAAAACATGCTGCAGGTCCCTGTTCCTCCCTGCTGAAGAATGGCTATTGTTGAAATAGCTCAGAGATAATGCCAGCCACGAATGGGCTGTTCCTCTCTGTCTGTATGGATCTGGAAATCCTAAAGCTCCAGCTATGTATGGTTGACCCATAAATCTCTTTCTTGGCCACTGCCATCAGCGTGCCTGGGTGCTGTGGGACCCTGGGCTGATGTCAGGAAACTTTCCTCCATCCCCATTTCACTCTGTGACTTCCACCGTGTCCGATCCTCCTCCTTTCCTCCCCACTGCCGCCGTCGTTGCACAGAAGACTCAAATATGGTCACAGCTAGCTGTGCAAGGCAACGTGGCGCAAGCTTGCAGCAAGAGGGGTGACAACGAGGTGTGTTTGCAGACCAACATGAAACCCTCCCCATGCAGCCCCATGCCAGACGGTGTGCTGCAGGAACACCGCCCCTGTTTTCCTTCTGCCATGTCCTGCGACCTCCTAAGCAAAGCCCAGTGCTCTCCCCCATGCGTCGGTGGGTGGTCACCTACCTCCTGGCAGGCTTATTGGCCCACAACCCTTCTCGCTGGGCCCTTGCTTCTGCATAAAAATCCGCTTTGTACAGAGTCGCCATAGCCCAAAGTGCGCTGCTTCGCAGGTGGTGTTATATTCCTCCACTTTGGGGCTCAGCACGGCCCAGTGGTCTGTCACCACAGCCGCAAACAGGAGCGAGACGCCAACCAGGATCACAGTGAACGTCAGTCGGACCTTCAGGGGTTTGCTCTCGTCCATCCCGCTCCAGCCCCCTGCTCCCGGTGGAGCACAGCGGGTGATTCACAAGGTCTCCCAAAATCCTGGCGCATCTGAGCATTTGCAAATGTCAGCCCCGCACCACCCTGGGAGAGCGGGGCGGCCGCAGACAGCTGCTGGGCTGTGTCAGCCGGCACAGCAAGGAGGCTATTAATGCACTTAACCAGGGAGCGCCTGGCAGAGCTCAGCTTTCCACCCTGTCCCACTGGGTTTGTTTTGGATTCCCACGAGTCGATGGGGCGGGTTCTCGCTCCGAGCCGCTACAGCGGCCTTTCGAAGGCTGTAATCTCTTGACCAGAAATAGGCATTAATGGGATGATTAACTTTTCAGCGAGGTTATAAAAACATCTGTGTTTATAATGGTGCTGGGCCGGAGTTCAGGCTGATCCTAAATAGTTTAATAGCCCCTGAGTGTAAGCTGTGCACCCGCACCTTCAGCTCTGCAAGGAGCTCAGAGCTGGATAGCCCCCCAGAGCCACGCTCTGTGGTGTAAACAAAGTGGCAAAATAGGCAAATTTCTTTATTATATAATTTCTTTTTAGAGTTATTTTTTAAAGAACCTGAGGCACTCTGAGCAGTCTTTGTAGTTTGGGTTTTTTTTTCCTCACCTGGTTTTTCTAATGAAACACCTCTCCAGTGCTGCTTGCTTGCTTCCCCACTACCCAGTTTTGCCTCAGTCCAGTGATCCCCCAGGACATCCTTTCCTTCTTTTGGAATTAAGTTCTGTTGCCCTGAACCCAGATTGCCTGGGCTTTGATATTTCAGCTGATTGTAGAGCTAATTTGATGATAATGCCAACACAGAGGCCACTGTGGAGATGATGTTCCAATCGCAATGTCAAACTGAGGAGGGTGACAGTACCTGAATGTTAAAAATATAGTTAAAAAAAATGTCAGTGGAAAGCTGCAAATATCACGTTATTAAGTCAAGATAATGCCAAAGCTGCTCCAGTCTGGTTTTATGAACATCCCGATTTGATGTCAAAATCAAGCTGCAGAGGTGCCTGCTCAAATTAATGAGGACAACCTGAAGCAATGAGTTAAGGTGAAAGGGGAGTGTAGAAATGGGAGAGAAAATAAAGAGTAAGTTAAAATATTGATCCAAAATAACTGTAATTGAAATATGACTCAAAGGGAATAACATTGCTGTGTTTGACGTGTGACCATGCTGGCTTAGACACCCCTGGGGAACAGGGTGACATGTTTATACCTGGTATGGACATCCCTGGTCCTGCCAGGGAGGTGGGAGTCATGGGAAGGGGGGATGGTACGTGGTAAGAAACTGGGGGGGAGGGGAGAAGGAGAATAGGTACATGGGACAAGGCAGGGACCAGAGACCACGGGCACATCTGTAGGAGGATGCTCACAGCCCTGTGTAGGACTGTGATATGCTGGGTTGGGGTTGGGAGAAATATTAAAGGCTTACATTTAAACCAGAACTATGAGCTCTCGTTAAAGAGGAAAATCCTAAAGGGAACAGACTTTAAACCAGAAAAGGAATGCATTGAAAATATAATGTGCCTCCTCTTTTGAAGTTGTTAATTTTGACTGGGCATCAGTTCCTCTTAGGAGCTGCATCCTGTTTCCAAGACGCTACAAACCTACAAACTCCCCAGGTCATCTGCAAGTTGGGTGTCAAGACAGTGAAGGTGGACACGAAGCAAGGCTCTGGTTGCTGAGGGTGCAAGTGCTAATGAATGTGTTTCAGACTAATCACAACCTACATGGACCGCAGGGCTGTGAACTCCCTGGATTTTTTGTTGGTGTTGGTCTTTGCATCTCTTCCAGTGTTGGCAAGAATCAGACTTTTTGTTCTCTTTTAGGTGCTCCAATCCGGCTAAGTTCCTCAGGGTTTGGGTTTTTTGGTTTTGTTTTTTTAATTTCCTAATAATACCCAGGAAACCACTACAGTGGAATCAGAAGGGAAAAATTCATGCTTCCCTTCCCTCCCCTGCAGAGTGGGAACTAGCAGTGTGAATGAGCCTCAGCGATCTGCAATGAGAGCAGCAGCAGCTTCCCTGGAGACAGAAAGCTCCCATTACAGCAGCTAAGGTAAAACATTGTCCCCAGACAGAAAAAGTGACCTAGAGCCACCGGTCCCTGGGAAAGAAACTCTTTCATGGGATTATTGCTCCCCACGGGCTTTGTGGGTTGGCTGCATGAGCTGATGTAGTTGTATTGCTCAGGTGCTGCTGCCCGCTCCTCCCAGCACAGATCTGGTGTGTGTTTGGTATTCGGTGATCACTGCTTGTGGTCCCTACAGCTGCCCTGGCTGGAGCCAAAAGCATCCTCTGCCCACTGGCTGAGCCTCAGTCCCCAGCCTGGGGATGTCTGTCCCTGCGTGGAGGTGGAGTTACCCTCTCTGGGGGGCTGGGTGGGCATCTGAAAAATGCAGAAGCAAAACCAATTTCTGGAGGAGCGAAGGGCTAAAGGAAACCCCAAAGGTTGTCTGCACATCCAGAAGACCATGGTACGTAATCCCCTAGGAATGGTTCCTGCAGACTCCCTGTGTCAGCTGGCAAGTATTCACATTTAAAACCCAGGATCACGTGAAATATAAACAGGCTATTAATGAGGACCTGGTGGGAAGCTGGGAGGGTTGTAATTAGTTGCACTTTAGCAGCAGTGAGTGAGAGAAACAATTATGCTTCTCTACTGGAGAAAACGCCAACGGAGGTGTCTCAAGACCTGCTGCTGCATTATTTTGTCCCTAGCAGAGGTGGTGGCTCTGCTCTGTATTCTTCCAGGCTAGCATAAGTATTTACCACAGCCAAATGAAGCAGATTCCGTGGGTCCCTTCTTGCAGAACGACATTGTGCAGAAGACCCTTTGCAGGCGAGAATAAACCAGAGCAGAGGAGGTTGTGCCTGGGCTGCTCTCAGCTTAAATGTATTTGAAAGCAAACGGCTTTCTCCAAACGGAAGCTGCCCAGCAATGTTTGAGCTCCAGAGCCTTCATTGCCCTGTGGTGGTGAGACCACCCTCACCATGTTGGGCTCTGCGTAGCTGATACCCAGGATTACCACCAATGGCACCCTCCAAAAACTCCCTTGTTCTGGGGCTGGAATCCTGCCATGACCAAAGGCAAGAGCAAAATCTGTGTGTGTGTATATATATATATATTTATATATATAAAGTGCCAATCAATGTATTGATAAACATTCTTTGGAGATGTGTATGTTGGTTGTTTTGTGTTTCTTTTCATAGACTACCACAGCCAGGAAGGAGGAGATACGATCCCGTACCCCGGGCACAGCCCAGCCAATTCATGGCACGGCCCCATGGGGCACAGGCAGGGCTGGCCGTCCCCGTCACCGCCCGCACAGCTGACCCACAGCTTCATTCTCTTAAAATACCACCTGCCGTGCCGGCTGTGCCTTTTCAGTAAGCGATCCCTTGAGCTCTGGTGAAGCAGGCGCCGGCAGCTGTAAGACGAGCCCCTTTGCAGACAGGTGCAGAGCACTCCCCATTCCCTTTTATTTTCAGCACCTCCCATGTTTGTTAGCTCTCTCATCCCAAGGAGATGCCGCATTCTCCTTGATGGGCTCCTTTCTGCTTCCTTAAGTGCCTTTGCTTCCCTCCCGAACCAGTTCGCTTTTGATGCGTGCCCTGCTTGCAGCAGGGCAGCCACAGCTCTGGGGTCACTCTTTACCCACAGACTTGCTCGGCAGCATGGCAAGAGCCTTTATTTATTTTGGTTGAAGGGAACCAACTTTGGGCTTGAGCTTCAGATGGCTTCATTGCTGGGTGTCAGAGGCATTTGAAAAGATGAATCCCTGGCCTCGCTCCAGACGTGCCAATTGATGCTACGTACAGGGAGCGGCAGGTCGGTAGAGATACCCGGCAGTCACAGGATCACAGAGAGGTAGGGGTGGGAAGGGATCTCGAAAGATCATGTAGTCCAACCCCTACTCCTCATCTTTTGAGACAATCTGGAGGCTTAGGAGCCAGGAAGGTAAAGTTAAAAGAGGTATTTGAAGAAGAAATATTGCCTGTGATACGGGGATGGTTTGGTGCGTCTGGGAGCAGCGTGCGGCTCCTGAGCTCCCAACCCCATGCTTGGTGCCACTTGTTCTGCCAGGATTTTATGGTGGTGATCACAGCAAAGCTTGCATGGAGCTTCAGCACACAGGGTTGAGCTTTCTTCAGGCAAAATGGGCGAGATCAAGGAGAGGAGGATGCTCAGAAGTGAATTCACATGAAACCTCCAAAGGTGGAGGCAGAGCACAGGCTCCAGGCTAGCACTTCAGAAGACACTGGCTGATTTTTCTTGATGGTGGTTTGCAGCGCCTCTGGCCACTATACCAGTCTGAAACCAGGCACAGAAACCACAGTGTGTCTCACATGGCCACTTTTAAGCTGGAAACTGGAAGGTTTTTCTTAGCTTCCAACCCAAATGCCTGGAAATGTTGTGAAGATAGCTTATCTCAGGCGAGATTTCAGAGAATTCTTGGTTGGCGGGACCCGCAAGAATATGTATTTTTTCCCCTAATATATTGGCTTCAATAACATTCCCAGCTGCCATCAAAATAGTTAGAAACTTGGCAAAAATAAGCACAGAAATATAATCATCTCAGAGAATTTGGAAGTTAAAAATCTATATACCTCTCTCCACACAGAAATGAATACATTTAAAATGGTTTATTTAAAAAGTAAGGATTAAGTACATTATACATGGTTGTGATTATACCAGTAGAACCGAAGCACAGTGGAAATAACACCTCAGAACTGCAGACAGGAATGCAACCTCAAGGGACATGATATGTTAGCCCTTGTGGATATGGGATCCGTACAGAACGAAAAAGAAACAGAAAAATAGGGGTTGGTCAAGATGGACGGGCAGATGGAATGGGTTTACTCCTGTTGTGTGTGAGAAACTAAGGAGAGCTGAGATCTACCTGAACCTCTGTTTCTCAGAAAAGTGATTCTGATCCAATAGTGTTTGGTTTTCAGCTGGCTGTTACCATGTGGTACAGGATAACACCCAGAGACTGACTGTTGTTAATGCAGAGGTGATGATGTCTGCACACCTGCAGACTGGGGGATAATTTGTCTTTGATGCTGTCCAGGGAAAACAGAGATGTGGGGGAACAGATGACTTTTAAGTATTTCTTTTTTAAATGTCACTGAGAGGTCTTGAAGACTGAGTCAATCCAACTCTGTCCAGATGAATCAGCCACAGACCAAGACGCTGTGCATTGGTGGGAATGCTGCAAACTGTTCAGTTTTGTCAGGGTCAAAGTTTTCCACAGGAAAACACAGATTTTTTTTTTGAGGAATTTTTTTTTTTTTAAACTGGCATTGTCAGATTAAACAACTGGGTTTTTTTGGGTTTTTTGCTTTGGTTGAACAAATTAACAAATTACTGTTCTGCATTTTGACGTGGACCATGAAATTTCAGTTGCAGCCCCCATTCTCCAACAGGACAAAAGCTCTGGTCCCTGTTATCTCCCCGTGCCTTTGTTCCCTGTCCAGACCCTGTGTCCTATGAGCATCCCATGAATACTTCCCTGCTCCAGCTCTATTTTTTGAAGGTTCCTGCCTGCTGGAGAAGGAGCAGATGCTCTGGCTTGGACCAAAGCAGGGCAGCACACTTGGGAGAGCTGCTGAAACCAGCCCTGGTCTTGGGGAGGAGGCTCTGGCAAAGGGGAACATCCTGAAACGCTCGGTAAGATATGGTGTGAAACACTGCATGTGCCTTTGACTTTGGCTGGAATCAGATGGTTGATTTTAAACACTTTCACTGGAGAATGACAATTAAGAGAACAAAACCAAGGCGCAAAGCAAACCTCACACTGTCAACTTCCAGTTCAATGTACATGAGTTTAGAAAAACAGCCTATATCTAACTCTTGGTTTTAAAGGGAATGGTTTTATTCTTAATTACAATAAACACGGATGAGGACTTATTTCTAACTATTAGTTTATTAACACAGTGGGAAACAAATAGTTCTGGGAAATTGCACTTGAAAAATACATCGACTATAATTAGATGTAAATTAATTAGCACTTAGTATGACACACTAATGAGACAGAAGGTTGGGTTTTTTTTTCATTGCAAACTTCTACTTCTATCATAGCTAATCAAAGTATTTTAATATTACGAAGTCTCAAAAAGTAGGAAATAATTTATTGTTTGAAAGCATAAAGATTCTTGTAAAAAAAACCTTTCATCAAGAACTTTAATAATTTTAGAACTCTTTTACGTTTTCCTAGCCGAAAAGTAGGTAAAAAAGTTTTCTTGTCTGCCTCTGTTTGAATTTCTGTAAAAAGCTGTGTAATATCTTTCTCCATAGTGTGTTGATACAGAAAGTAGCACAACATCTTCTACTTTTAAACTGTTCCCATTGCTCCATTCACTTTAGCTCTCACAGTTCAGAGGTTTGAAAAAGGATCCCAGCAGAGTTTTAACCTGAATGGAAACTCTTAATAAGCAGGGATGAAGGCTCCAGCCCACCTCCACCAAAATAACGAAGTGGCTCTGCCAGGCTGAGGGCTAAGCAGAGCTTAACAGCGACTGGGGGAAGACTTTCACTTAAATCTGAGGATTGTGTTCTGGTTCTGACAAGGAGAGAGGCCTAAGCAGGGTTTACTGGTGGGGGGCAGAGGGGTTTCAACTTGCTTTTTGGGATGTTAAGGCAGCTCCTCCAGGATTTCCCTGGAGGTCTTGGTTCCACTAGCTGAAAGCCTTGTATCCAAACCACCACTGGGCCACTGATGCTGTGGCCATCACAGGATAAATTAAGACTAAAGAGGTTTTAACAGTTTGGCTGAGATCTCCCCCCATCAGTTAGTCAAGCTGTCCAAAATATGATTTTAATTTTTTTTTTTCTTTTCACTATTTCTCTTGTCTTCTGGTAGCGAAGATTTTCTGGGCAAAAGCGATGGGTATATCCAAAGGGATGTATGGGAATTAGATGCTCCTCTCTCACTGCACCTAATTCGTCCAGGGGGAATCGGGCACCTCATTCTCATATGGCTTGGTCGAGTGGTCACTAAAATCAATGTGAGGACTATTAAATTAAATTACCTTTGAGTCAGGCCCTCGAGCTTTGGGATTCCAAGCCTAAGTGTGAAAAAGGAAAGCAGGAATTTAAAAGAAAAAAAAATATTTCAGGCTCTTTTAGAAACACAGAAGCAAAGGGTATGAATTAGTTCCCCCTAGGTGATGCATAGAGTTTTCTGTGGGCTCTCTGCACGTGAGTAGGTTCATCGTTACAAAATAAATTAAATTAGGTCGAACCATCATTTCCACCTAAAAGCAACTCTACCTTGCACCATGCGGCACTTATTCAGAATAAAAAGAGTTTAATAAATATCTCATAAATGGTGATTGTTTTTGTTCTGCTTTAAAAAATACAAAGTTGTCACCGCTCCGTTCACGCTTAGTCCCCATGGCTGCAGGATGCTCTGCTAGTCCCAACGTGTTGGCTTCTCGCTTTCTCCCGCGCATCGCTCAGGTGTCTAAGTTTCCAGTAGCGTTAGTGTTGCACTTGTGAAGCAGTAAGAACAGGGATGCAGTCGCAGGGAACCGGCGGCTTGGCCTGCGCGGGCTGCCCCCGGCTCAGCTCTGCTTCTCACTCATGCTATAAGTAGTCTCTAGGGGCTCCTGACAGACAGCGCTCAGCACCTTGACGGGTCAGGCACTAGGGCTAGTCGAAATGAGAATTCAAGTTTTCTAAATGTTAGGCAAGAAATGATATTTGCAAATATGCTCAAGTCCCACCTACTTTGATCCTCTCCTTTCTAGGTGCTTCAAGATGCACCCACCCTCTTCTCCCCTACCTGCGTTGCCCCGAGGGATGCCTTACACCCAGAAACGGGAGACCCCCTTACCACCTCATCAGGGAGTCTATGATGCTCAGTACATGGGATGCTCTGTAGTTTCAGTAGCACAGGTCAGTTTTAGAAAGTGTTGCCTTCAAAAATATTTTCTTTTTTCTTTATTCTTTTTTTTTTCTTTTGAAAGAGGCAAATCTTTTGCTGTGTCAAAGGGAAGCAGCTCACTCGACGAGTAGTTCATATTCATCCTTGGGCTTGGTTATAAATTATATTTGCAAGTTTGTAATGAGGGATCTCAAATTTAGAAAAAAAAAAGGGGGAAGAAAGTCCTATAACAATTTTTCTGTAATCCTTTAAAACACACTGGTGGCAAGTCCTTTGCAGTTTCTCCAAGACTTTGTACACACCACAAAAGTGCAGGAACATGAACTGCCTTCATCTGGTAACACCAAGAACTGAAAGAAACAAACTCCAACTAGCTTCAGAAAAAGCTACGAGCATGTAACATCTTTATGTTGGTCCAGAGGATCTCCACTTGCTACCTCAACACATGCCAGAATTAAAGAGGTGAGAGGGTAGTTTAAGGTCGCTCCTTCTCTTTCATGACAGATCCATTCCGCTTCAGTATTTCTTCAAAAAACACGAGGAAGGAAGGTGGTTCAAACAGGAGTTGTTCTCCTGTTGACCATGTTGACATGAAGTCCTTCCTTAAATTCCTTCTGGAGGAAGTTGTGAACCTGCAGGAAACTGGCTTCTTGGTCTGCGTTGTAGCTGGCAGCTGTTGTGACTTTCAAAGGCTCTCTGGAAAGGGTGTACATGGAAATTTCATTCATGGGAATGGTGCTTGCTATCTTCATGCCAACTGGAGAAATGTCTCTAGATGGAGAAGGCTCTGTGGATCGCGAACTGGATCTGGACCTCCGCCTCCTGTACCTATAACTTGGCATCCTGGCATAAGGAGAACTGGAAGAAGTCTTAAGGAATTCCCTCTTGGTCTTAAACCTCAGCTCTTTGTTCTTCTCAATGTAAATGTTCACAGCCAGAACACCTATGGTTTCGGCCACAATAAAAGACAACGCTCCAAAATAAAAAGACCAGCCATAGTTGTAATGGTTCTTTTTGTCCTCATCTCGCTTGTCACTTGGGTCACCTGCATTGCTTGATATGTAGACAATGATCCCTATGATATTACTTAGTCCTAGAGAGAGAAAAGCATAAATCAGTGGTTATGTGGCTGGGGAGATAAAGTACAAGCCACGTTACTTTCTGGACTGGAATGTTTTAAAGATTATGACTAAGAACTTTTGTTCACTTATTTACTCTTCCATTTATCTCAAGATTTAATTTAGTCTTGAAAAACAAATGACAGACACCCATGTCTGGGTCACACTTGTTCACAGAGATACCAGAACATTCAGCACGGTTTATCCCCATCTCCTCATTGCCATGGAGGGAAAGAAGCAGCATATGGGAGCTCGCTAATATCGTTAGTGGGATTTTAACATTCAGAGTAATAATAAAAATGCATTTGGAGCTCAGGGCTATGGTTGTTCACCTTGATCAAGATAAGTTCTCTTCCACCTTGCTGAATTTTCATCTAAATGTAGCATGCTTAATCCGAGCTTCAGGGAAAGCCATTAACAGTGTGGCTGGCTCCCTCAAATGTTTCCAGTGTGAGAAACGAGCTCACCTATGGTAGGGGAAATTTTTCTGCTGTTATATAAAAGAAAAAAAAATGGCCCTGGATTTAAGAGACACCCAATTCATCTAAAGTTTAATGCTTTCAAAGTGGGGTGAAAACTGCATGTTACTGACTTTCGCTTCTTTTTTCAGGAAAACGAAAATCTTTTCTAGGATATACTTATTGTAGGACTTCAAAACCATACTTTTATCTTAAGACATTTGCCAAGTGTGATGTTGCCAATGCCCTGAATCCAGGAAAGCGATACAGGGAGAGAACTGCGGCCAAGTGTTCCCACAGTCCTGTTCAGTTAGAAGAGGCAATGCTTCTTAAGGACTCAATTTAGGGAGAACATACCTGCTGCAACAAAGAGAATCCCAGCACTGAGAATAATGTTGTTTTTGCTGTTGTAAATCCTTCCTGCTCCAACACAAAGTCCTCCCAGCAACAGCAATATTGTGCTTAGGATGGGGAACACACTGGAGGCACGGACAATGCCTGGAGGGGAGACAGGTAGAAAACCAAGACAGATAGTATTCATTTCAGATGCCTCCTCAGGTGCTAGTGTAAGCATTAGTCACAAAACCTGAATTATCACTGATCCTGCATTTCTGGGCACGTTTCTGGGATCCAAGGCTGTGGGTAGGTGGGCAGTGTGGCATGGCCACTTTCAATTGAGTAGCTTAAATCTTCTGAACTTTCTCCTAGAACATCCACCGTTGTTGCCATAACCAGATGCCACTGTGTGTGGAACCACCCCAACCAAGTGTGAAGGGACCGACCATCAGACTTGGTGTCACACAGGGAGCAGCAGCACAAGATTTGTGAGCTGGCTGTGAACCCTACAACGTTTAGGGATGGCATGGGCAGACAGATCTGTTCCTGAGTACAAGGTGAGTCAACTACCTTGAAACCTGCAGCGTTCCTGCTCCCAGCAAGCACAGCTAATAACCCCTCCTTCTGCTGCTAAATATTAAGGACCCTGGAACCTTTCATTTTTTTAAGGAAAAAATTTTAATGAGTGTGTCTCAGATGTTTGTGTTTAGTTTCCTGACAGCTAAGTAGAGTCACTCTATATGCTGCAGTCAGTTCACCAGTGGGATTATAAAATCTTTGGGAAAAACACCACTTCAAGCCAGCCTTCAAAGTCAGGTCACTGCAAGCCTAAGCAGCAACCGAAAGGGAAGTGTCAGGGAAGGAACAAAAGGGTTGAGAAAAAGTTTTTAAAAAAGCACAAGAAGAGGAAGGCTGCATCATAAAAACCAAAGGGGTAAAAGCTGGTGGGTGTTCTGGAGGGGCAGAGCAAGGAACAAAGTTGTCTTGTTGTAGAGAGAGGATTTTTTTTGAAGAAGGGGAAAACAAGACTGTGCCAAATCTGAAGGCCATGAAAAGGCAAAGATGGGGTGGGGAGTCCTGGCAAGGTGAGTGCTGGGGTGTGGGGATGCCCAGAGCAGCTGGGAGCCAGGGGCTGCTGTCACAGAGGGGTGGAAACCCCACAGCATGTTGGGAGGCCATGGATACCCCCAGGGCCAGGCACATGGAGAGGAGAAACCGCCATCTGGAGCAATCCGCTGATGCAGTGCCATGAGCAGCGAGGCCTCTCTCGGGTGCTATCTCCCTGCTGACACACACAGCGAGTGGCGCCTGTTTCCTGAGGAGAAACAGCCAGATGTTCCAGCTGATGCTTTCTCATTTTACTTTTGATGGCCATGGTGTTCTCGATTTAGTGAATCGTTTCCTAACGATTCCCCTGGTAACTGGTGGCAGAGCTCCCACTGACTGGGAGAGGGCTGGGGCCGGGCACTTACTAACAGTGGTGCTTCGGTGTGTGCTGCAAAGCCCTCAGCAGCCCCAGCGATGGGCCCAGCCCTCGAGCAGATGGTGCAAAGATAAAACAAGAGAGACAGTCCCTACCTGTATTGATCTGCAGCAATGAGGTGAGTCCATCTTCTACCAAAGTCACAACATTGCTGCATGATCTGCATGGACAGGGAGTTTCCTAAACCCAATTCAGTTGGGAGCATTACTTTTCTGACTGTCTTGTGATAATCGGCAGGGCTGAGTACTGAGGGTGTAAGGTCTCTAATGGAAACCTGTTGAGTGCTGAGAGCCCATCTTGTTCTCTAGGGTGTATCCCCAAGTGCCTGGTGCAAGGTAACAGGGCTTTTGCTTTTGTGTCATGTTTGAGAGTCAATTACTAGGAAAATATTCAGCCTCAGGCTCTGTGCTGCTGGACATGAAGGCATCCCAAACCTCTGCTGCCTCTTAGTGTCCTGACAAAAGGCAGCCTAGGCTTAAAATCTACTGTGGCCCATGCTTTCTGGTGGCTGTTTTCTATATTTTATGTTCAAGCCATATATAGTGATTTTGATCAAATGGAAGGGCTTTCTTAAAATGCTACGGTGATATCATCAGAAGGAACTCGCCGGACATGTCAGACATAGATGGTGGGTTCTTATTCTTGCAGCAATAATGTCCAGAGATAATTTTTACATGGTAGGTAATTAATGGGAAGAGAAATAAGCCACGCAGTGTTCTCTTCCTGTAAAACCCTACAGTATATTTTTTCTGGCAGTGTGTCTTTTTAGCTCTGAAATTTGAAAGGAAACTCATAGGTACCATGTAGAATTTACCTATGTCTCCTGATACTGGTAATGAAATGACAGCGCATCACAAAACATTAGGGCAATCTGGGTTTTGCTTTCTCCCCTGCTTTTTTTTTTTTCCTTTTTTCCTTGTTTGTCATCCTGTCTGTTTGCATCGGCTGTTCTGCACTGCTACGCACTGTGACACTTCCTTTGGTGAAGTGCTGCAGCGTGCCATGCTGCTCCTCCCCACGTGCTGCGAGCTGCCGAGCTCTGCTCATGCTTTCCCTCTTCTCTGAGAGCAAAGCAAGTGGCTCTGAAAAGTGTAGATGTGTCCCTGAAACGGGGTCCCAAGTGGCACTTCTGTACCACAGCAGAGCTCTGATGTCCTCACATGCACAGTGAGGATGAGCACGGCTAAAATCCCCTCTACTGCAAACAGGGAGAAGTGCACACACCTTGTGCAATGCCGGATCAGAGCAGCTTGGTTCTGAGTGCTTGCAGAAATGCAGCAGAGGAGGGAAGCGGGAGTACATGTGAGGGGTTGGGTGATGCAGGAGCAGCCCTGGGGACTGCTGGGACTTCCTGAGCATGGCAGGTACCTCTGCAATGACACGCAAGGGGATTTTTTAAGCCAGGCGTGTGTTGCCACAGAGAAGGCTGGATAGGAGGGGGCTTGGATGAGTTTCTCTGCACATGTGCAGTGTCACTGTGGCCGTTATTCACTTGGTTTTGTGGGGACCAACCTGAATGCCAAAGGGCAAAATCCGAACTCCAGCTCCTCTACCCACACCCTGCACTGCAGCCTGTGGAAATCAGTAATTTTTGTCACTGATTCCAGTGAGGTTTCGAACCAGGGTGCAAGTAACACCTTATCAGGATTAGCTTGGTCGCCGTGGAGCAGGCAGAGGCCCCTCATGCGGCTCCTTCAGTAGTACCAGCTGCACACAGTGTTGGTGCCTTTGCCTGAGGCAGGAAAAATCAGGGTTATCCCATCCTCATCCAGGAGGCTCATGCCAAGAAATGGCTACAAAGCACAGTGAGTAACACAGAGACAGAGAGCTGCAGAGGTGCTGTGCAGAGGGCAAAAATGGGACAGAAGGTCTCGTGTCTTCTCTGAAACAGCATGCAAATATCCTCCTGTCTGAGTCTGCTTAGACAATGATTTGGTCCCCATTACATACAGGTATGAGCTCATCTCTTCTGGATTTAGATACATCACCTTTCAGTAATCTCTAAATCAACTGTGTGCATTTGAATCGGAGCTGAAGCTTTTCCTGTGGAACTTGAAGCAGAGGAGCCCTGTTACCTGTGCAGGGTACGAGGGTGGGCTCTCCTCCGTGGGGGAGCAGCTGAGGGCCTGATTTTTCAGGGTTGGGCCAACTTGTTTTGAAGGTCTGTACTTAGTCACTTTGGAAAAACAGCTTTTAGGAGCACCCGTCATACGTACACTTAAAACAATTTACCCATCTCATGTCGTTCTGAGGAGCTGTAGACTGTTTTTCCCCCGTTCTATCTTTTCTCCAAATAACAAAGGCATAATACACTTTTATCCAGTGCTACTTAATTCTTCTTTCCTTTAGAGTCCTTTCAGTAATGATGTTTCTTTCCTAAAGCTGACTTGGCATCAATTTAACATTAGTTCCAAAGCTTTGTATGAAAGATAAATGCAGCCGTGCTCACACTCTGCTAGTCTGCCTTCGCCTGAGCACCGAAATCATGTCACCTAAGCACTATGACTGATCTAAATTGACAAGAGGAAAGATGAAAAACACAAAACCCCAGGTTTTCTGGCAAAGTGTACTTTCTGAAGAATTTGATTTATTTTTCTTCTTCTCATTTTAGCAACCAGAAGTTGTTTCCCACGGGTGAGCAGAAGGGCAGAGTGGTTCTCTAAGTGGTGTTTCAGGTAATTAAGAGCGGTGTAATTGAGGAGTGTTTTGCCTTGCCGGGTGTAGCGGCCTGCAGCGTCATTCATTGCTCCCTGAAGCTTTCCCAACACCTTGTGAACCGTGGTTCCTTTCTCTGGTAAAGGGCATTGCTTTCAGCTTGGCTGATCAGCTCTTTTGTTTAAAAGGAACAACCAGGCAAGGTGTCCTCTGGGGAAGGGGAAATCTAACTCAAACCTTGCAGGGTTCGTGAAGATTCACACGTGGGTTCCAAGGTTTCCTATCAGCAGAGCGAATGGTTGTGCAGAGGAGATGAAATGCTTGCCCTTATTTCAAGCACCAGGTCGGTGGTTGATATGACTTCCGCAGTGGATTGCACACCGGCACGGAGCAACAATGGCTGGGAGGCCACAGCCCGTGGCCATGCTGAGATCCTGCTGCAGAAATTTCAGCTTCCTTCCTACAGTGCAGTGATTTCATCGCAGGGGAGGTGGCTCTGTGGCTGCAAAGGATGAGGCTTGTGCAAGGGTTGGGCTTGGGCATTAAGGAAAACTTCCTAAAGGGCTGGAGCCCACTCGAACCTGTTTTGATGCACTAAGCAGTCAGGTAAATGTGCCCTTGGTAAAATATCCTCACTAGCCTGGGAGCCATGGGGGCAGTTTTCATTTGAAAATGGGCAGCACAATCATGAGCGTCCCCGTGAAATGGGAGTCCCAAGGGTCAAGGTTGTGTTGGCTGCAGTGTGAATGGGACACATGTCACCCCGTGCCACCCAGTTTGGGCCAGTCTCTTGCAATGAATGAGACTTGGGCTGCAGAAGAGAAACCCAGGAGAGTTTCTCTGGCCATGGTCAGTTAATCCTGTGTATTAAGTATTACGTTTCACTTACGGAGAAGGTATTCTGAGCTGTCATGGTCATAGTCATTGTCTTCAGGGAAGTGGTTAATTCGGAAGCAATGTCCTTTGTAGATTCCTAAATGAAAACAAAGCAAACATAAAACATAAAGGATAGAACCAGCACACATACTTCTGCAAGCTGTGCTTTGCTTCCTTTTCTCCAGGCTGTGTGAGTAAATTATTCTTCTCTAAGGTTGGTCACTTTTTTTTTTAATGCTGTTAAGAAACCACCTCTAAGGGCATGAATTTTGGGCAGACTGGGCTGAAGGCTGGCTGACAGAAGGGAGAGACAGGATTCCTGGGCTCTTTTCTTCAGTTCACCACTAATGTCATTCTCTTGAGTTTTTTAATCTCTCTGTGCTTTACTTTATCAGCACCGTGCTTATCTTAAAAACATACTGAGTTTGCAAAGCTTCTTCCTAGAGCAGCTGTCACTCTGGGTCCCTCTCCATAGCTGGGGCTCTGCAGCAAAGCTGAATGCCAGTCCAGCACCCATCACCACTCCTGTCTGGTCCTCAGTGAAGTGCTGCTCGCTTCCCTTATCAGAGCTGGTAAGTGTTGAACTGTCTGAGGCCTCTTCAATTACTCTCTAGGCTTGGAAAACAAGTCCATAAATCTCTTCCTGCTGCAGTTTAAACCCGTATGTCCCCCTCAAGGTTGGCTCAGCTTTTAACAGCATATTTGTTTAGCTACCTGGGAGCTCGTGCAGTAAGTCAGGGTGCGAGTGTACACTCCTGGTGCCTGAAGGAACAATGCTGGGATTGGACAATGAACCCCTTGCTTGACTGAACAAGATGAGGTTCAGCACTTTGGCCAGCCGACTGTAGCTTTATATTAGTATTTTGTGCTGGTTTCTATCATGGTTATCCAAAGCCACATCCAGTCCTGGCTGCGGTTGGGTAGCTGTTGTGCAGCGAGCTGCACGGGGACCTCTCCCCAGAGAGCTTGCTACAGGAGCAAAGCCCTGAGGTGTGATTCTGCCTTAGTGCTTTCATTATTCATTAACCAGAGCTTCCTGCTCAGAAGCATACATCACCCAGGATGAGTTATCCTGCACACAGGAGTTTTGGTGCTCACAGCTCGAGCTGGCAGAAGGATTTAAAAATCCTCAGTTAATACTACTTGAACAGAAGCACAGCTGCAGTCTGTAGGATATAAATGTGGATTTATTTCACTACCTATTACCAATGATTACAAAGATCTCAAAAGAATTACTAATCCAGAGGCTTTCAATTGCACCCTGTGAGTGTCAACCGCAGGTTTGTTACTACAGTGCATTTAATTCTTCCAGTAAATGATCTATCTACTCTAATTGCAGCAACGGCTCAGGCTTCCTCTGCACAGCACTTCAAAGGCTGTGAAGAAGAAATAAGTGGCTCATGCCACCTCTGGAATTGACACACCTGTCCTGTCTGCCAGGAGGAGGAGAGCACTTCAGCTGGGACTGCTCCAGCCTGTGCATCCCTCTGTTTGCCATGAGATGGTTTGTTGCTCCTGATGGCTCTCCGGCAAGGCGAGCCAAAATTCAGATTTTTAAGGATCCCAGTGCTTGTTTTTACAGCAGTTCACGCGATGAGACTAAATCTTTCCCAGCATAACAGGGCCTCTGGGACTGGATGGTCATTTCTTTGAGTCTCTCTGTTATGGTGCGCAGCTTAGAGGAAATACAGAGTATGACTTTCATCCTCTTCTGTTCATTAATTAAAAAAAAAAAAGTATCTAAACAACCTTCTCACCCTGATTTCCTACGGAAATGGGCATTACAGTGACTCTGTGTTGTGTGTCTACAGGTGGGGTCATCTCCAGTCTGTATTTCTCTTTTAAGGTAGTTGGTTGACTCTATCCAGAGCTGATAGGTAAGTATCACAGGGAACTGAGCTCCCACAACTTCTGTGCAAACATGTGGATGCTCCGTTAAGGAGCCTCCAAGACCGAAATGCCCCCCCAAGCCTGTTGTGATTGCAGCAGTGATGGATTGATGGAGGGGTTTGGCCTCTGTAAAATGACCTTACGTTATTAAACTTCTGAATGAAATGGGCTTCTCAGCTGAACCTTCTCTTAGGTGGAGGCCACGAAGCCACCCCTTCCAGCACCGGACCGAAATGCATCAGCAGGACGGGATGGGTTGGTATTAGCAGCATCTGGGCTTTTACTCTCTTACAGCTGGAAACCTTGGTTTCCTGGTACTTATATCTGGAGCCTTCCACATGAAAAAATGTTAGCAAGTCTAGTACAGGTTAAAAAAAGAGGATAATTAACCCCAAACAGAAAATTCTAGATGAGCTTGAGAGTTCCTTTCTCTTTCCAGTTTTTAGGAATACTGAGGTTGGTCATTCTGGCCAACTTGTTATAAAAATAGCAGATGACTGTGAAATTTGGACCTGTGTCAAAGCCTGGGAATCCAAAATATTCTTCCCAATATTTTTGCTGTAGTTCAGATCATAGATGCTGTTCAGGGTCCTCCCTAGTGTCTGGGGTATTTGATTGCTTACACCAGCAGCAGACTGGGTAAATTTTTTCCATAAACTTAGCGGGTGTCAAATAACTCAGCAGCAGCTTATTAAACTCTTAGTGAGGCTGGAAGCTGCTCCCAAGATCTCTGGTGATCTACAGGGTATTGAGGGCTCTTTTAATCCGCAAAGTATCGGAAACAGAGTTTTGCGAGGAAATGTAATGATACCTTGGGTTTTTTTTAATAATGATGGACTTTGAAACTCAGGTTTGGGAGCAATTAAAACTAGCTGGGTTGAAGATGTTGAAACAGTGGTCAGGTCTAAAAGCACAACAGCCAAGCAGAGTCTGACGTGTGCTTAAACACACAAAAATAAAACCAAAGCAAAACTGAGAGCTGGTGAAATAGGCAGCTCTGTGCCCTAGCGTGTAAAGCACAAAATAAAAGAGGTTGCAGGAAAGGAAAAACCTCAATTAAATTCAGTAACAACCATTCCACAGCATCTGCACAAGTACTGAACTCCTTGAAGCTCATCTCAAAGGCTTCACAGAGGACACCTAGAAGAACCGTGTAGGAAGACGTGGCCACGGGCCTACACTCAGTTCAGGCACACCAGTGCTGTTTTCCACTCCAGGACATGACCTGGAAGAGGTATTTGTTTTTCTTTGCTTGAGTATGAGAATACAGTCCCCTATATGCTTTGGAGAGGAAGATGGAATATTTAACTCCTACTTCTGTATCCACTAGAGAGAGATAAATAAACGGCAATCACTGCCTAACAGATACTAAAATATTGAGAAGCACTTCTGTATACCTCTTGAGAGTAAGATATAATATCCCACTGAGATGCTGGAAGTATTACTCCTTTCTTTGAATGATTACTGATACGTTTTAAATGATGCTTTTAGAAATACAAATATTATAATGCATGTTTTCCTCATAATAATAGCTTTGTTCTGAGTTTTGAGCCAGGACTTCAGGATCTGGGTTAATGATAATGAAGAGGCAAATTTTCTGAAGTGTTGCTGATGGTGTAAGAAAATTAATTTTCCACTGGTTGCAGTGTACTTAGTTGGCATTTAGAAACTAAGACTTGTTTCTGACTCGGCTTTACTCTGTGTTCAAGGGCTTCTCCTACAAGGTTAGCACTTCTCAGTCTCACTAAGTGTTATTCAGAAAACTATAATTAGAGTGTGATGTACTCTGATAATGTGATAAGGGAGGGAATTGTAGTGTCTAAGTGAAGATTAAGCTTTGTTTTGGGGTTTGAGCTCTCAAAGTACATAAGAGTTTTCAACAGTGAATCAAAGTAGTGCTGGCAAATTCTGAGGACATACTACCTTCTCCTTGCTCTTGCTCAAATAATCCTTTAATAATCCTGCCTGTACCACTGCTGAAATGTTCACTGGGGTCTTATTTTTTGATGACTGAGAGCGCTATGGATAATGCCGTAGGATGTAAATGCTTATTAACTTTGTGGCCACATGTTACATGATCACACTGTTCTTGGCCATGCCATCAGCCTTGTCTTTGAAACAGCCATGTCCCGTGGTTAGTATTTATCCTTGACAACATTCCCTGATGCCCTGGAAATGTTTCCACAAATCAGCACTGGAAGATGGAGCACTTGCACGTCTGACGGTATTTGTCAAGGCAAGCTCCTCTCCTGCTTCCTCCTCCCTAACCCTGAAAACTATATATGAGATCTTTCCATAACATTAGCAGCGTTCTGTTGTCATTTAAAATAGGTTTCCACCATGCAAGCTGCTAGCAGCTTTGCAGCAGAGGACCTTGTCTGCGGGGTACTTCTGTCAATAGCAATTTTCGTCTCCTGGCTCTGAGCTTACGGGCAGCGATATCCGATAGCAGTAGGAGACACAGGAGGATGGTTGTGTGGAGCTGCTGCCTCCTTCTCCATCGACAGCCTCTGCAGAGCTACGGCTTGATTAACTGTTTCACCTCCCAGCCCTCTCAACTGCCTTTGGTGAGGCTATGGGGTACAGTGTCGGGTCTGGGACATGGTCGGGAAGCCTCCCTTGCTTTTTCATGGGACAGCAGGCATTTGCAACCTTCTTGGATCAAACTCTCCTCGGATCAAACTCTCCTCTGCCAACAGGCCACATTCTTGTAGCTCTTGAGCAGCTACAGATACTTAGTGTGCACACTATTAATAGAGTGAAGCAGGGTTTTCTCCCGAGGAACATACACTGATGGAATGAATGCTATGAATGTCAGCTGCAGAAGCAGCTGCATGACTACAGTGATTACCTGCAGGCAGGTACATACACCCCATAATTGTCCAGCCTGCAATTCCACTTAACCAGCTGATTTCTTTCTGGCAAATGTGGGTCTTCTGGGATGAAGACATGGAAGGAAGTGATTTTCAAGATACAGGGAATACAAGTTGTGAGGAGCTGACTGTGTATTAAAAATAGGGCAATTAGTGAGGAACCCTGGGAAATTTGGCCTGGTCGTTCTGCTTGTTGCATCTTTTCTCTGATTAAACGTTGTGCTGCAGCTCCGGAACCAACCATTAGCTGACTTACTGCAACACTTGAATATCTGCATGTTTAAGTGACAAGTCTTCTGAATATATCAGCGCAGAGAAGGCTGACTGACAGAGAGCATCACGGGCAATGAGAAAAGCATGATGTGCAGAGTGGGGCTGTGGTACCAGCAGTTGCCTGAACACCATGTCCATGCCATGTGGGTTTCCTTCATGGCATGGCTTTGCACTTCCCTTGGACAACAGTGGAGAACCTCTATTTATAGTGAGTGAGTGTGTCAGTGCTGGACTCTGCCAGGGGAGAAGAGAAATGGTTTTATATATTTTTTTTTCCTTAGTAAGATTTCTCTGCTGACAAGTTCTGAAACCCTTTGCAGCATGATTTGAGCAGTAGTGAGCAAAGCAGATCAGACATGCCAAAAAATGTTCCTCTCCGCAAAATTTCTAGCGTGGAGCCTATCTGTGTGCTGTGTTCATTTCTTTGATTTCCCACCAGTACAACTCCCCTGTCTCGCTGGATTGACATGCGGCGGCAAATGCAGCCGCTGAGTTAACGTGCTTTTCTCTCCATTACTCTTGTGATAAAATAACCCTTGAAAAGAGGAATGGGTGGTGCACCTCCTTTTACTTTCAGGACCTGCTTTGTGGTACTCAGAGTCAAACCTGCCCCAGGGAACAGCATTAGATATTTTTCTGTAACTTGGCACTTTCTATGTTAAATTGTCCTGAGTTCGATTATTTGTCTCCTGCTGTTTGCTTCCTGGGCTTGTCCTTAAGTTACTTGAATGAGCACAGATCCTGTGAGCCGCTGCCAGGGGATGTTTAATGCTGTCATTATAAAAGAAATCATGAAGTATTGATGCAGGTCGTGTGCAAAACACATCCCATGTGAATTTGCTACCCCACATCGCTGCTGTAACGCCACCTTCATCGCCATGGAGGCTGGAGCCAGCGAGAAAGAAGCCTTGGGAGGTTAAATACACCTTTATTGAGTGGCTGTCTTTGAGGAAAGTTTGGCTGTCGCGAGAGCCTTGCAAAGCTGGAAACTTCAAAGCATAGGTTGTTTTTGAGACAGATGCTGTCTGACACTGCCTGAGTCCTGCCAGTCCGGGAAATATTTGTCCATATGACAGTTTGTATTTTTGTTTCATCCTGAAGGTGTATTTGATGAAGAGCGCTGCTGGTACCTGGGATTATTGTCATGCTTTTGCCAGGGTAGGTCTTGGTTTCAGAAAAGGCTTAGGATCTAAGAAGACTGGAAGTCCATTCCCATAACTGTGGGCTAGCACAGTACCATCAGCCAGCTGGGCAGCACTAGCTGTCCACACGTGTCATGGTCAGACTAACACAAATTCAGCCCAACTGAGTCTTTAAAAGGAATTTATCTGGAATCTTAACCACGCTCCTTTAACAGGTGTTGAAACAGTGAAACAATAATCTTGTATTTCTCCTCCTAAAAGTCCTTCCCTTCTTTCCCTTGTCTTTCTTGTCCTAACTCAAATTTCCTTACTTCTCATCGAGGGGAGATGAACTGCCTACTTTCAAGAAGCAGAATGAAGGGCCGAATTCTGATTTCAGTGCAGTGGACTCAAATCTGTTCCACCCAGTAACAGTGGTATCAGAATCTGCTCTTCTCCCTTTGTTGGCTCCTACTCTAAAAATCATTTTCTTTTTGCCCGGGAAGTAAAATGTTGAAATGTATGAAATTTGCCCCACTTTCTTCCTTAGGAGCTGTCAGCTCTAACAAACCCTTTGGGTTCTTCTTTTGATCTATTTTCAATTGTCTGGTGGGCAAAGCAAAACTCCTCCTCAAGTCTCTTATTTTCTTATCTTCTGCTGTGACATGAATTTCCTCCTTTTCCAGTCCTCCCCCTCCGCTGCCTACAGACCCTTCACTGCTCAGATCTTTCCAGCCATCCCCTTGGTGCCACCTGAAAAAAGACTGGTCGCTTTTGTTGCCTGCTCCATCTTGTTCCTATTTAATGTTTTTAAACCCCAAACACCTTTCCCATGTGTTTAACACCTCGCGAGGGCTCAGACCATGCTGGTCATGCCGGTGGTGCTGGAGGAGATGCGCACTGAGCAGCTCACAGCTGCTTCTGCCCACGCACTTGCAAATGAGCTGATGGACCACTCTCACATGGGTCTTTATTCCTAGTGCTTCCCATTCCAACTTAAAGTCTGGCAAAAGCTCATTTTCTCTAGGAACAGGTCTTGGTTTATCTTGTCATTTGACATGCTCAATCGCACCATTAATCTCACTCCACTTCTTTTACCTTTACCTAGTAACTCATGTCCATTCCCCACCCTTGTATTTTTCATGGACAGACTTTCTATGAGAGAAGGGACTGTCTTATACCACCACTCTCATGTATTTCCTCTAGGATATTATAATCTGCTTCCACTGACTGCTGTGCACTGTGGCAGTGTCTGATCCGGTTGCCTTCTGCAATCTGCAGCCTCTCCTTGGTGCTCCTCTGCAAAGTTTACCTAAAGCCTATCTAAATCTCTGTTGAACGTACAGGCAGCTCAGGGCTTCTCCTTTCTCCCCAGAGAACACAGGGTGCTTTGCTCTGTTCCTTGCATTGCTTTTTTTCTACAGTGGTCTCAATACGTAGTGGAGCTCATGCTCCACATTGCACAAGGGCCATCTTTCCTGACCCCAGTGCCAGTTTCACAGCCATAAATAGCAGCTGGCAAGGTTCCTGCTTGGGCAGTTTGACCTTCATGTCATGCCCCACCCTCTTCTCTTCTAACACTCTTGAGTTTCTCAGGGCCCAGATGTGGTGCCTTAGCTGATCTCTTTCAGACATGGATGCTCACCATTACCCAAAGAAGCTGGAAACACAGAAGAACACGTATCTTTCTTAGCTAAATAATTTTACTCTTTGAGCAACATTATTTTGGCATGCTGCAAACTAGGACATAGCACCTGAACACTATTGTGTACAACTCGGTAAAGCAGCTCTGGATTCTGGACCACCTACACCAGAAGGCTTCCAGGGAAATGCCTACAGAAGCTCAGTTGGTTTTGATTCATGTATACAGCCTCAGCAGCCAACCTTCTGTTTTCAGTTGCGCAAATATCCTCAAAGATGTTGTTGTGCATTTGTATTTCTGTGTAAGAAATGAACAGATGCAGAAAGGATGCTTTGCCAAAGATGACTTTAAAATTCTATGACAGCGTTTTGTTCCATTATAAGATTTTTATTTGAGACCTTGAGTGATGCTAGAAAATCCGTGGCAGCGAAACTCATTTCCCGAAGATTCACCTCACCTGCACATCTGGGAGCTAATAAAACATATCACAGTGTCTGGCTCCTGTCCTTTGAATTCTCTTCAGTCATTACAAAACTGCTGCCAAAAGTACTAAGTGTCCTTGTGCTATCACAATGAATACCAGTAGTATCAGGGAAATGTAGGGCAGCAGCAAAGTAGATGAGTTGATTGTATGTTACATGTTGTTTTGAGCGACTTAATTTCCATTTTCTTCAAGTATTCCTCTCATAAACCAGCATTTTGGCCACAGAAGTCATGATTGAGGTTATTCAGTGATGCTTCTATCCCTTTCCCAGCTGCCTTTTCTTAGCCAAGCAGCAGATGAAATAGCGTGCTGCATTATTCTACTGCTACTGCTCAGGCATCCCCAATAGCTCTGCTGTGCATTGCTGATCCTCTTCCTACTGCCATTTGCAATTTCCCCCCTCTCCTCTCGTGCTGCTTCTTGGGTGGCAATGTGGGGGAAAAACTCAGTGGGTTCTGTGGCTTATTTTAGTTGTTTTCATGGAGCTTGTTGAAGAAATGTCTCTATTTTCTAGAAAGAAGCACTGACGTGCTTCCAGCCCCGATGTTCCATTTGCATTTTGTAACTCATCTGCACAGGGAAACAGGGGTGATTCCTCAACCTGGGTATGACTTAGGTTTTTTTGGGCAATGTTGGTGATGCTGCTTGAGGAACTTTTTCAAGTCAGAGCTAAGTTAGCCCTGCATTCCCATGCCTGGCTCAGCCCCAAGAGACTGTCAACATTTCTAGTTGTCATGGGGTTGTTAATTCACTTTTCTGTGTCTGCTTTTCTATCTACCACCATGGCCCACACTCGCTGTGCTCTGCCTTCACACCTCGTCTCTTCCGGCATCTCATGCCATAATCTTTTATCCCAGCAGCCCAGAAGTTGGTCTCACCACTCAATTCTATACTTCACTCTGCTGCCGCTTTGCCAAAGCTGTTTCTGGGTGGCTGGTATAATCATTCTCTCCCTTTTAAAAAGAATTTGTAGCTTGGATAGAAACCTCCATTAGAGTCTTGGAATTGGCTTTTCTACCTTAGCTAAAATTGGTCTAACATTTGAGGAGTTAGGGTTGGCTTCTTACATGAGCATCTCCACCAGCTTCAAACAAGTCAATCTCCAACCAGTTACCAGCCTCTTACTTACATTCTGGTCCAAAACACCTCAATTTAAAGAAGTACTTCAGTAACCAGAAGCACTTTTGGCACAGTGTGTCAGAGACTAACTTGTCATCCACAACTGTAACTACTCAGTGACCTTCAGAGCTCTGACACCTCAGAAAGCAGTGGGAAAGAAGCTGTGGCAGCCAATGTGCTAGCTGGGATTCAGATATAGGTTGATTTGGATGAAAACCCACTTTTTCCCCCCAATATTCTTGACCCTGACATACATTCACTGGTACAAAGGCTGCTCATTCAGGCAGATTGCTGCCAGTCCATCAATCATTATGAGAGGGCTGAAATGCCAAATTTTACCGGATGCAATTTTGAGAGCAGATAGTAATTCTGTCTGATGAAGCGTTTGTATGCTGCAGAATGACAAATCCTGTTTATTTTCACTTTGTCAAACTGTGCGGTTTTCCCTGTGATGGCACAATTGGAATCAAGTTTCCCTTAAGGGATAGTTTGGGTTTTATCCATCTGGTTTCCCTTACTTCAGTAAGTCATCAGTTCTCCCTCATTAACATGGTGATCAACCAGGGCTTGATGGTTTAACTTCTTACGATCGTGGCACGACTGTAAAGCCTGTATCATGGCTGGCCACCACCTGAAATGGCCATTGACATCTCTTCAAGGTCCCCGCTGAGTTTATAATTTGAGACAGAGTCATGGTCACGTCTGGGGAATGAATCCTGTTCTTGAACTAACTAGAAACATACCCAGCACAGCGTGTGATGCTTTGTCCCCTGTATCTTCTGCCACTTTGACTTTCATCTGTGTGGAGCCTTGAGCTATTGACTTCTCATTCTTAATGTCTACCTTGAGACCCTCTTAAATTGCCATTTTTTCATCGTATCGCAGCAGGCAAGGTCTGCAGTTGTCATACAGCAGTCTAAAATTTAAGAAAGGACTCTCCAGAATGAGGGCCTGCATAATCCTCGGAGATGTATGGGGTAATGGGATGCACCCAGTGTCTTCTTCTGTAATGGAAAACCCCTCCAGATCTAGCCAGTAGAAAACCAGTTTATATTATTGCTACTCCTTGTGAGACCTACTGGTGCAGCAGGAGCTTACAAGACATCACGTAATTACCTCTGTGCATAAAATGAATTATTGTCTACTCTAATAGCAGGGAACGTCTCTAACCTGACATGTAGAACTGAACACTTTCTTTACAAACCTTCTGTTGGCTCATTCATACACCACAAAGTTTTTTTATTAAAAAAATAGGGGGCCAGGATTACACTGGAAAGTAGTGATGGAGTAGCTTGCTAGTTAACTGATGAGGAATATGCAGGGTATTTGCACACTCCTGGAATGTTGTAATGACTCCATGTCTCTTCAATCTATAGTGATTCATTATAAGACGATGGCATTTAGAAAAATAGTTGGATATTGAAGAAGCAATAGTGAAATTTCACCCCATAAATCATCTTAATTGAAGGGAATGCTTGCAATATGTCTGTCTTCATAATGCAGTGACCTTGAGTTGAATCCGCATTCATTTTGGAGCATGTCTTCCTCATTTCTATGCCAGCTTGTTGAGTTATACATAGAAGCTAAACCTCTAGAGATTGATCATGCACAATCAGTGATGCGGGACTCAAACAAGGCAGATGACAACGGGGACTCTAAAGGTTAGGAGAAAGGGGTGTACCTGCCAAACCCTGCTGATGGCTGGGTTTGGAAATGCAAGGCAAAGGTCTCAAAAATCATCTGCATGATGTATTAGTGGAAAAGACACTTCACTAGGGTGGTGCATCCAAGAGACCACGTTGTCTACTTGAATACCCAGGGCTAATGTCTAACCTTGGGAACAAATAGCAGAGCTGCTGGTAAGAAAGACTGGGTTCCACTGTGGAAAAAGGAACAAAAATGTTCTACAACTGCAGTATATCCTGGAAGAAGATACAAAGGCAATGTGAAGGGCTTTAGCTTGAATTAGAGCTTGAGATGTGCTCTAATGTGCTACGTATAGCTTGAGATACCTGTGTGGAGGGTAGGTGCTGGCAGACCCGTGTGCCTGGGGCATTTGCTGAGAGAGGAATGGATGGTGTGTCCCGGGCTGCGTGCAGGAGATGGGCAGACTAGTCTCTCTGGGGTGCTCTGAGGGTGGGAGGAAAAGGATGAGCAGCTCTGGGGGAATAAGGGCCTGGGGGAGGAAACAGCAGTATAAAAAAGGAGGAGGAAAAGGAGTGCTTCAGGGCAGAGCAAGGAGGAAACTGGAGAGGGTTTGCAGGGGAGGAGGAAAGGAAGCTGGAAGAAAGTAGGAGGGAGAGCGAGCTGAGGAGGAGGAGGAGGAGACAGAAAGGGTTGGGCAGTGGGTGGCCGGAGGCAAGGAGAGGGCCTAGGAGGAGAGCAGGAGCTTGGCAGATTGGTGGTGCCTGTGGAGACGAGGAGCAGATGGCGACCTGGGTCTTCCCTGAGCAGCTCTGCCTGCATCCACAGCCCTGCCCGGCTCAGTGTGTGCACCACTCTGCCGAGGAGTCGGTGCTCGTACTGCTGACAGAAGGCAAAGGGATGCACAAAGCCACTGCCTGTTGAAAATTAAGAGCCTGAAACTTATAATTCCCAGGACTGTTTTAAATTATTGCAGTTACCGAATTACCTAATGCATAAAAATGGAGCTGGCTACCAAATAGATCTATTTAAATGAACATAGGCAGAAAAAAATTTCATTTGGCTCCCGCACCCGAAACTTTCTATTTCCTAATGCAAACTAAGCAGTGACAAATAAAAATGAGACTGCAAAAGCAGCATGACCTCTTTAAGCTTTAATTATTCATTAGAAGCCTTCCTCTCTGCTGAGATTCAGAGCAACGCATTTAAGTGGGTTCCTCTCAGGTTTATGGAAGATGTAACTTCTTTGTTACACCAGCTAATAAATACAACTAAGCACAATGGCCCAACAATGTTTGTAGAAAAAGCATTTGGGAAAAATGTGTTTAATGAATCAGAAGTGCCTTAATCTAGTCAGTCCTGAAAAGCAAATCATATCATACAAAATTACAATGCACTAAAGCACAGATGCATAAATATTTCAATGTCGAGGTTTCTCAGTTTACTTTCAGTATTTCAGAATTGCATTTTACTACGAAATGTCTCTACCTGCACTGGGGAAGGATGATGGTCCTGGCAGCTTTGGGCAATCCAATCTGGGATCTCAGAATTGGATTTCAATTATGTATCTGAGGGTCCCAGTCCTTATCAGCATCAGGTACATCTTCTGTGGTAACCAGAAATGCTTATTGCTTTTTTCTGTCCTAGGATTGCAGAGAAGTGACCGGAAAGACATCTTCCTTTTGCTGGGAGGAAGGCAGGTGCCCTTGTGCTCAGCTGCTGTGCCTCTGACTCCCTCAGAGCCCTCCCTCTCCAGTCCTTCAACTCTCTCCCCGCCCTTGTATAACACCATCTCCAGGACCATATTTCCTCCCGAGTTTTGAAAGCAGGAGAGGACCAGTTTGTCACCACTGTGGCGAGACCTCCCGAGGGGTGTGCAGCTCAGGAGGCCAGCAGCAGCTCTGGCTGCCTGGGAACAGTGCCATGCACAGGGGGAGATTTACAGCTCCTCTCCCCTTCAGATGCTTCATCTGACGTGACGCAGAGCTGACAGTGCCTCCTCATTTCCAGGTATTACAAACTACTCTTCCTCCGCAGGAGCCTGTATGAACTGGTTGGAGTCCCACATGCTGAGCCCCCCAGGGCAGCATCCTGGCCATGGCCCTGGCAGACGGGCACAGGCAGCCCAAGGGCAGCTTTCCAAAACACACTTCTCTTAACGGGGCCATGCTCTGGTACCTACTCAATCTTTACAACCCAGTGATACGCTGCCAATATATTTTTGCCAAGGAGACAAAAATACGTCTCTTCTTCCTTCTCCATCAGCCTATGAAAAATCTCAGTTGTGTGTATACATGTGGAGTTTTGGGGTTTTTTTTTTAAAATATAGTTTCTGTTATTTTATTTTCGATTTGAAAGTCTGCCCTGTAGCCAGGGAAGCTCTCTTTTCACCATATACAAATGTGGGTAGAAAACCCTTACTTTGTGAGGCGTACAAAGTGCAGTGGGGACTGGGACCAAATCCTTTAACTGCTCCGTGTCCAGGTTCTCTGCTCTAGGATGGAGGCATGATGGCTTATAAATAATTTGGGGATTTATGGGTCAAAGAGCCCTATATTAGCACAAGTTGCCTAATAATGGATGAAGAAGACAGGCATAAACCTTCTAAGGTGGGGGGCTCTGTTTAGAAAGTGTTTCTATCTCCCCAAGGGCCAGAGAGACTTCAGGTATTTAACATGTCAACTTAAGTTATCTTTTATTTAAGCAAGACGCTCCCACACAGTGAAGATATGGGATTCTAGCTATGCTCTCTGAATGGTTTGGGTGCTTTAAAAGCTCTTGGTACAAAGAGGAGGGATTGGAGGCTTTTTCTAAGCTTCACAGCAACTTTGCAAACTACATGCTCAGAAAGGTGTATCTCTTTCTCCTCCTTCCCCTCCCTTTCCCCCCAGACCTTGCATGACTTCAAGGCATCAAATGTTAATGAAAGTTTGCCAGGCTTCAAGGGCTGTGAAATGGAAGTTAAAAATCCTGCACCATAGGATGGCTCTAAAAATACTCAGTCGCGTTGAAATATCAACTAGCTCCAGCAGCTCTCCTGCACACAGTGCTACTGGTGCAGCAGGTCTTTCTCTGCTAAATCAGCTCTTGAGAAAGTCTGCCTAGTGACTATTGATCACTCCTGATCCATTGACTGGATCCACTGGGTTACATGCCTGCAAACACCTACTGGGGAGTAGGGATCTGCTGTGTCATTGAACGGTAACGGTCCTGCGCGGGAAGTGCCAGCATCCCAGGGGGATGCACCAATGCATGCCCTCTGTGATGACTCCATCCAGATGACTCCTACATGTGATGTCCATCCCCCAGGATGAACATAGCCCAAAACACCAGCCCTGTGGGTTTGCACAGCTGAAGCCTGATACCATCCCACTCACCATTAGGGTCCCGCTCCTGAGCTCTGCTCTTTGGTGTCATTTTTTGGGCAGGGTGATGGGGCTATGGGCTGAATTTCTACATTTTAGGCACTGCAACACCTGAACCACTCTGTGGCTTCACTCCTAAGTGCTCTCGAGCAGGAGAGCTGTACCCTCATGAGACCTGAATGCTTTTCTGCAGCAGCTCCATACGCCTCAGGCAATCTTAGCTGATGCGTCCAGTTAACCGGCAAATACTCAATATGCCAGGTGTACCTTCCTTGACATGAGGGGCTCCAGCAGAGATACTGTCATTCTCTGGAGCTTTAAAGGTGGGTTTTGTTGGGGTTTTTCCCCCCCAATGGTGTGCTCCTAAGTGGGAATCTGGAAGCTGGTTTACCCACACCACTGACTTCTTTTCTTCTCTAAGTGCAGCATACTTTCTCCTCATGAAGCAAACGAGGAGCCTGAACACAATGATTTGGATCGTGACTTCAAGCACAATCTTGAATACGGTGTCTAACCCGTTCCCATCACAGGAGAAGCCACGGGAGGCTGTGACTCAGCTGCGCCTCTGACTCACACAGCATGATGCTCCCTGCTCCCAGGGGACAGCACTGTGCCGTTAGCCTCTATCGGTAATGAACTACAGCTCTCCCTTGCTGGCTTAGACCTTAGGAGACATTTGGACCCCACACCCTGGCCATTGCCTGCTGACCTGTGTCGGGGAGGGACAAGGGATGCGAAAAGCATGTCCCCAGCCTGCGGTGCCAGACACAGGGGGGCTTACATGGTTCAGGTGTGAGCAGACAGTCTCGTGGGCACACTGCCCAGCCCTGCTCCGGCCCTGTGAGTACGTGGCAAGGCAGCTCAAACTGCTATTTTTGAGCAAGTCACTAGAAATAATTCATGTACGTGTGAGTTAAAATTCTGCTAGAGAATCACCCCTTGCCTCAGAAGCTCGAAACTTGGGAGATCTCAGGTAGCAGATACCGAACTTCATTTTCCTAGGTTCTTTCCAGTGGTCACGGTAAGCTTAGATCCACAGCCTGCATTTGCTCACTTTGAGGACCTTTTCTCACACAAACATCTCTGATTCCAGCGCTGGCCAGAGCAGCCCCACATGTAAGTGTTGTGAAGGATCCCTTCCTTTAGCTGGACCAGATAAAGTCTTGTACCAAACCCTGAGATGTGGGATACTTCTCAAGTGCAAATTCAAGGAATAAACTTTCTTCCTATAAGGATTTAAAAATAAATTTCTGTATAGTGAATTAATTTATCTGATGGTATGAACTGAAGTCTTGGAAAGCTAGAAGGTGCGGGTTTGTGCGTGTTAACTGTCTTCTGAGCAACAGCATGAAAGGAAATGATTTTTCATCTGTATGAGTTTCTGTAAATTGTATTCTATTCTTGGGAGAGTAAACATAATGTAAAAAAAAAAATCTAATAATTTAAACCTTGCAGGAAAAGAGGCAGGAGCGATGGGGACCTCTGAAATGATAAATGCATGAATTTATTCCACTGCCACCGTGGGGTTTTAAATTAGTTTTATTTTTCTTTTATTTCTTGCTGTTGACAAGTTGGGTTGCATTGCTATCGAGTTGTAATGTTTACAGATAAGAAAATCTTGAAGGTCAAAAATTCTGTTCTTCGTTTTTCTGGTATAAGGTAATCTTCTTGTGTTGGTGACAATGCAGGATGATCTCATGATCTCATGTCTCCATGGGTACCTGAATCCTGCCTGCCTGACAGCAACATCTCCACTCCTGTCCCCTCCTCTTAAGGTCTTACACAGGAAAAAATAAATCTACAGGAAGAGCTTCATGCATGATACAAGTGATGGAGTGGAGGGAAACTTTTTCTTACAGGAAGCACTGTGCCAGTGGGCTCACTGAGGCACCCCCAGGTGATAAATCAGTTTGTACTTGACTGCAACCAGTAAGGATTTTGCCCTGAATGCTCCAAAACACAGACTGGGTCCTGTGTGTTAACAGTGTTCATTACAATCCCTACAGATAGACACAAAACCTGCCAAAGTCCATGTTCCCATGGGTAACTTTGTCCCCATGGCAGCCTGACCAGGGGGATGCGTAGCGAACTCGGCTCTGTCCGCTCTTTGTGTCAGACCAGCACGAGGAGACTGGGAAACTGCTGAAATTACTGGGGAGAAGGGAGACCTGTCTCTGCCCACAGCTGATCATGGCAGGGAAGCACAGAAGCACAGTGAAACAAAGGTGAAATTAAAAAAGAAAAGCCAACCATGATTATGTCTTCCCACATTCCTGCAGGCTCAGAGCTCTAATACCTGCTGCATGTCACTTTCCTTGGCAGTTTGTAACATCTAAAGGAGAGGAAAAAAAAGAAGAAGAGGAAGCGAAGTGTAGGGGCCTTGATGGTGACAGGGCTGGAGCTCTTTGAACACTGGCTTTTCTCCCTGCCGCAGCATGAGAGGTTTTTGGTCTCCGCTAAATTGTGCTTTGAGTCAACGCGGATGGATCACGGGCATGAAAGACCTGGAGCAACTGTTTCCAGAGGCTGTGGATCAAGAGTTCTGCCTTTTCCCTTGTCGATGGGAGGGACTCAAGTCTAAATTTGTCTTTATGCAATCTTATTTTAAGGGGAAACTGCTTTCACCCCGCACCCCCCCCCCCCAGAAAAAAGTGCTCTCTAGGAAGGGGAATCAAGCAGTGCAACCTAGACTTTTTTTCTTGCTAGCATCATCTCCTTTCTACTAAAACATTTCTGACTCCAGTAGTATGCAGCAGCCAGGTGAGCCAGAACCTCAGCTGAAGGTCTGGACCTGCTGTTCCTGGAAATGGGACAACATAGTGGAAATCAGATATACCAGCTTTTACAAACCACCTCGCTGGGAATTTGGTCTGTCCTTGTGTTTCACTGTTGTACAGGCAATTTTTGGAAGAAGAGCCTTTCTTTTACATGGTTGGGGGGGTTAATTCAACCCTGGGATAAATGGGCAGCTAACAATGGGCCAAACTCAGCTAGGATGTTGCTCTGGTTAATTAAGCAGAGTGGCATCAGGGCTAAATTTGGCAAGGAGTGTTTAAGTGACTGCCTTCAGAGACAGGGAAGAAAAACCCTTGCTTAGCTCACTGCATCCAGCTCTTCAAATGCAAATTAACCTGTCAACATCTGCATGAGCCACACAGGACAGCTGCAGAAAGGCGCTCCCAGCACCCAGGAGAAGGGTTGGAAATGTTTAGTTCCAAACAGCTATTTTCTAAAATAATTTCTAGTAAATAAGAATACATTTAAAGTGGTAAACTGAGCATCTGCTCCATGAAACGAATAGAGGACAGCATGTGAAAAGAAACATATGTCAAGCACGCACTTCAGATGCACTGACTACTTGCCTCCAAAACAGAGAGAATTTAAACAGATTTGCAGCAAACACTGAGAGGAAAAAAAAATGGCCTCTGCAGCCTAAAGAAGAGCCTCAAATAGCAGCACAATGTAAGGTTGGCCATACCTTTTCTCTACCTCGGCTGGAGAGAGCAGTTCATTGCATGTCAGCTGCTCCCTGGCTTCTTTTATGGATAAGACACATCAGGAATGCCAAGCCCAGGCGGCTTTTGTTTGGTGCAAACAATGTCCCTCTTCCAGCACATTAAAAACCCCAGCAAACCAAGTCACTGCTGCAGCCAACTCGTAACAGCTTTAGCTCATGGGAGGGAAGATATGAAAATGCCCCCGTGCTTTTTACAAAGTCTCTTATCTGCCAGTGTAAGAGATGGTGACATCCTTGCTCGGACTGATTCAGCAACGTGTACAGCAGGAGTTCCTTTGCTGGAAGGGGATTGCTTGTGACTCAATCTCTGTCTTCAACACGCTGCAACTCAGGGAAATTGCATTTCTGTATTTCATTGAGCCCATTATCCTCAGACAAAATCTTTACAGGCTTAACTGAAGCTCTTACTTACAAGTACAGGATGAGGCCCCTTCAACAAGAGAAGGGGAGGCTGGATTTCAGCACTAAAAGGTGCAGCTTGTCTTTATGAAGCCACATGCAGGAGTATTTTGTTCTTGCTTTCAGGACTGAGAACAAGCTCTGATGGTTTTTGTTTGTTTGTTTGTTTGTTTGTTTGTTTTTAATGTCAGGGGAATAATCTCCCTACCAAACCTGGGACACATGTGGCCTTCTGTCACCCATCTGAGGCTTTCCTAAGTTTTTCAGTTATGCAGCCATGATCTCTGGGTGCTGGCATCTCCTACAGTCGGTCCTCTCAGGAGAGAGGGAAAGCAGCATGGAAGCAAGCTACGAGCAGCTTCTGCAGAAATCCTTTTGCTATGATAATGTGGTATAATTAAACAAGACTCAAAAATCCCACCTTCATGAAGCACCATGGCATGTGCCAACACAGTTACTCATCTGTGGGTTTTCAGCCTGAATCAGGGCTGAGAAAATTCTAAGGGTCTCTGACTTGGTTGACAGCGCTGGGCTTTGTCCTATTCACCTCAGCCCATTGTAGCATCTTACTAACTAACTCAGAATGAGAAAATGGGTGAGAAAAGTCCCTGGAAAATCCAGAAACCTGCCAGATAAAACTGCAGTTCCCAAGGAGAGCCTCCGACCGGAGATATCGCCTCCTGGCCCTTCACAGCACCCTCACCTCTTTGTTCAGCTGTGCTTCAATATTTTTTCCCCCTGATCCTGGGACATACAGTTGCAGAAACGAAGAGCCTCCATTGTAAGAGAGCTGAACTGACATGGCCCAGCAGTGGAGCTGGGGTTTTAATCCCCTTGGCTTGCAGAGCAGCACAGTGTGCTATTGAGTGCCTGTCCACCATGGCAACAGCGGTGGAAGCTCCAAGAATTCGATTTCCACAGTGCCCCTGGGCCCTGCCTTGACATCTTCATTGTTCCACAGCAAAATAAATAAATATAAATCCTAGGGTAGGATTAAGGCAGTGCAAAATATGGACTGCTATAGAACAGGGTTACCTAATGGTTAATAACATACCATTAGAAGCATAGGAGGGTAGCTGCCTATTGATGTTGTGAGAATATTTAAAGGGATGCCTCTCATAAGGGCAGCGGTCCAAGCTACACCTAAAGTAATGCATGAGAAGGAAAATTAAAAGAATATTTCACCATTTGGACTTGTTTTATCTGCCTTTGAAAGGCTTTTTCAGCCCAGCTACCAAACATTAGTATGGGAAAGGATATCAGACAAAACCTCATTTTTGGTGTAATTCTACCAAAGTCAGCAGAGTTAAACTGAAGATGATTTTTCTGGCCTTTTAAATAGAGTGTAATTTTCTCCATGGGTAGTTATTAAATGCTATTGAGAGAGATTGCTGCTGCCGTTGGAAAGGCTTTCTGGAGAGGTCACTCTGTCCCATGTGAATAGCACCAGTGAAAAACCAGGAGGTTTGTAGTTTTTACAACTTGAAGACTCCCCGGGGGCTCTAACCACACCACACAATCACTGCCTGACCCAAAGCTAAGAGCACATATCTATTCTGAGTTGAGATATCCTGGCTTGACATCCACTCCTACATTACAAGAATTCTGCCCGTAGAAATCGCTTAAAATATTGGAGGAGGCATTGCAAAGGATATCCATGTAGACATGTGGTCCCATCTCCGTCAGAGAGGACATATTCCCTAAGTATGCTTTCTGAGGCTTAACTGCTCTGTGTTGACATTTTGGGGCTGGTTAGGGTTTGTATCCCTTTCACCAGCTGTCCTAAGCACTGGCTGAGAAGGGCATTCCCCAGCCACCTTAGTTGGGATTCCGATTCCTTGTCTGCACATGGAACAATTTGAAGGGTGCAAAAATGCCCTGCTGAGTACCTACTGCATGTCCCCAAGACATGACAGACATCTTCAGGATGAATAAATCTTAGACTAAAAGGCTCCTAATGTTTTTTGACATCGTTGGTAAGATTAGCACCTGGGAAGGCACCATTGCTGTCAGCAGCTCAGGGATCCGGGTGGATCTGGAGTGGATGGCAGTGCCCCGCACATGGAAGGCCGAGCTGGGTACCCAAAGTGCACAGATGGGCAGGAACCAAGATGCAGCCCAGCGTGAACCTTCCTGCAAGTCACCAGAGGCAGGTCCCCACTCAGCACACACACTTCCAGAACTGCTCTTTCACGGCATCTGGGTTTTCTTCCTGCCGACACAGGGAGCTCAGCGGTCTGGCCAGCGACCCTGCCCTGCCTTGCAGAAACCAGAAACTCAGTTCTTAAGCTATGCAGCACCAGACTTGGTCTGGACTGTGCATCAATCAAGATAAAGCTTGGCCTAAGTGGGGGCTAAACCCAGAGAACTGTTCAACCGTTTTACAAAAAGCCTAACTAGGAAGACTCTTGGGATGAAAGTGGGAACACATGAGACCTCATCATTTACATATGCATTACCTTCCCACTGGTGAAATTAAAATGCAAAATAGTATCTCCAAACAAAATCATGAAGTTCCATCCCTTGAGATAGTTAAAAATTGACTGGGCAAAGCACATACCAGAGGAACTATTCTTACCCTCACACCACTTTGGGTTAGATCATAGGTATTTTCTGTCTCTCGCAGCCACAATGCCGAGCTCCAAGAAAGGATTTGTCTGTGCAATACAGTGGCGCTCAGCAATAATTACCCATTGTGCTATGTGATGAGCCATCCTTTTGGTTCTTCAGTAACCCGTGCACCTGGACTTTAACTGAAACCAAATAATATGCACAGAAAACATTTTTATGTAAGAGGAGGTGAACATCACTAAAAATCAGAGAGCCTTTGTATGGCATGCCAAACTGCTGAAGCGAAAAAATGTCTTCAGTGAAAGGGCTCAGATGTGAGCATGTTTCAGTGCACAGCTCCAGGAAAAACTCTGATAATAAATGTGAGCTTGTTATCGTTGCTTTTCAGTGGGAAGTAAAGCCGGAAGCGGGGTCGTGCTGGCTAATTGAAGCTTACATTTTCATTCAAGCACTGCATTTTAATTATAAACTGGTGACACAAGTGTCACTTAGTTCTTATCCTGTTTTAAGTGTGCATACGTATAAAAAATATTTTCAGTTATTAATTTATTCTTGTGATCACATTCATTATCCTATATTATGTCTACCAGGCACGTGGCTAATGACATGTTTGATACGCGCTAATTCTTACGCCTCTTTTGATACTGGGCTCCACACACACATTTCAGGCTGTTCACAGAGCCAGTTGGCCACCGACCCAGGTGCACATTAACACTACAACATCAGCGCTAGGAACTGCACACCCATATTCTGGCCAGCTGCAAACACTTGCTCAGCCCTCCCGGGGCAAAGCAGGCATGCCAGGAAAGGGGATAACCTGTGGGAGTAGCTGTGTTCAGCCCCATCACATGGAAATGCTGACGGTGAGGTCCTGGCTGCCCAGGTCTGGCCTGGATCCTGAACCACTTGCCCTTCATCCAGCTTCCGTGTCTGAGCACTCTCCTGACCCTGTGAAGTCCAGCCTGTTGGCTCTTTCCACAGCAGAAGCCCTGGGTAACACTTAGAATTCAGGTGGAAAATTTCTGGCCTGTTTTTCCTTCTCTATGGGGTTTTGCTGCTGTGCCCAAAGACTGTCTCTGGCTAGAATGCTGCCACTTACATACAGAAATTAAAATAAGATGAGGAAAAGGTGACTGGGAATTGGCTACCAAGAGGCACCAAGTTGGACATTAAAATCACACCAGGATTGCAAGTGAAAACAAGAGGAATATCCCTAGAAAGTAAGTTAGGAGGCTAAATCTCTTTCAAAGACACTGGATGGAATGGTATAGCTATTCCCCCCCTCCTAATCTGCTCCCAAACTATAAAGAGGATTCTATTTTAATAAGCACTACTGTAGTGGGACATTGCAAATGAATTGCTCGAATGGCTATAATTAGAAGTGATACTGTGAGTACAGCCCCAGCATCATTCCTAAATACTACACGCTTTATTTCAGGTCTTGCATCTTTAAGGATCCCAAAGCATCTCCCAAACTGTCTGCATTTGCCAGTGCTAAAGGCAAGGATGAGAGTACAGCAAAACGTGCAGAGAAAAGGAGAAATGCTTACTAACCTCCGAAGCAAATCCTCAGTGTCCTGAGGAGAAACACAGGATGGTTAATCTCTGGTTAGCAGATAGTGGCATAGTCCTGGATAAGTAGTTTTGGAAACACGTAAGTAGCTTAAAAAATAAAATTCTGTTGCCTCCCAATGCAGTGTAAGCCCCACATACAAACCATCACTGGAAATATGGTTAGAGTTCATAAGCCACAGTCTCAGAAAGACTACTCATCATATCAGAGCATCTTCTGTTGACAAACAAAAATGTGTTTTCACAGCAGGCAGAGCTGGGGGGGAGGCGAGGACCAGATCTGGTCCAAACATGGAGGGGGGCGGGGGGTAGCAGATCCAAGTACGCAAAGCCTAAGCCAAGAAACTCAGCTTCTTGCCAGGTTTAATGGCTTTGGTTCAGTGAATGCATAAACGTACAGGGGCTCTTCAACTGGGGCTGTCTGCGTCCTACTGGTCTGTCTGGAAGAGGTTGGTCTGTCTGCAGAAAGTGCACTGGTGAGCCCAAAATTGCTGTAATGGCAAATAACTGATGCTCTGCTGCCTGCTGGCAGGAGGATGAGGATAAGCACCCAACTGGTTAGCAACTCTAGTCCTGTGAAGCCATTTCCAAGCTATTACTTAGCTTCCAGATTTATTAATTGATATTTCACCGTGTCTAGGAGAGCTCTGCTCGATACTGACATTTTCCATCGGTTCCCCTAATAAAACCCAACTGAGATTGTTAATAATGTTGCTGAGCTCTAATTGTACAGGATAAACTGCTGTCAGCCAGGTGCGTGTGTGTCAGGTGGCAGAGCAAGACCAAGGGACGCTGAATCTGGGAGGAAACAGATGAACATTCTGGGGCTCTCCCTCTACAACTCACACTGGAAACCAAATTCCTGACACTTTGGCAGCTTATAACTGCCAACAAATAACTTACCCACCATCAGCAGAGGCTTGTCTGGAGGACAACAATCTATTTTTGGGCTATTTACTCCACTGTCTCAAGTAACAGAGAAGTTTGGTGAGTCTGAGGGCTTTGACCCTGTTTGTGATCCATGTGGATAAAAATGTGATGTGACACAATGCAACTTGCTGTTTCATCAGCTTGCTAAAAACAAACCCCCACACAAAGAGACCAACCCCAGCCAATTCTGCATTAAAATGTGTGCGAGTCTGTAAAGGAGCCTTGCTGTGCTTCACCTGAGTTTAGAAGATCTGCTGTACAAAGGTGATTAAAGCCCACTGATGCCATTAGTGAGGCACAATACAAAGGAATAATGCCAACTTTCATGCCTGGCTACCTTTGAAAACTCAGTCTGAACAGTCCCAAGATCTTCCAGCATTAAAAGTTTGCTGTTCCATTTGTTCGTGTGCAGCTGAATGCTGGGGGCTGAGCTTTTGACAAAATCCCATCAGCATGGGCATCCTTACACCGTTACCCAGTGTCTCTCTATCAGCCATCACCGATACTCTGTGAGACAGGTACGCTCAGCACTAAGAGAGGTGTACGCAATGTCTTTTAGATTTGATTATATTTAGGCAATGTACCTCTGGCAAGATCCTATTTCAAGTCATAATTGCGACATGTCATGGTTCTTTTTTAATGCCTTGCAGCAACAATGGGTAAACTATACCTCTGGGATGCAAGTAAGACCCAATAAAAATACTAACGTTATTGAATGCTATCTGCTTGGACAGGAGAAAATACTCAGTCATCCATATTCCACAGAAAATCGCATTATTTAAAATATATAAACGGGAGAAAATTGATCTGAAACCTCTGGTAGGGAATTGGCAGTGACTTAAAAATGGTTATTAACTAAATCTGAAAAACAACCTGGCAGCTAAAGGAGAGTGGTAATTCCTCACTGAGCCGGGTGCCTCTCCCACTCCAACAGGGATGCTTCTTGCTTCTGAATATCTTTGAAATATTTGGCATTATCAAGCTAACAGGACTGGCTAAGTGAGAATCATTCAAAGGGCATAACTAAGTGGCATAATTCCAAAACAGCAATTAAAAGGCGGAATGCTTGAAAAAGAACAATAAAAGAGGTTAATTTGTATCAGTGTCTGGCAATCTGCACAGGAAATACTGTAATTCCATAATGTGCTCTCCCTTCACCCATCTCTCCCTATCATGACCTCATGTTTATAATCTAGCGTTCCTTCAGATATAACATTTGACCAAAAATGACTCAATTCTACTGCAAAAGAACTGATGGTGCTATTTGTAAAAGAAGCAGGAGCTTGACTAATCATGATGGAGACAAAGTAAAACAGGTAGAGAGAACGAGAACCCAATCCTCATACCTTTTGACAAGTATATGATCATACATTTTTCATTGGCAGGATGGCACAGAGATACTTGAGAATAAAGAAGAGAAATAAAAAAAATCCTAAATGTCTACCCAGGGCAGCATCTACTGGCTTTCTACGGAGAGACTCTCATGCCGTCATGGGAAAGCTAATTTAGAAGGTATCATCTTTTTAGCAGAGGGAAACTTAAAACATTTCAGCAAGGAGAGGCAGAAAGGGAATGAGAACAAAGATGTTAAGATGACAGGATGGCACAAGGAGGAGGAGAAAGAGGGGCTGGACTATCTGCCAGGCTAAATCAAGAACTGCTTCAATGCTCCCGCTGCATTTGACACACGGCATGCAACAACTGGCAAAGACGCCCCCAGATTGGAAAGGAAATCTAGCTAAAGCCTGTCCAGGCTGGGCTATCCATCCTGCAGGCAGACTGCCCTGAGGCTTGCTATTCTGAGAGATTAGAGAGGCCACTCATCATTAATATTACAATAAATCTCAATACAGAGAAAGACACGGTCTCAAATGTTGCTGTGGTGCCCAGCACCTTTGTGTGCCACTCCACCTAGACAAAACAACCCCTCTGGGTGAAAAAATGCCAGCAGAAGCCCAGGAAAGAGTCACCTTCCACTCTACAATTCTGAAGGTAAAAAGAACTGATGTACTTTTGGAGAGGAGACAAGTAACTAAAGGAAACAACTATCTGGGACTAGAAGAGAGCGGACGAAACACACTGTAATTTAACTGATCAAAATATGCTGAAGAAGTGAGAGACTCCAGGGCAAGGCATAAAATAGTGAGCAGACCTGCACAGCACTAGAGCTGTCTGCTGAAAACATCCTTTTGTTCTGAAGTCATAAATGTGTATCAGCCTCTCAGACATATGGGCAGTTGTGCATTTATCCTGTTTGTTTTACTACTCCTGTGCATCCTGCCTTGCCATCTGTTGGTAAGAATTTGGATGCTGAACCGTAAGTCTGTGACATAATAAATACCAGTAAACAGAAATCTAAAATGAAGATAAGCACAAAGTAATGACTGGAGGCAGGATCAGTTCTTCAGTTTGAACGTATGATTTATTTCCTGAGATGAGTCTTGGCTCAGAAAAGAGGGACCAGCAGGAAAAGGTCCAATTGAAGGGACAGATCTACAATCTCTTCTCTTATATTGGCTTCACGTTGGCATAATTCCACTGCCTTCCTAGAAAGCAGTTAAATTTATGTAGGTGGAGAATCAGACTTAATCCTGTCCCTCAAGGAAGACGTGCTTAAACAGAAAATATTGCATGTATAAAACATCAGTTGCAAGGAAAATGCTTTAAACCCAGCTGAAGTAGTGTTCGGGCGCCTTCTTGGAGCTGGGCAGCCCTATTGCCATGTCCCAGTTTCTCTGCATCTCCTTTTCCCTTTTCCTATTAGCAGGAGAGGACAGTGGGTGGGAAGGAAGCGCAGTTTTCCCTCCTGGTCAGGGGCAGCAGAAAGATAAAGTAACCAGCCCCAAGTCAGGCAGGAAACCTAGCAAAACCCAGACCCACAAGCCCATCCATCCTCCTCCTCCCTCTCCTCTTCCCGTTTGGGGCAGCACAAGTTACTGCTCAGCTCTGTGACACACAAACCACACCGGCACAACGAACAGATTTCAAACTGCACACAGTACCCGAGGACTCCTGCTGCCACAGGACTAACCAAGGCCATGAAAGCACTAGCCTCCCTCCTAATATATTCTCTTTTCCCCCCTGTTTCTGTTTGGATACACATAGCTACAGAATGGAGGTATCCGATTTACACCTCGTATTCCCCAACTTTTTAAGGGGCTCCAAGTGTTTTGCACCTGGTGAGACTCTGACCAAGACTCCAGGTTGGACAGCATGACCTGGGCAGAAGTAATGCAGTGACCTGCCACATGGGACAGGATCCACCAGAGACAGAATCACCCAGCCGAAATTTTACAGGAACAAAAAAATTACATGGTCATACTTGCTTGCTCTGCCAGTTTACACTGGTGAGGGTTAGCAGAGCTGCCAGAAGGCAGGGCGAGCCCTGATGAGATGCAATGGCTATGAGCTCCTGCCAGTATCTAAAACCAGTAATAAAAGGCAGTGCAGAGGGTCAGTTAAAGGTAATGGCAGCTGGAAGAAGCCCAAAGACTACATTACATTACATCGCAAAGGTCCCCACCGACCCCAAAGTGACTTACTGCAGCTCTGACAGCTACTACCACAAATGCCATCTGTCAACCACCTACACTGTGCTTATATGCAGAATTAAAAAGTAACTACAGCACCACGCAGCCACAGGTATGCTGCTCGTATAGCCTGACACATCCCTGACTCCTTCCATGAAACATGTCTGAAACCTAGGTGAGATGAATATCATCCACATCACATCTCGTACCGATGAAGCAGCTTTACAGCTGGATTACAAATGTGCCTTCATGGGTTTGCAGCCTTCGGGGAGTATCACTAAAGCACAGGAAGTCTTTGGGATCTAAGTCCTGCATTGGCATATCTGACATGCTGAAAGCCATGGAGAAGAAAAAACCAAAGCCCTTGTGCAGTCTGATACTCCCTACTGGCCATATAGTAGATCAAGTTCAAGAAAGCAAATTAATTCATTAAAGTGACATATATTCAGTCAATTAGCTTCAGATCCCTGCTTTGTAGAGCATCTCTGGAAGAATGGGTGGTTTGTTACATCAGTACAGTCATTTGAGAACCTCTGTTCACGTTTAGGAGATCCACGGGGGTTTTGTTGGGGTGTTTTTATAACTATTATTTGAGAAGATAATATATAATGCCTTAACTCATCTCCTGCTGACAGTTCCTCATGCACAAAATTTATCAGTATTTTAAAATCTGTCATACTATGGACAATATCTCAAAGAGGTTGAACTCTGCATCCCTAAAGCTTGCTCCAAATTCAGAAACTCTCTCTGGCAAATGGAATGCGCTTGGAAAAAAAAACCACTGTAAAAAAAATCACTCCGTCAGTTGCTGACAAACCACAGCACTGCAAACACTGTTGGAAAGATGACATCGGAGCTCTGAGAATTGCTTTTAAAACCAGTGAGTGCAGCACAGGCACTTTCCCAACAGCACATGTTTTACCAAGGAAATGGTATGAGCAGGATGTATGGAAAGGAAGAGTGAAAACACGGGCTGAACCTCAAGGAAGTCTTTCTCTCGTGTTCGCATTTGTTTTGGAAGATTCATGGATGAAAGTTCACTTGCTCTCCAGGACCTAGGATGAAGGAACGAAACATGTACATATTGTCCCAGAAACAGCACACACACAGTGAGTTTCTCATTGCAGAGACCCCTTTTTTGTGTTCTCCGTTTGCAGCCACCTCCTTTCATGGTGTGAATATAGGCTTATATGCCTGTATAGACTGAGAAGACCGATCATCTCTTCATGTGCCTGTGGATATAACCCCCAAGGCAGTCATATCTGATATTGAAGTGATGCAACCTTTACTCTTTGACAAACAAAACTTTGCCAAGAGCATCTGAATATAAAGTCTGCCTTGTATTTGGTTTACTCCAAAGAGCAGTGGTGCTCCAAGTTCATAGCTTCGCCTTGAGAATACCAAAGAATATTCAGTCTTTCTGGATGAGCCGTGAACTTGCAGCGTTGATGGATGGCAGCCCTCCTTTGTTTGCTTGCCTCAAACATTTGTATAAGCATTTTTATTTTGTTTTCAGGAGTATCCATGGCAGCAGCGCGTGCACGTGCTGCAGTTCCCATGTTTGTGAGCATTCATCCGGGCTGGAAGACAAGCAAATAATAGTGCAAATATGCGTTTGTGCAAGTTTTCAAGTCATAAATTATTTACTCCATCCTTCTTCCCAATTATAAATGTTCCAGCCACCCAGTCAGGAAGGACACATGGTTCCACGTGAGTTAAATAACCAACCACACCACTTGAGAAGTAAATGGCGAATGGGGAATACTGAAAGCAATAGACACAATGGGTTCAAAGAGATTCAGATGCTGAAGTGTTTAATAAAACACTCTTTGAATAAATTTAAATTACAAGTACATTACTTGATTTCATATCTTGATGTCACAGGGCCTGCAGAGCTCTCTATTGTGAGCCGTCCTATTAACTTCAGCGCGATTGTTCATAAAGATAAGCAGTTTCAGTGGATAAAGTGGTGTTTTTAAAATCCTTTTTCTTTCTTTTTTCTAGGCAAATATTTTAATAGCAGATCCTCAGAGTGAATCAGGCTGCGCAAGGCTTACATAGTTGTGCTGCACGTTTACCACAGGAGTAGGGGCTGCTGGAAGATGATGGTGGTTTAATCTCCCTTTCTTAGGTTACCGTGACCACAGAAGGATTATTCATAAGACACGGCATTTGCTGTGTCTGCAAGACTGTGGCCTGCACCATCCTGACAGGCCCCACAGCCTGTGACAGTTCCTGTAGCTCGAGCATGGACCCAACAGCCACCTCCCGACACAGGGCCTATGACTGCTCATTTGTGCGCAGGTTTCGGGTGTGGATGGCTGCACGGGGCTTCACCAGAAACTTCTTGTTCCTGTGACAGTTTAACTGGAGCTGTCAAAACCGCAGTTACCGTAGATGTTGTGGCCCCAGAGATCCATAAACCAGCTTTGCCAGTGAGCCCTTGGGCCATTTCACTGCAGAGGCTCAGTCGAACAGCATCCACTTCTGTCACACACACGTTCACACCACGGAGTATTTTAAACAGTTTCCTACCCAAGGCAATTACCTTGGATATAAGTTTTAAAAAATCCATGCAGAAATACTGCTATTGTTTAAAATCCACTCAATGAGCCTCCTACCTCCACCTTTGACAAACACGCCAAAAGAACAAAATTGGGATTATAGAGGCAAGAGTTTGAGTGATGTATCATTAACGCTCCTTCTCGAGTGACTAAGCTCCATAGTAGTATCGACTACTAGTACTGAAACATGATTTCATCTCCAAGACAACTGCAGCTCCAAACAAAGATAATATGCTGGATCCCTAAACTGCATCACTCCCATTATCATTATGATGTTAATTTGTTGTAAAATGTTTTCCCAAAGAAGAACAACGAGAAAATACTGTGGAACACCTGATAATTTGGTTGGGAGGTGATTCTTTCCCATTCTGTTTCAGCAATTTTGTTTGAAATCTTGGAATTTGGGGTACTGAACAGGTGACTGCTCAAAACCCAGCACAGGGGCTGTTTTATGGAAAGAGTTGAGAAACATTTTGGTGGAAAATTTCTGTTGACCTGAGATTTACTCTGCAAAATGCTTTATTCATGTCAGAAGCAATCTGAGAGGCCGTTCAAGGTATTTTCAGCTTTTGCACATTTGCGGCTTAGATTTGTCTTTTTGAGAGGAAGGTGGAATGGTGCTTAAGACCATTAAAAGAAATCAAGTATGCTTTTATAATTATCACTCCAAAACACAGAAAGCGTTCTAAAAATGGGTTTGAAGCCAGACCAGTTAATAACATATAAACGTATATAACGGCAATAATTTTCTTGCCGTGTATCTCCTCAGAGTTGCAACCACTGTGTTGATTTTACTGAAAGACCTATCCACTCCAAATGAGCGATGCTCTGAAGCAATCAAGGGGCTGTTGTTTTAAACCAGCTTCTAGAAATGGGTTTATTATTTTATGAAACAAAGGAGCCTTTCCGTGTCGAAATCAAAGTCCCACAATATGGTTTAAAACATGAATAATTTAATGTATCTATAGATTTTATCTTACAAAGTCAGAGCATACTGGAAACGTAGGAGAGAATGAATGTAAGGCTCTGTTCCTGGTAGCTGTGAACAGATGACAGTTTTCTCAAATTGTCCATTCTTAGCACATATTTGACAACTTTAAATTCTGTAACTTTGTAATTTGATTAGGAGCAGTTGGATTTTGAGCAGCAAAGCATAATTGCTGCTGGGTAGCTGGGTCCTGTGAAAGGCTGTTTTGTCCCCTGAATTGATGAGGGTTCGAGGTTGGCTTGCATACAGCCACTGGGTGCGATTTTTCAGCAAATACCCTTGTAGATAGGATGTGCTGGGGAAGGCAGAGGTGCTGCCCAGAGCTGTGAGGGGACCCAAGAGTAGCCAGTGCGGCCGGGTGCTGTTTGCAATGCTGCCCATTTCCCACGACTTCACTCCTTTCTGAGTTCTTACTTAAGCCCAGCTTAAATCAAGACAAAAATTCCACCAGTTTCAGTCAAGGCTGCGCTTCATTTCTGCGAACGAGATTCCTGGCAGAGCCCAGAGATCCTGACTTGAGGAAACTCAGGGATTCCTCCCGGAGACGACAGGCCCAGGCTAGCAGAGCACACTCAGCAACTCCCTCAAGATGCAAACAAACTTATTTTCTGTGGAAAACAGAGACCAAAGACGCCAGAACAGGCTCAGCAAAGATCACAAGATTCGGTTCGAGTGGTGGGTGCTCAGCATCTCTCACGGGCTAACTCAGGAGCTCTCAGACGCCAGCTCTCATTTTCCAGGTGTCATAAAAGCCCATACAGAGAATTAGATTTCCTTCAGGAGTTAGAAAGCCAAGCATTATTATTATTACCTATAAACCTTTGTATTTCAGTAATTCTTTCTCTCTTTATTGTCTAAAAATATTTTCTTGTCCTACAGCTATTCTAGGTATGCATACTATTACCATGTAGCAAACCTGGTATTTTAAGAGAAAAGTGATGTTACACTGTAGCCTTGAATTGTTAGTAAAAGGAGATGATGAAAAGAGACATGAGGATGAGGTGCTTCTGCCACGCCAGAGCCTTTTCTGGGGAGGAAAAAAACCTCCGAATACAGCTGCTAGACTCTGAACTATATCTGGGCTCATCTGGGCTGAGCTGTCTGTCAGTTAGAATAAACCAGGAAACCAGGTTTGCAAAGTTCATGTGTGCTAAGATGTGCTGATGGAATTAGGTGCACTGCAGCCGATCTGCCAAGTGCATTACTGGGGGAAGAAAGACTCCAGCGCACGCCCACCCCCACGGGCCACTGAGCAGCTCAGCAAAAGTCAACAGCTTTCCTCTATGCTCTCCCGTTTATCCAGCTCCACTGAGGCGCCGGTAGCTGAGGGAATGGACCCGGCAGGTGAAGGGGGTTCAGAGCCACCATGGCCCTGGCCCCTGCTGCCAGCACCTGCCCGTGCTGCGCGTCCCTTGCCTGGGGATGTTGCTGGTTTCCCACGGTCAGAGCTCTGCGCGCTCGGCTGACAGATGTTGTTTCCCATCGGAGCTTTCCGATCTGCTCTGCCAAATCCTCCAAACACCCATGTGCTTCTTTGTCCCGGTAGTTATCTGCCGCGCCTTCTCTACAACTCCATTTTCAGAGAGGAAGCCACATGCTTGGCCTCTGTGGGGAACGGGGGTGTCCTGCTCCCCATCTCAGCCACTAAAACACCTAGCTTTGTGTTTGCCAATATTATTCGCCCTGATGCTTAGGCTGTGTAAAGTAACCCCCAGTCCACACTGAAGCACTCCGACAGTAGCAACGACACCTTCAACCAGGTTCCCGGTGTCTCTCTCTCTGAGGGTAGACAGGGAGGAACTTGGGTCTCTGCTGTCCTACCCAAGAGCTCTGGCTGAGCCCTAAAGTCCCTGGGGCCGAAGCCCTGGGGGTCCCCAGCCCCCAAGGCTGGAAGACTCAGACGCGCCCCGAAAAGCCCCGAACGCGCCAGGATCCCACCCAGAGCCCCTGAAGCTTCGGGGTCCCTCAGCCCCGAGGGACGTCGCGGGGCCAGGTCGCCCCCCTGGGCAGAGCTCCCCGGGCAGAGCTCCGCATCCCGCCGCCCGGTTCCCATGGCAATCTCGGAGATGCCGGTTGCCACGGTAACGCCATCCTCCTCCTCGGCCGTGTCCGAGGCACCGGCGCGGCTCCGGCTCCGGCTGGGCTCTGCCCGGCGGCTCGGGACGCGCAGCCGGTTCCCCCCGGGAAGTTGCTTCCCCCACGGCCCCGTTCCCGGCGCGGCACCCCGGTACCTTCGAGGCAGCAGATCCTCCAGAGCCCCGAGTGCGTGAGATCGCCCCGCGCCCGCCGCGGCGGCCCCTGCGCCTCGTCCGTCGTGATGTTGGTGCCGTTGCAGATGTGGGCGCTGGAGTAGAGCCAGTAGTCGGTGCCAATAGCGATGGCCATGAGGCTGAAGGCGGCGAAGGCGCCCACCGTGGTCAGCAGCATCTGGACGCCACGGTCACACCACACCATGGTGCTTCATAGTCCCCGCACGGGCGCGGGGGGCCGCACGACACCGCCCGGCAGCCGCCGCCGCCGCCCGCGGGAGGCAGCCGAG
>VZTU01011874.1:209269-257141 GCA_013400835.1 Zapornia atra | reverse complement strand
GGGGGGGAGCCGCCCGCTGCCGCCGCGGGGCCGGGCTCCGCCGCCAGCCGCGCCCCGCTGGGAGGGAGGGACTGAGGGAGGGGCCGCGGACCCCCGAGGAGGGGAAGCGGGGGAAGGCAGACCCGCCCGACCCCCGACATGCTGCCGGCCCGCAGCCCCCGGCGGGGCTCCGGCATCGCTTTGTTCGTGGGCTCTGCTGGCGGCGGGAGCGCGATGCCACGTCTGAAGTGGCAGCTCCAGCGGCAAGGCAGGCGTGAGCGTGTGCGGGTGAGACCGGCTCCCAGAGCCTGTCCGGAGAGCAGCGAGGTGCTGCCCAAAGCTCCGCACCGTCACTGCTCTTCCCCACGGGTCACGCACACCTTCCCTCTGCCCTGGGATCACCTGGAAACGGTACCAAACACAGCGGGGGGGAAAGCGGTGCAGTCCCAAGGAGAGTGCCCACACTGTCGGGGAGCTACAGCAGAGAGGAGGTGGGAGCTTGGCCATGGTTTCCTCCCGCAGCTCCATGCTGCCATGAGTTACGCAAGGAGGTTGTAGGCAAGTATTTGGGTTGCTGGTTTTCTCCTGTTTGGAAGGGGATGGAGAGAATCCAGCACCCGAACATATTTTTTCTGTGGAAAGCCAAGGGGAGAAATATCTACACCATTTTTCATGGCGTTACCCTGCCTTCCACCCCTGACTCTCATCACCGCGAGTTGACAAGCTGATCCTGCCTCCACCTCATCCAAGTGACAAGCCAGATGAATGGGAAGCTTTCCTGATCAGCTAATGTATTTGTGTGGAGAGAACGTGGCAGCACACCAGTTTTATGTATATGAATTAGGGAGTGGGAGGACAAGAGCTACAAACCTCAAGAAATACAGTGCTCTTCCCCAGCAGTGCGTGGATGGCTGCAGGTGCCTGTGTGACTCCGCTGCTCAGCATACCAACGCAGAGATGCTTTTCAGCTGCTCATCCTTTTCATAAAGACTGGGAAAGCAAAAAGCAAACCCAAATTAAAAGCTGGTCTTTATTTCACAGAGACCTCAGCAAATTGCTCAGACACTGAAGCTTGTGAGTGTAGCAGAGCTCCAAAGTTAGATGCTCGCTTTAAGCATGTAAATTATGCTTTTCTGTGTGGTTGTAGGTTGTAGGTCTACCAGTGCCTTTGCAAAATCACCTTCTAAATGAATGTCTGCATTAGGGATGGAATACTTCAGTCAGGCAAACTCAAAAGCAAAGCGAAGCCCCCTTCAGAAAACCTGGATCGAGCATTTAAGTTTAATGAGGTTCAACAAACTTCTCACTTAAAATATATGTTTGTACCTCTGGGCCTTGGGGGTTTGGACTGAGTGGGAAAATGAGGTACTGAAACAGCAGGAGGGAAGCTATTTCCATAGTTTTTAAACCTATCGAGCCTTAATTAATATTATTTATTTGTATTACTGTATTGCTGAGAGAACTGCTCATGGCTGGCTCTCCATAGCAAGAAGCAGGGGAAGGGCTGGGGGGCTGTAACCAGGGCAGGGCTCCCACTTGGCTCAGAAACATCCTCCTCAAGTGCTCTCAATCCAGATGTGCAACAAGAGATGGGATGGATTGCTTCTGGTCTGGTGGGTTCTCAGCAGCATCCACCAGCAGAAAGGGGACACACAACTGCGAGGTTCTCTGTGGGCTGGGAGCCACCAACTCTGCGGCTGCCCTCCTGTGCAGTCCCATCGATTGTACAAGATTAACAGCACATTAACAGGATTTATTAATAAATCTCTTGCTTCTCTTCCTCCGCCCTCTTTTTTTTTTTACGAAGAAAAGGGCTGTTTGTGTTTGTAGTGCCCTGTGAGAAATAACTCAGGCTCCTAAAGGGTTACAGAGCAGCATCCAAGGCAGACAATAATTTTCTGCCCAAGCTATCTTCTTTAGTTTAAAAATGTTCTCTATTCTTTTGAAATGCATGAAGTAGATTGTGGGAGAGCTAATATTATATTCCACTACTGAAAGCTGGTGGAGTATTTTACATTGATGTCTGGCTCTAGTGATTTTCTAAGGATTTTGAATTCATTAAATCCAACCATTGAATAATCTCCATTTGTGGCGGAAGGAAGGCAAAAGTGCTTATGCTCCTCAATAGCAAAAAAGCATGTAGTCTTTTCTTAAACACGAAAGCTATCTGACCTGCTATATGTAGTAAAGGTTGCCCATCGTGTAACCTTTGATTTGCAGACTTTGCTTAGGATACAGCCTTATAATGCTGCCATTGAACACAGCAGCGAAGCAGCCTTGGCAGGGTGTTTTGCACTGCAGCAGCATCCTCCTTACTCAATCAGAATTAAGACACAATTGTTCCAAGCTCAGACCAGAGACAGAAGCTCCGATGATAAGAGAAAGCCCCACATCATCTCCTTGCCATTCAGCCCCTCTCAGATGACACTGAGCAAGGATGAGTGTCCAAACCCAGAGAGATGTTTTTTGCACTGAAGAAAGGGATGCTCAGAACAGAACTGGTTTGTTTCCATGATGTCGATGTTCAAAGCTTTAAATGAAATCCTATGCCTGATCATTTCATTTCTGAACTGAATAACAGTTCCTTTGGAGGTGAAACTTTGGCTTTAACCGAATTCAGTGAGAGCTGTCACCAATAAAATCCTGCCCCAGAGACACCACTGGTATCAGAAGAAAACTGCAAGATGTTACCACGTAGCATTATGGCTTCTGCTGAGTGTCAGACACATCAACTCTTAACAGATTAGGCACTTTTTCTTTCTTCCTTTTTTAAATGTATCATCTAGAAAAAGTAATACTAGAATTTCACTAAAAGAAACTTTTGGAAATTGCTCAAGAAAAACTCAAGAGACTTCTTTCTGAGAATGAAAATAATCACTTCAATTAAATAGAGCTTTTGATGTAGATAGAGTCTAACCATCATCAAAGCCTGGAACAGATATTTCATCCTCCCTTGTCCTTTCTCAGCTTTTAGCTCTATGCATCTGAGAATGAATTTTAGCATCTAGGAATGTCCTGAAGCTATGGGGACATCTTTATAAATGACTGTTGTAATCTCCTGTGGGTCTTGGTATCTTTCCTTTCTATTTTGATGCTGCTATTAGGGGGGAAAAAAATCCTTCATAATTTCCTTCAGATTATGCTACGTATGAAGAACTAGAGAAGTGTTTCATACATTTTGTGCAGTATCAGATAATCTGGGCTGTGCTTCAGCTCACCAGGTTAGCAGCAGAGCTCCAGCCCAAGCAAAGAACCTTGCAGGAACATGGGACGTGGCAGAACCTACCAGTTGTTAAAGAAGGACCGATACTGGAGTTGTTTATGGAACTATATATACATTATATATATATACCTTGTATCAGACCTTGCAGATTAGCATGATACCCACTGACCTGCATCATAGGAGACCTTTGCAGGGCTGGACCCAAGCTGCTCACCAAGCTCATCAGTTCTGTGGCACAACAAAGGCTGAATTCACTCCTGAGGGCTGGTGCAGTATCTGACCCACCGATCAGCACATTCCTTGTATTATAATTCATCATATATTGCAAGGACATAGTGCCTTTTGGCTCTGAGGATCCACTCTGCATGGAGGGTCTGCTTCCTCCAGCCAGGGAAGGTTTACAGAGAAGTCTCCATCACACTTCAGAGAGTCCAACCTAGAAAAAGGTGAACTTGAATTTTTTTTGTGGAGTGTTAGGGCTGAATTTCTTTTTTAAGTCCTATAACAGATCACCTGAAGTTAGCACAGATAGTTTCAGATTGTCCTTCAGAGCTGAAGAAATGGTCATCTGAAAGGAAAAATATTGTCGTTCTCATGCCACTTGAGGGGCAGCAGCTTGGCCTCGATTCTATTGTGCCTTTTAATATATTAAATATTATTTGGCTTAGTCATGGGAAGCAAAGCAACACAACTGCTTTCTAATAAATAAAATGTGCTCAGAAGCAACTCTGAAGCTTTCCAGATAACTGCATTTCGAGTTTGCCAGGAAGCCAGATGCTGCTATTGGAAAAGTAGCTGCTATGGTTTGTCATCTGAGCCTAGAAATTGATACCCAAGAATGATATGATGAGACAGACTCGATGACAGCACTGCTCTTTCTATAAATAATTTGAAGAAAACATTTTTTTCATTTAAAAAAAAAGCCTCTTTTGCTAGAGACTTGCACAGCAAACCAGAAAATTAAAAAGGATAGGCATGCTGTGTTTGAATAGGGCCATCAAAAGAACACGATATACACAATTTATAGAAGAATATATAGCAGCTCTCGCTCATTTTACACTACATAGGCTGTATTTTTCCCATAACACCAATAGTTATGAAACTCATTATCTTTTTGACAATGGAGAAATGGAATGTTATTCCTTCACTTGCTTGATCATGTCAAATGTCAAAGCAAATTATGAATGCTTGTCCTTCAAATACCCATCCCTCCTGGTAAGATATTAAATATCAATAGCGCTCACATTCAGCTACAGAAGGAACTAATATTGCACACATCTCACAGATCTAAAGTTCACGGTGCCTGTTACCTGTCATGCAGTTCCATCTCGCATGTCCTACCTCCTGCCCATGTCCTGATACCTGGGGGATTCATCACAGAGTTAAATGCCACATTAAGGATTGTGGGCAGCATGGGTTAAAACCCTGAGTGGGGTTACCGGTGAGTTTGAAACGTTAAGAAGGGAGTGGGAGAAGGAACCAGGGGTTAACAGGACTAGAGCCTTGATTTTTGCATTGCATTTCGAAGGATTTGGAGAGGCAGGATCCTGGTGAGACCCTACAGGAAGCCTCTGGCACAAGAGACCTGCTTAATGTGCGGTGAAAAAACTCATTATCTTTTCTGACAGCGGAGAAATGGATGTGCTGACTGAGGGCCCATCCAGACAAGGCACTGCTGGAATGAGCTGTGCTGGTCCTCAGGGGGGCATCCAGAGGGAAATACAAATTCTCCTTGGGAATATGGTACATGGGGAGGGGGAGAAGGGAAACAAAAGGCCTGAAATGTTTTCTCATTCCACCCATTGCCAGTCAGGTCTAAGGAATAATTATGCACCTGTAAACAGCTCAGCAACAGGCTGTTTATGCTACACACACACACAGCTCCTCCACACAACCGTACATGAACTTCAGACAGACTAAAAGATGAAATAGGGAGTCAGATGTCACTGTGATGGATTGTGCTTCTGAGGGCTCTCTCCAAGTCCGTGTGGGTTTGCGTGCATCCTGCTGATCACTGCCAGGGGTCCTGAGCACCAGGTCCTTATCCCTCCACAAACAAAAAGAAAATATTAGTCTCTTTAATATCCTTAAAAAATATAATACAAAAATTCCTGTTTCAAACACTCCTCCTCAGCCCTTCCCAGGGAGGGGGTGCTGTAGCAGAGCGGCGCAGCGATGCTTGCCGGAGTCACACCAAGTATAAAATGAGGCAATCTGTGGGGAAGGTTATTGCCTCTGAAACACCGCATCATCGCCTGCACACCCAGAGGATGGAGGAGAATTACCCCTGGCCAGCAAAAGGGAAATTGCTTGCATTTTAACCTCAAAAGAAGGGCTTCAATGAGAATGTGTTAGGAGGCGGATTGAGTGAAACAGGTTTTTAGGATAAGTCTTAAATACTTAAATCAATCATGATAACTTGCTGCACTGAATTTATCTCCTAAGCTGCCTAGAGTAAATTCCTCAGATCTGTCTGAATAATTTTAAGCTGATAGTGCAGCATTCGAGTGGGAAGGCTGTTGCCCAGTAAAAGGATTTTTCTCATTAGAATTTCAGCCGATTATTCACTGGAGAGATGGTCTGCAGGGAGCACACCCGGGCAGCTCACTTCTGGAAGTTTTATGTACAGCCTAAGAAAGGGAATGGAAAGGTAAAATTAAAGCTAGCCATTACTGCTGAGAGGTCCGTGATAGAACAAGCATCCCAAAGAACAGGGTTTATCTGATCTTCCTGGGCTACAGTTCTCTTTTTTCCCCTACCCAAGAGACCAGGAAACCCTTTTGGATCAGCCTCCTGCGATGGATGGAACTGCAGCCTCTGGTGCTGAGCAGAAGTCACCCAAAAGTGATCTTGATCAGATGCTTGTAACGCTTACGGTTCTGAAGAGCTGCTGTCCCACTGAACCACACCTGGGAGATGCATATTGGACACTTTACCACAGAACCCCAACTCCACTGGACTGAGATTATCTAAACCAAGAGACTTAAGCTTGTCTGTCAAGGATGTCTCGTTTTGCTGCTCCCCTATACATTCAAGGCAATTAGCTGCTCAGAGAGACAAGAAGCCGGGGAACCCACGGGGGAGTTCTGCCAAGAGCAGCAGAACTTTAAACCCCATTCATGACCTGATTCAGGTGGAACAAATGCCAGACGAGCCCATGCACCTCATCCTCATATAGCAACTGTAGAAAGGGCAGAACCCCCTTTCCACAGACTCTGGTGTGACAGCAGCAGCGAGGAGGAGAGGAAGACAAGCAATAGTAACAAACCACCCTGACGCAGTGTTTCCAACGAGCTGTAAATCTGGCCAGCAGAACGCCATAAAACCTTGCCACATGCTCTGCAGTGGAACTGTAATCTGTGATGTGACTTTTCAAAGCTACACCGGTGTCTGCATGAAGTATTTTGTTTGGGCTGAGTAAATTGCAAATGGTGTATTTATTGATTTTTATCTCTCTTCACACCTCAAACGCTGCCTGTCTGCTCAAGGCCAGGTCAGAGCACACTTACTTACTCAGCAAACACCTACTCCATGGTTAAACCATAAAATCCTCAGAACAAGACAGTATTTTTAATCAGCATAAGATCCCAAGGGTTTCCCCTTCCCCCCTTCTTTTTCCAGAGACCTGATGGTGACCCCAGTGTAACTCAGAGCTCTGGAGGAAAAGCTGGTGGGACTAGCAATGCTTTACATCCTGTTAATGCCATCTATAAAACTGTTTGAACTTGGTAGGGTTTAAGCTGAATTTTCTACACTCACGTGGTGATTAAGTACATCTAGCTGCTAACACCCGCAGGTTACAGCTAAATGCTTTTCTGTGGTGGTGTGGAATTTGGGGGTGGGGAATAGCTCTACACTCGACATTTAGCAGTAAACTGTAAACGCAGCAAAGTTTGTAAGAGAGTTTCTGCTGGAGCAGCCAGCCTACTGCAAGAGATGAACCAAACTTAAAGTGATGCAAAAGGAAAACCTCAAAACCCTCGCCCTTGAAACTGGCAAAAAATAACTCAGAAACACCCCAAAAGAATAAGATCACAAGCCAATATGGCCTTCTCTGTCCACCCACCAAGAAACTCTTCCCAGAAGGATGATTAGAAGAATGTGGAAGGGATCAGCGAGATTCTGGATAGTCAGGTGGGACTTTGCAGTCCTTCAGCGGTCCCCGTGCAGGGGTGGGCAGCACCTGTGCCACCAGCATCCCTGCCATGATGGATGGAGTGTGCCAAGGCTGGGAGACACCCAGCCAAACTCCTCCTTTACCTCAGGGGCTGACAACTTGTCATCAGTGAGGGAAGTGCAAGAGTAGCTAGGGGTCATCTGAGGAGCTAGAGGCCAGCAGAGACCCATCCCCCTGGTTGAGGGAGCATCCAGCCCCTGAGCTCCTACTCTTCCTGGATACATGGAAGGGTGATGCCAGGCTGTACCCACCAAATCCCACAGCACCAGGCCAGCGCTGCACCGGCTCAGCACTGCTCTTGAGGCCTGTTCCAGAGCTATCAGCAAACAGAAGGTTTAGCTCAAGAGAGCTCAAGTCTCATCGGCTCAAAAGAAAAACGCCTTTTGGAGAAAGATGAGGAATTGCAGCAGCCAGAGTTGTGAAAAGCCTTGACAAAATATTTAAAATGGGGAAAAAGCGAATGCTAGAGCCTTCCTTATTCAGGTTATTAGATGGTTACTGCCACTGCTATTAAAAAGACACTATTTGCTGAACGATCTACGCAAAGAAGGGCTGGAACACACCTACAGCTTTTCCAGGCGCTTTGAGCTCTGATAACAGAGAAGAAAAATTTCCTCTCATATGAGATTCAATTGAATAATTATTCAGTTCAATTAAAAAATAAGTGATGTGCTGTATCCAGTAAATACATGCCTAAGAAATTCAATAGATACATCTCTAGGTACCGTTCTGGGTTCATCGTGGTTGTGTTGATGCAACAGGTTTGTTTAAAATAAATCCATGAGGAAACCATTAAAGAGTGAGGGTGAAGGTTCAGAAAAACCTGAAAGGAATCAGCTTTCCACTAAGCTCCACACAACAATGGTATGTGTGAGTAATTCTACTACGGTTTACTTAGGAGAATGAAAAATACCAACACTTATTCTGACTGTAAACAACCACTTTTCTCAGAGTGGAGACCCATTAAAAGTCAACAACTACTGTGAAAATTCATGATTAAGCTCATCAAAACTGCCCTGTTGAAATGGGGGGGGAGGTTGGTTGGGTTTTTTGAGAGAAAACCACACTTTCAATTTTATCTTATTGTTTCTTTTAGAAAGTGCCTGCTTTGCTTGAAATTTGTGCACATTCTTACAATGAACTCGGAAATCACAAATAAGAACCTCTGATCCTTTCCCCAGCCCATCCTTCCTCAGGTCCTTTCCTTTCTCACATTATTCAGGTGAATGATTCGAGCAGAAATGTTTCTGCTTTTTTTCTGGAATGCACATATACATCTTTCATGGGAGAGCATTCCAATAAGGTCTCTATTAATACACTGGTTTCTAGGTAGCAAGAAAAAAAAAACCCCACAGCATTTCTACTGAAAAAGCTGGCAGATGTTGACTTTTTACCCATAATGTAATGCCTCTATAAAAAGGAGCATTCCAGCCTTACAAGCATTAAAATGGAAAATAAATAGAAGTGATGAATATGGCACACCCAAGATTGCATGTGAGGGACCAGAAATTCAAATCCCCTCTCAGAGGGGGCATTGTAGGGGTAATGAGAAGATGCAGAAGCTTTTCAATCTCCAAAATCTGTCCCTCATGGAACATCATCAAGGCAGACAAACCAAACGGGGCAGCATGGGCGGGAAGGATTATTTAATGAGTATTGGCTGACACGAGACACCCACAGACACCCCAGACTGCAGCCTTGCAAAAGAAAGTGCCAGAAGCCATTCCCATTTGCAATAAACTAATTATGTGTTGGGGATTTTCTTCTTGTTTAGACAAACCATACTATTTTATTTGCAGTTCTTTGCATGCTTGCAGTCTTGGGGTGATAGGAGAGGGTTGCATAGGGTGCTTATACAGCAGCCATGGTGCTGCATGTAGCAAATACCATGCAGAGTTCGAGGGGTTTTGAAATGGGCTGGAGTGAGCAGTCCAACATCTTCCTCCCAGGATGATGCTTTAGAGACCACTGAAAACACCACACAGAGAGCTGGGGCTGCACAGGCTTTTTGCCATCCTGCAAGAGCATCCTGGTGATGGGTCAGGTAGCAGTGGCCACACTGCATGGGGATGGGTTGTGGGGAACCAACCTCCCATCCGTGGATGGACAGGAGGGTGAAGGCAGGAGGTTCTGGTTACTAAACACCTAAGCAAAACCAGCCTGATTATTGTATAGAGACCTGCCTTGCTAAGAATAAGAGAGCAGCTGGGTCCAGGCTGCACACATGCTCTCCTACTTTCTCAGGGCTTGTAGCCTGCAGGGTATCTTTTTTTTAACCTCACCTCTGTAACATGGTCAGCACTTGTACCCACAATCCCACCCCAGTGCTGGAGAAGAAACAGCATCCTGCTTCCTAGGAAGAACGAGAGGCGAAGTAGATTCTATTCAGTCGCTAAAAGCTTGAAGTAATTTGCAGTGCTGTAATCCTTAAAGTTGTGATAGCCACAAAAATATATTTAATATTTCATTTTTTCTGCTTTTTTTCCTCCCCAAAGACATTTTTTCCTCAGTGGGGAAGAGTGCTAACAATGACTTCAATAGCAGCACGAAGTTTAAAGCCCAGATCTTTCCAATTCTGCTTATTCCTTTAAGCTATCCCAATCCCCTTTATGTTCTTTCTGCATACACACATCTGTCTTCTTCAAAGCCTTAACCATCTCTGACACACCTGACCTTTCCATCCAAGCGCAACGGTTGGATGCAAAGAAAAACCCCTTTACCTACAGCAAGTGACTCTTTGTTTCTCTAGTCCCACGCCTGAAAATTTTGCTGCTGCAGGAAGTAAAGCAGTGAGCAACCTTTCCTTCTCTTTTGAAAAACGCAACTGTCATCTCTCTGAGAGAAATAACAGCTTATCTTTATTTTGTCAGGTATGACTGCTAGTTATTAGAGTCTTCCTAGGAGAATGCTACAAGAAGAATTAGGACAGTATTGTCTCAGAAATGTCAAGAGTTCAGAAATTAATTTGACAAGACCTGGGAGATCTCAGGTATCTAATTAAGCTTTCTGTGACAGTTATGTTGTGTAAATACTAGAAACCTATTAGAGTACAGGATCAGGTAAAGCTAGTTTCCATATTCAATTATTAGATGTTACACCCATTCAACAGCCATTACTGTCATTAGACCCATTCAGTTCATGCCAGTAAATATCATTTAATCTATTCATGCACACCAAGTTCATCCATTTTTTAACTACAATAGCTGATAAGCTCCCTGTGTTTGGCAATGCTACCATATTTTTGCCTCAGGTTTACACAAACACCCCTCTCCTCCTCTCAGGGAATGAGACCATCATCGCTGTGCATCAGAGCACACTCAGCTCTGGTTTTGAAGGTTTGGGAGTACTTTCTGTAGGAAAAACTTATTCCATAGATGAAGAAAAATTAGGCTAAGAGGACTCATGGCTAATAGATTCTGACCTCAACAGGCTATAACGCAGGCTGGCTTTGCACTCAGTAATATTTGCATCAAGCCCATCTCTCATGGCTATGCTAAATCATATCAATTCATCATTTAAAGAGGCCACTACACCCATTAGTAAATTGTTTTAATAGCTAATTATTAGCAGGATAAAAAGGATGCCTGAGTCTGCAGGGGCACTGTCGGCACATGGATTATACTACTGTGGCAACTCCCATCCAAAGCCATCAGCTTAATGGAAACATGAGAGATGTTTTTGAAACCAAAGGTGTTGGCTCTGGTTAGCCAACAGCTGGAGAGTAGAGCTGCCAGTCCAGGCTGACAGAGAAGATGAAGAGGGCTTGAGCAGAAGATACAGCACTGCAGCTGCATACCCAGGCAGCCTGCATTGTCACTGCACGGTGGCGGCAGCCGTGGAGGAGCTGGCACAAGCCCATCACTATTTGCCTCTTGCCTCCCCAGTGCTGATGTGCCACTAGGTTGTTCTTTTTGGACAAGTATGGGCAGTACCAGTTGGTTTGTGGTTGCTAAATGGGTTCATCAATACCAATTAATCCTGGAGGTGAGGTCTCCTGCACCCCAATGTGGCCAAGAGGTGCACGTTCTATAGCTGGAGGGTGCTGCTAGTAACCACAGCTTCAGTGGGTAAGGTGGCCAGCGCTGCATGTGAAAGCATCACTGAACCAGACAGAGACCTGCACAATCATCTTCACTGGATGCAGATGAACTAAACTTATGGAACAATACTCAGAAGCTGCTCAGTGCACAAAGTGTTTTTGTTTTACAGAGTACAATAAGAAATATGATAAATCAGTTGTTTCCATCATTTGCTGCAATTTCTCCAACCAATCATTTGTCTTATTAGTACTGGAGTTGGCTAGGAAGGAAGAGAAGCCAAACCAATGGTCTTTGCCCTGTGTGTTCCCAGGACCAATGGTTGTAGCCCAGTAAGGGGGAGGTGCAGCCCAGTAAAGGGGTCTGTGACTATGAAAAATAATGTAGAAAGTAGAAACCAGAGGGTTATTAAAGAAAAAAAAAGAGAGTGAAAGGGTTTTGTAAAGGTTTTTCCAATGGTTAAAAAGGAAAATACAAAGCCCCTCCCAGTGTGATTAGTTCTGCAGGCAGGTTGGGACAGCATCACATCCCATAAGCAGTGTGCAGCGCTCTCTTACCACGCACAAGCTGGGAAAATAACTCCCTGCTTCACTTAAAACAGCCTCTCTGTTCCCAGATAACCCCCAAACCCACAGCGAGTAATGAATAAGAAAACAACGGGTTGTTGTTTTACTTCCCATTCCCAACACTCACTCTGCATTAGGCTCCATCATTTCACAGCTCACTTGATGTAACACGATGTGGCAGAACGTACCCTGATCCAGAAGTGAACCCTGATGCAATGCAGAATGGATGCCTTGGACTGAAGCTGCTCCTTCCTTGCCTTCCCTACCTTTGATCCACATTTTCTGCTGTGACAGGCTGTTAAATAAACATCAGTGACAAGGCTTTGTATGCATTTGTTTTTCTGCAGCTCGCTTCCTTTTTGTTCATCTCTCCAAGCTGAGTGTCTTGTTGACAAATACACAAACTCCATTACCAATTAATGATTTTAGCCTGGTGTCCTCCACTCTCTTTACTCCCCAGTGCCAGTTCTACACATTAGCCTGGGTAACATTCAAAGATAATTGTGTTTTGTTTATTTGTTTCGGGGAGTAACAGCAATCAGACAGGCAAATCCCAGCCCATACCCGAGCTGCAAAGCTCTTTTCAAAGGTAGCCTGCTCCAAGGAGATCTAGAGAAGCACATGCTGCACTTGCTCAGGGTGAAACCTCACTATTCTTCTTTCACTTTTAATTTTTTTTCCCTCCTTCTTCCCATAAAAGGACATTTTCCTTGGCACCCAAGGCTTGCAGGCTTTGCACTCCCAGGGCCAGGATTTCTACAGACTCTTCATTTGTTCCCTCACTTTTTAAAGCCCACCCTTACTGGAGGTAATTGGAAAAGTCATTCTTGGTAACATATGTCAGCCCCAGCAGGCTCTATGAATGGTCAGGATCCTGCATAGCTGTGCACAGAGACCCATTTCAATGCTGAAAGCTTCATGAACGTTTCCAGAAGTCATTACTGACTTTGGGCACCTCTATTTCCAACATAGATGTGGAAGTGTAACGTTTGGAAATTGGATATGTGGGACCTTTGCAGGCTGGAAACCCAGGAGCCTGATATCCTTCAGAATCCAGGTAAATCAAGACCCTGAAAGTCTTCTGTGGAAGAAAAACATCTGGCCAGCACTGTGCACCCAGACAGCTTGAACACGCTAACCTGGCTGCCAAAGAGAGCGAGCAAGGGGTGAGCTTAGCTCAGCCTGTTTGCTGCTCCTGGAGATGTAAAGCCTTGCTGAACAGCCGTGACCGTGCTGCGTGTTAACCGCGGAGACACGCGACACAGTTGGCAAAACACATTAGCATCTTCCGCTCTGATAATTAGTTTAGTGAAAAATCACTGTGTTATCTGTTTGGTTTCACTAGAGACCAATTGCAGCCTTTAAAAAAAAAAAAAAAAAGAGAAAGGCTCACATTAGGTGCTTTTAATAAGACAATAAACTCTATAGTGTTTTCAAACAAGATTTAAAACCCATTCAGCACGTGAGTAATTAGCACAAGTCAGGTTGGAGGCCAAATGCATTATTTAGTAATGGAATTAAATTTGCCTAGAAAGAAAGCAGCCCATTAAAATCCACAACAATGCAGAAGTGTCAGGGCAATGTGTTGAAAACACACTGCAATAGGACGGCTAAGGCTGCACTAGGATGTGGATTGGGTTTTAGCAGGGATGCCCACAGTTTTGTGGTCAGTGATGGAGGTTTTCCTGGAGCTATGCAGGAAGAAAGCATCCTAGCAGAGCCATATTGCACAGCAGGTGTTCATCATGCAGATGGGTTGAAATCAATTATCAGCCCTGACTGCCGTACCATTGGGCAAGGAGTCTAAGATACTCCAAATTACCCTCAGATTGTCTATATTTGCATCTCAAAGAGCCACTGGAGAGAGTTTTCCTGGTACAGAAAGCCCTTCCCCTACTAGAACAACCTGTCTTTTCTTCCAGGAATGTGACATGAAGATGTATTTTCTTGTGTGGGTTTTTTTTGGTGGCATGGACAAATATACTTATCAGTACAAAGGATTCAGAAAAACCAGACCACGCTTAGCAACCTCCAGCAAAGCCAGCAGAATGCACTTCACAGAACTCTGTAATGAAATTCCTATGAAAGCATTCAGGACTTAAAAACTAGGACAAATTATGCTGTAAGGAGTGGAATATGTAAACGTGGCAAGGAGCTTCATTTTATATTCTGGCTTCAGAGGGGTTACTTCCAGTTGACAGCAGCGTAAACGAGACCAGAATAAGACCCATGCCCACCAGCAGAGAGATGAAGCTGGCTTTATACATGAAAATATATGAACACCCCTGAACCTGGTCCACGTGTCGGGTATTCTGAGAAAGAAGGCTTGCATCTCTGTCGTGAATACATTTGGACACTCCCTTGTACAGCAGCTTAAGAAATTACAATTTTGGAGCCAAATTACCAGCCCAAACACCCTAGTGACTTGCCAGCTCATCCCTGTGGTAATTCTGCAAAGCCAGTGATGCATGCACTGTGCATCCCCAGCAATTCCAGGACCATGAGGATTTCCATAACAGCCAGCAGCGACAAGTGGAAAACAAAGAAATGAGCAGAAGCAAGAAATACAGCAGCTCTCTTGGCCCAGAGACTGGCAGCTCTGGGAAGAAGAAAGGATGGCAGCTGATCTCTGGTGTAACAGTATGAGGCTTCCAGGTCCTCCTGCAGATCCCTCAGCTCTGGGGCTTCTAAATGTGCCTCTCCAGGCAGTTTCTTAGGGCCAACTTTTGTTGCAACACCAGCAGCAGAGCCAAGAGCTAGGAGAGGTGCCTGGCTCTCCCCAACAGGGTTTACGGGCTCCTGAGATAAGCTCTTGCTGCAGGGTGATTTACGTTTCCAGGGTTTGGACATATTCCTGCCTCCTGGGGTAGCTGTTTACCTTCAGCAGAGCCAATTTCTCTGCTTCATCAGGGAAGACCCACATCTTGCTTTTTCTTCCTGGGCAGAAAGCAGGAGAGAAGACTGGGTGTTATGTAGACAAGGGCAGTGCTCCTCCAGCTGCCTGCCTTGATGGCAAGGGGGTTGCTGCCTCCAGCAAACACAGAATGGCTCCAGCCTGATGTATAATTCAAGCTCAGGTTGTTGGCATCTTTATTTGAAGTCTACAGTCAGTCTTACTTCTCATTCAGCTGCATCAATGGATAACCCAGTGTTGGCTAGGGCACCCCTCACTGGAGCCCTGGCCAGCCCAAACCGATGGGCAGGGCTGCAGAACAGGGCTGGTGTAGCATTGCCATCCCAGCCCAGCCCAAACAGCTTTTATTCCAAGTTCATAGAGACTCACCCAGGCGTAGGGATCTCTCACTGCAAGGTCTGAATAAAGCTTGAGCACAAAACAGCCTGACAGTCCTGAAAGAAGTCAGCACTCTAAGGAAAATGGGTTTGTAGGTGATGTGAAGCTCTCACAGATTCACTCTGAAGCTGCTGAGCCTCTTAAAGTCTTCAAAACCTACTTTCTACTCTGGGGTCACCAAGGAGGCTGCAGTTCCTAGAAGGCAGCTTTGAGGTGGTTGAGGCTCCAGGAAAGCCATAGCATTAGCAAAAGTCCTGCCACAACCACTTGTAAAGTCAGGAGACTGAGCTCTGCAGTGCATTCACCTTCCCTGCAGGCCCTTGCCCCTGCTTCTGAGCTGGCCACTGCAGTAAGGAGCCATCCCACCAGTGAAGCTGAACTCCGTGGGCAACTTTTGTGCTCCTTTTTTTCCACCTTGACCCTGCAGTCAAATTTTCCAAAGGCAACTTCATCTCAGGGGCCTTCTAGTAATAATGGCAAGCTGGCAGCAGCTGGACTAGGCAATGCACAGTGAGATTGGAAGGACAGCACATTCCTCAGAACCTATATGGCACATCAAGCCAGTCTCATTGTCCATCCAACCCCTGCCTCCCTGCTGGTCCCAGGAAAAGCTCAGAGATCTGACCAGGCTGGAATAGCAAAACCTCAAGCTCTGGATCAGAAGGCACCGGGGCCCTAAAAGCATTTCAGCATCTTGGTGGTCAGTCTGGTTTTTCTGGCAGCTAACCTATGTAACCACAGCCTTGGAAATCCAGCCAAAAATTGAGTCCATGGCCTGAAAAGCAGTTTTGCATCAAGAACTTGCACACCAGCAAGAGCACTTTTCCTGGCAGTTGTTGCTGTAACGAGATCAGCCACTGCCTAGCTAATGACTGCTACACACCAAATCCCAACCAGAATACTGGGCTGGGGAGAAAATTAGATGTTTTCATCATTACTAAAATGGAGACCTGTGAGGGATTACTTGTGTATTATGTCAAACTTCAAGTGAATTGGGCCATTACTTGCTTCATTAATATTTCAAGTGTGTTTGAACACACCATGGCAAAAGTATATTACTTGGAAACAAATTCAGGTAGAAGGGAAAACTCACCCAACCCCCGAATTTCATTAGATAATCAGCACATGGTACCCTAAGCCATCTTTAGATTCAGCCCAATAGTGTCAAAGACAAAAAATCCTGGTGCTCTACTTATAAATAAGGCAAAATTATCTATTCATTTAGGAAAAAGCAACCATGCTCACTTAGACACCCCAGACAAGCATATAAAAAGAAAAGTGGCTTTGAAGCTGTTCCTGATAGCAAGCCTAGACAGCTCAAGAAGAAAACTCTGCACTCCAGGCTTTTATTTATTATTTCTTAAAAGTATACATTAGAAAGCCTATTAAAGAAGTGGTGTGAATTGGCAATCCCTTGTTGCATAACTGTTTTGAATCCTGAAGAGAACATTAATGTTATACAGCTCATTTCGCCAGTACCCACGCACCTCTGTTGAAAACAATTCCCAGCTAAAGGTGTTCTTTGTAAATCGGATATTAGCAGGGAACAAAGTAGAAGATACACCCCTATTGCTGTCCTGTTTGCCTCCAGATAGACCACGGCCTACTGGTTTTGTAAAGATACAGGGTAGGAATGTTAACTTTCATTGGCAAGCTTTGAATTACCAATAATTAGTTTGAGAAGGTAAATAACAAGACTTACTTTATTTGTTCATATTGTCATTGTGTATTATTATGATCAAGTGCTGAAAAAAAAAGAGTTTCAGTCAAAAAAATCTCTACCAGCACTCTCAGAAATCCAGTTCTACACCAGGCTCAAGACTTTCTTCTGAGTTTGGACAAGGCTGTAGGTAAACCAGAGAAAGAAAAAAAGTATCCTTGTACGGAGAGAAAGCACAAACTGAGTATTGCACCATCACCTGGAAGCACAAGGCCCCCTGTTCTCAGAGATGGCAGATGGAGCCCAATTTTCCTGAAAGCTAATTTGCCCCCAGATAAGATTTTTCAGTGACCAACCAATAGTGTAGCCCTGTCACAGAGCAGAGGCAAGGCTGCAGCTCCCTCCACACACAGAACCTGAAGAGACTTCCCCAAACCTGGGGAATTAGCTTCTTAGGAGATTTTTACTAATTTTTTTTAAACTATCTTTTCTTCTTAAAGCTGCCATTAATGGGTGATGAGCAGCATCAAGCTGCAGCCTGATGATTAGGTGAAAACTGAAAATCCCAACTGTAGCACAAGCTTTGCTGCAGTGAAAGATGGATAGAGGAATTAGCAACCGAGTGGTTTATCCACTCAGGGGTTTACCACCTGATTACAGTATTCTCTGGTTGAGGGTTGGAGAAACTAATTTTTAATCAAAGTCTGCCTCACCAGGACCATAATTATTTTCTCTGGCCCATCTCTTCCACCCTTCTCCTGTTTAGGGAGCAAGCTATCTCATTTTTATCCACACATGGTCTGTATACACACGTCAAGAGAGCTTTTATTTGTGTGAAGACAGGAACGCAAAAATATGGCTTTTAAAGCTTGCAAAAAGCAGCTTTCACCTCCCTTGAAGCCCTTCACATCAACAAACCCTCTTCCCTTCCACAAGCCCATGACACAGCTCAGCACAGAGAGGTCCCCAGCTGCCCAAACAAGCCATGCAAGGCCACAAGACACAGGGTTTGCCACCCAGTTTAAGGTGCTTGCTTTACCCCTGAGCAAGCAGCTTGCCTGGGAATGTTCAGGCTGCAGCCCCAGCAGGGTCTCCAGTGGTCCTGACCATAACAAGACCCTCTGCTAATGTCTGCAGAGGCTTCTGAGAAAAACAGGTTTCAGAGTGAGATTCATGAGGAGACAAACTTCATTTGGAAAGCAGCAATGCTAGAGCAGAGAAGCCTCTTACCTGGGCTAAAACCACCTTCCTCCTCTTTCTCCAGCAAGGCAGGACTGCTGCAGCTCTGCCCAGCCAGAGCAGAAACCCTCCACAGGTGCTGTAGCCCATTCATAGCCCACCACCTCCCACCACTCAGCCCAAATTAAAGGGGCCAAACCCCCCTGGAACCCAAAAGCAGACACAGCTGCCCACGGCAGGCATCAGCCCAGGGGATCACAGAGGGGAGGCTGCCAGCCCTGAGCCAGGACACACTCAGAGCTTTGCTCAGGGCTGGGGGGGGGGATGCAGCTGGCTGAGGCACCCCTGTGTCCTGCCTTTGCTTCACCCTTTCTGGCTAAAGAGGCCCACTGCTGTGGGCTCTGCAGCCCCAGCTCTTAGCAGAGCCCGTATGGCAAAGCTGCCTGTGGGGAAGCCCTGCACAGATGTGCTGCAAAAGAACCCCCAAACCAGAGCGAAAAACAGGCAGTGTCCTCCTGCCTGCATCGCAGACCTGCCTCTTGCACAGGCTGTGTTGGGGTGAGCTCTGTCCCTCTGCTCTCGGGTGTGTTTTGGGTGCTTCTACCCAAGAACCTTATGAAAAAAGCATCACCGAGAAACGTGATGGTTTTATTGTGTCCTGATTTGCCCAGTTCTTTCCTATTCCTATAGCTGAAATGCTAAAAACTAACATTACACACACACACACATATAAACATAGAAATTCACAGTTTAACGCACACAGGCCTGTTCCCAAGGCCAGCACAGCCACAGAGAAGGTGCTGCCTTTCCAGCATTGACACAACAGATCCCGTAAACCGAGGGCTCATCACTCAGGGTGGTGCTGCTGCCCCGGGCTCGGGGTGCGGAGGCCTCGCCCCGCCACGTCCCCCCCGTCCCCCACCGTGCAGGAGAAATGAGAAATTCAATGCTTCAAACTTTGAGTAACATCACGGTGACTTGTGCCGGGCACTCAAAGCAAGCTCGTCTGCCACCTTCTGTTCCTGGAAGGATATAACTCCCCATGAAGAGTATTTTCCCATTTTTCTTTGGGCAGTGCCCTAGGCAGGGATCAGCGAGAGGAATTTTTGTGGTTAGGGACTGATTTCTGGCCCCCACAGTCCCTGCACCGGACCCAGGGGCACAGCCACAGCACATGAGGAAAAAGCACTTGCCTTTCAGGGCTTATTTACAAGCAGAAGGAGACAGATAAATGATGGGTGCCATGGCTTCCAGCACGTGTGCCAAGAGGCATCTCCCCTAGGTCCATATGATGCCGCTGGGAATTTCCTTCCAGAGGAAGCCCGGGCTGGTTGTGCAGTATGGCAATGCAAAATGACAGCTGCACATGGCCGTATGGCTGAAAACTCAGTTGCCTTCAGCCATATTGATGAATCACGATGTTTGCTTCGTGATAGACTTGCTTAACCAGGCAGGAATAGCCTGGGGTACCCAGGAAAGCTGCCGTACCTTTGTTGATGGGACGGGAGCTGCAGCCCAGAAAGCTGCTTGGCACAGCTCTGCGACCCCTCCTGGGAAGGGAACAGGGAGAGTGGATACAAGCACAGGAAGGCAAAACCCAAAGTGCCATTTTCCCTGTCCCCAGACTTGTGACTGAAGGGATAATTGAGAAAAATAATCAAGAACAATGACTGCTCAACAATGGCAGTAAATTGGGTTGATACTCTCAATGCTCCTCAATTAGTCTGTACAAATGCTAATTGGAATAGTTCCTTTCAGTCAGCACAAATCTCAAAACCCAAGATAGTTTTTTTCCCTTTCTGCAAGCCATCTGTCATGCTAATGTATCTTATTGCTGAGAGTTGATGCTTATTTTTTCCTTCAGCACCATTACAAAGCGAATGCTGTGTTTCTCCCCAGCCCAGCCCTGGGCTCCTCCATAGATGATGGTTTCTGTTCAGAAAGCAGCAGCCTTCCCCACAGCCCAAGAGCTGTGTGCTGCTAAGCGCTGTGTGGGGGTTATTAATATTAAAGGAACCAGGTGCCCTCCCAGTGCAGGGCCCTGCATATCTCGGAATTGCTCTGAAGAGCAGTTGAAAATAAGGCTCTTGGATGATGCTTCCCTTTTCTGGGGATTGATTTTTCCTGATACCTGTGGCTGCATCTCAAGGTGCATTTAATGATTCATTCCCTTTAATAATGTAAGCAGATACTGAGGAGGTCTTTGGCTTCCTGACATAGGCTCATTTAATAATAAAAATTATTTTAATTTGCTTTCTTTTCAAAATAATAACAGGAAAACTCAGGAGGATTCTTCGTCTCGACACATCTTTAGTTTACAAGGGATTTTTTTAGCTCTCCTCCTGCCATGCTCTGGTCCTCAGTGAGCTGCTGGGGGATGTAAGAGGATGCACTCATCTGCCCTGGTACACGATGGACATATTCTGTCCTATCTCCCTTCCTCCAGCCTGTCAGGGAATGCGGTCAGGTTGTTTCCCCTGACCCTCCTGTCCATGTTTAAGTGTGAGCAGTCCACTTTCAGCTGTCCAGTGTTGCAGCCTGGCTGATTCAAGGCAGCTTTTATTAGGGCAGCATTTACTAAGGGGTCAATTCTGTCCACACCAGGGGCATTCAATTCTTATCAGCAAAAATCCATGTGTTATGTGTGGCTGTATCCCCGAGGTAGTTGCAGAGGTCATGCAAATCAAAGTTCAGCTGCCAGAAATCACGCCAAAGAGGTATGTATTGACACATCTCTTTCACCAGAATAAAACCTGCTCCATTATTGTATGATAAAGCTCCCTTCCTGGAGCTATGGACCCAGGGAAGGGCTGAATGTTCCCCGTGGCAGGCTCTTTCCCTTTTGGGGCACCTGCCCCCATTCTGCTCTCCTGTATCCACCAATGTAAACACTGAGCATCCCCAATGTCTAGGCAAAGGCAGAAGGGTGGTACCCTTTCATTGAATGCCATAAAAGCAGCATTTCTACAGAGCAGAAAGGCAGGGTACAGTCAAGGCTTCAGTAATCGCATGTGACAGCATCTGGCGGCTGGAGCCTGACACCTGCAGTCAGCATGTCATCCAGGGTTTCCTGCCAGACCCAGGACTCAGAGCCACCCATGAGCAGAAAATACAGGGTAAAACCAATTATTCAGCCCCAAGATGCCCTCCACGGTGTGCGGGGCAGGAGGGCTTGGGATACCCACTAGATGTGGTGAGACCACCCATGCGGCGGGTTCTCATGCTCACAGGAATGCTTTTACCTGGGAGTTTGCTGCTACATTTTTGCCTCTGTTTTCCAGAAAGTTCCTGTTCTCTCTTTTCTACCATCCCCAGCACAGGGCTGGGTGCTCTCCCCCTGCTCCTCCATGCTGGTTTAAGTGGTTCCTTTGCTTCTGTGCTTTCTGCTTCCTTTTTCTAAACCCAAACTCTTGTTTGGCTTTCTCTGCTTGAAGGTGCTCTATTTCCCCCATCACGGTACTACTTAAGTGTCACTTTAGAGATTCTTCCTTCTGCCATAAAGCCTTTTCCTAGTGTATTCCTATTCATAGCGTTTTCCCTGTCTGCTGAGATTTCATAAAACTTTCAGCTTTTTTTTTTAAACCGTTCCTCCCTTCCAAAACGTGTTTGTGTCTCCAGCCTGCAAATGCTGACTGTGCACACCTGCGTATCCATAACTTTGCACGACTGTCGACCTGCCAGCCTCTCCCTGCACCTTTTGAACCTCTGAGCTGCTTCAGTTTGATAAAGGACACAAGCTGGTACAATATCAGAGTGCTACAAAGTCACCACAAATAGCTGGATGATAGAAGATGAGGATGCTAACGCCCTTCTTGGAGGAATGATCGTTATGGGAATGAATATCCACCAGACATCAGAGAATCTACCACAGATCACAGGTCCATCAGAAGCCAGGCTCAGGTTGTTACTTCACTGCTTGTCAAAGTGTTAGTTTCCCTGCAAAGTTTTTCACATCCCTCCAGCAGCCCCGGGTTTCTGCTGACTGAGCAACATGTCTGGCTTAGATCTAAGCAAGAGTGTCTGCGAGATGCTGTGCTGCAGCACCAATGCGGATGCGCTGCGAGGAGATGGTGATGGTGTGACTTCCTCTTTGGTCACCGTTTGATCCCAGAGCTGACACTCCAGCCGAGTGACTTCCCATTTCAGTGCCTGTGTTGATTGCTCCAGCCACATGCTGGGATGTTGCTCTGGGAGCAGCTGTCCCAGGGGTGGGACAGGGGATGTTAATCCTGATGTTGCCGAGTCCGGTACAGGTACTTTTTAGCCCATTTTACCATATTTCTTTTAAAAATACTCTTGTTCTGTCAAAATCCTGTTAGTGGATGGGAGATACACCTGGAGTGAGAACTGAGCTCTGCTTGGACAAACTTCTTTCCGCGGAGGAGCACAGTTACAGAGCACAGTCCCGCCACGACCCCCAGGATTCCCAGCCGCTCTTCCAGCAGCCTGCGTGCCCAGAGATGACCAGCGGGGCTCAGCGACGCTGAGGAGCCTGGACAGGATCGCTGGAGATGGAAAAAGCGATTCCTGGGATGTGCTCACAGCCTTCCCGGGCTGCTGTTTCGCCGTGGGAGCAGGAGAGGGTGCTGCGAAACCAGCGGCGGGGCTGCGTCTGTCCGGACCCGCTGCAGGGAGCGGAGACGCGGAGACCCGGACACGGACACAGCCCCAGCCCCAGCCCCCTCCCCGCCCTCCCAAAGAGCCGTTTCCAACTAAGGGCAGAGGAAAGGTTAAAAAGCCTGGCTGCGACAGAGCGTTTCGTATTCCGGGGTGAGCTCAGGGCTCCACACGCTCATTCCACAATATTTTAATGGGGAGGGAAAAAAATAAAAATATGAAAGCGTTTGTCAAACCACATCTTAAATCCCCTGGGCTTAAGCCTTCCTGGCTCTGGGATTAATGATGAACTTTACAGCCTGTTCTGTTTTACATGACTGGAGAGCATGTGGGGATTCTCCTCTACCTGTTATTTAATTATCAGTCACTGCCTGGACCAGATGCAAGTGCTGGGGCTGGCAGAAGCGTTACTCCAGGCAGGGGAGGGCCCCTTTGGGCTGCTCCCCAGTGATGTGCTGCTCCCCTTGTTCCAGCAGCAATGGCATCTCTCAGCTGGGCACTTGGTATCCAGGTACCCTGGTGCAGTTTGCAAAGGGAGGCCAAACATTGCCGATTCTCAGTGCTGAAAAGCATTGGAACGCAGGCAGGGAGCACAGAGATGCTGCTGACAACCTATTTTGTCCCTGGAAACCCAGCAAGATGTGTTGGGCAGGGGCAGGCAGGAGACTCTGCTGAGACCAGTGGGGAGGCAAGTTTCATACCAGCTTTTGCTGCAGCTCCTTGAACAAAACCTGTTGGGAGCAAGAAATCCTTTGGGGTGTTAGGGCAGGGATGCTCTGGCAGTAGTAGTTTAGTGATGCTAGGTGCTGTCACACAGCCCTATCTGATAATGCTTTAAGAAGTGTTTCCCATTGCCATTTGGAGCTGCTGAGCAGTGTTTAGGAAGCTGAAAGCACAAACAGAGCTGCCAGCGCAGGACTGGTCTCTTTGAGGTAGTTACTGGGGCCTCATCCTGGCTGCTCTTAAATATTTCAGTCCTTGGGGTTTCCCTCAGCCTTGCTAGCAAAGGTCCCTCATGTCCCTGCCAGTGAGCGCTCGCAGCCGGCGCAGATCTCACATTGGCTGTGGGGAGTACGACCTGCCAGCCAGGCGGTGACGCGGGCTGCGGGCACTCTGCATCCATTGGGATGGTGAATATTTGATGCGATGAGCGCTGCAGCTGGGATGCCACAGAAGCCACCGGTCTTCCCATGCCTGCTTCTGAGCCTTGCTGTGTGCTCAGGACACCGTGAGCAGCCAGAGAACCTTAACGCCAGCATCACTGCAGGGCTGAGGCAGAGACAAGGAACTTAAACTTCTCTTTAACTGTTGCAAGTTTTGGTTGAATTTTGTCCCATTTTGGCCTCCTACAACCCACCATTTTTGCATCTGCTGCCTGTCTTCTTGTGTCTGACATCTGTCCTGTGACCCATGGTCTCCCCAGCATCCCTCTGATGCTGTAAACAGAAAGTGTTTTCTCTCAATTTGATTATAAGTGATGAAAAATGTTGTCTCCATTACTGAGAGAGTAGGAAATAGGACTGTACTTCCTAAGGGTTTTTTACCCTTCTGCCCTTCCCACGGGTCACTCCACTGATGGAAATCTATTGCCCCTGGTGCAGGCTGTGGAGATGCCTTCTACCCATAGCAGTGCTGTGGGCAGATGGAGGGATGTGTGTGCTCCTTTGCAATCCTGGGGACGCATTTGGAGATGCAGAATGAAATCACTTTAAATGAAATAGGCTGGAAGAGGTAGCGATGGAGAAAACCCCCTCGGGGAGAAGCCCACAATATTGCAGGTTAGAGACCAGCCAAAGGTCACACAGGACAGTTAGAGCTTTGGCCGGTCGAAATATGTGTTGGATTAATGGCCTCACCTTCAAGTCTCCCAGTCTGAAGGTCTCCCAGCCTGACTAGGACAGTGAAAGACAACGGTACATGAAATTCATGTGCCAATCTTTTAATTGATTTGCCTAAACAGGCTCTTACCATTCCAAGTTTTAATTGTTACTCTGAGCTAAATTAAATCTCATTTATTTTCAAGCATTTTTCCTGACATCTTAAAAAACCCCAACCAAATCAACTCCAAAGACCCTCAAGCAAATAGGACAGGTTGACTGATCTATTTTCACAATACTTTAAAGTGCATTTAATCTTCCCAGCCTCTTGTTCTCTGCACAGCTCCAGCATGGAGCAGGAAGACAACTGACCCTTGCTGGCTAGAAAAGGGTGTTGTACACGGAAAGGACCATTCCACCCCCAACACAATGAGAAATAATCAACTACATAAAAACCTCAGGTGAATGGCATCAGCTGGAACAAGGAAAGACATGGTCAAAGGGGGGAAGAATTTCTTCCACCCCCCATTAGTGACCCACAGACGTCTGCAGAGGTGGCGCTGGCCAGAGCCCAGCCTTGGTGCAGCTGAGGCTGGGCTTGATGCTGTGAAACCCTCCTTGCACACCCCTCTTCACGAGTTTGGGGCATTCACTTTCCTGCCTGCCTTCTCAGACAAAGCCCAGCTGGACCTAGTCCCATTTTTTTGGGTCTTATTACAAATGAAACATCAGGAAGATAGGAAAATGTGGTAGAAAACCCCATTCTTTCTAGCTCATTTTTTCCCCATCTGTCTCTGTTTCTGGCTCCTCATTTTTCTGGCGGTGCAGGTCCCTAAGACAGCCCTGACATCCCTCTTACAGCAGTTTCTATAAGCAGCTCCATTTTCCATTGCAGCGATAACACACAGCCCCGCACCGAGGAGGGAGCATCCTGCCAAGAGGAGCTCAGTGCTAATCACCATGCAGTGCAAGCAAAACGTTAAACCTCCAGAAAAAAGCATTATTAATGATCAGTATGCATACTAAGGGCAACACATTGCACCCAAAGTATCAACGTGCCAATCAGAATATATTTAATGGTTTAAAAATAGGGAAGCTGAGACAGGCAAACTGTACTCTGTGGGTCACTGCAAGGAGTTGTACTGTGCAGTGACCTCAGCCTCATCAGAAGCAGCTCTAATTTGACCCAAAATATTGTACTGGGTCAAATGAGAACATGGATGTTGCTGCTGACATGCACTTTATGTACACACCATGATCAACAGCTTCCTCAGTATACTTCAGTGCCTCCTCTTCTCCCCTCCTGCAAAGCGATTCCCAGCTTGCTTAAGAGCCTTTTGAGAACGATAGTTGGTAACACAGGCTTAGAAAAATGCAAATATGCCAGAGCTGATGAGGGCTGGGGAAGGGGGGAGAAAAGAAAAAGCCCCCAGGAGTGTGGAGGTGGCAGTGTTATAATCTCAGGCTGTCATCGGTGCAACGTTATTAAACAACTCCTCAAAATAGCAGCCATAATTATTCCTATATGGAGCTCAATCTGGTGAGCTTTAAGCGCTCTCACTCCCCCCACACTTCACTCTGCTTTCCTGCTCCCACATTGGTGGTTCAGGCCCCCTGCCCCCAGCCGAGGAGATGGAGAGGTGCCGGGCACAGGGCCATACCCCTGGGGACCTCAAAATCAGCCCTGGTCTGGGCCTCAGCTCTGTTGACATGAACGTGGGTTTTATTGCATTTTTAATTGTAAAAATGTATTTACATGAATAAAATACAGCTCAGTTGGGGATATGACCTACTTCTTATGGAAAGATAAAACAACTGTAGGTTTGTGGTTTTATTTCTTGTATTTCAGCTGTTCTATGCCAGGCAGAGATGCTGAAGCAGATCAATAGGAAACCCACAACTGCCTGGCTGCTTTTTCTGCAAATAATCACGTTCTGATTGAAGTGACGGGAGCTGCTGCGTTCCTGTGATGAAGCCTTTAACCTTCAGATCAGTAGAACAGTTTTGACAGTACATAATTTATCTGGAAATAAATAATTTGACGGGGATTTTACATGTACATGTTCTGCACTGCTAGAGAGACCTTCTCTGCTTACATAAATTATGAATACTGCTACTAAATTATATATAATCCTATTGTCCTGGACAAACACGGTCATCCCAAAGTTCGTTAAGCACAGTAGGAGCTGGGGATGCTCTCTCAAGAAACAGACCCTGTAATTCCCACTAAAATAAAACACAACCTGCTTTTCAAGGGTAAAGAAGAGCTTTCACTCAGATATCTGGAACTGCCTAGTGTTGAAGCAAGGCAGCTTTTAAAGCCATATTGTTTCAATGTAAGATGTTGGCCAGGCACAATGCTGCCCCACAAGAGGGATGTCTCACTTATCCCTCACTTTGAAGAGCCGAGCTGGAGACAGATTAAACCAGCATTAAGGCCCACACACACCACTCAGTTATGCTAAACCTAAATACCATAGATTTACTTATTAAATAGAGAGAAACGAGCAGGATCTGACCTGTGCTGACATGACAGCACGCTGAGGCGTAAGTTGCTGCTGCTCCTTGCTTGTGTGTGTGACGTTTCGTGCCCCCCTGGCTTCGGGACCCTCCCATTTCCCTGCAGAGGTGCAGTCACCATGCTCACCTCCAGAGAAGCTGAGTGACATTTCAGTACTTATTCCAATTAGCTGTTATTAATTAAATAACACCTTTCAGCTTTCTCAGCAGACTTTCCCCCTGAAGTTGCAGCAGGAAGCTGGTGCATGTCAAGATGCCAGGCAGATGTCAGAACCTCGGGGTTATATTTTCGGGAACACATACCTCATTAAAGATGTTATCACTGTAGGAAAAGGAGAAATTTATGGTCATGGCTCCTTACTATCTCTTCTTTTGTGCCTTCCAGCTTCTTCATCACCAAAGCCTGCTACCAGGTGCTTTTAAACATGCCCACAAAGACAGCTCGTGTTCAGCCGAGTGCTTCGCTCAGGCTTCATTTTGGCTCTGAGGTGGATCCTGCAGGAGTCCAAGGGATTTCAGCATGTGCTACGCACATTGATTAGCAACAGAGAGCTGAATCTTAGGTCTGGGGATTCATCTACATGCACATTTACAGGTGCTTGATGGTAGTTGGGACCAATTCAGGTAATATGGACTTTTCTCTGAAGCAAGTTGTTAAAATGGAGCCCGGCCGTGCTGGCTCATGCAACCCTTGGAGCAGCCAGAGCTGCACCAGGCTCCACTGAAGCAGCTGCTAATCTGAGCAGGCCCAAGTCATCAAACACCTTTGCTGCCCCCCAGACACATGTGGCTCTGCCTCAGAAAAATGAATTCACACTGCCCTAATGTTGGAGATTAAAAGCAGCTGCATCTCATCACAGCCAGGAGATTTATCAGGAGCCGATGACACAAATGATGGCGTGTTGGGGAATAACCTTGAATGCCAATGCTGCATATTCTCAAGGTGTATTAATCACAATTTCCATGTGAATACTTCTCCCTTCACTGGGAATGGAGGAAGGGGTGAGGCTTGGGGATTTCTGAGGTGGTCTGACTAAAAGTGCCAGACAGAGCCTGCAGAACACCACACTACACACTGCTCAGCACTTGGAAACATCCAGCTAGAGCCAATGTGTTCCTCAAATACAGCCCTTGGGAGAGGAATCTGGCAACACAGTGGAGTGGGGCTAATCTTTTGCTTGAAATACTTTCCTGTGTTGCAAACTATAACAGTAATAACAAAAAAAGAGTCTTTTGCCTACTGAAGGCTGAATTGGCCAGAGACTCAAGGATGAAGTGGTGTGAAGACAAGGAGCTTGGCACGGTGATACTACACACTTACCACAGCTCCTGCAGTGATGGGCACCAGGCTACAGGACAGCAATGCTGGCAGCATCATCTCCTCTCCATCCATCCATGTATGCTTTAACTAGTTTCATTTGTGGAACTAGCCAGCACGCTGACTGACGAAAGGGCCTTCCACACATCACCCGTAAGGACATGGTAGGCACAGCTTATCAGCATATGGGGAACTGCAGAGCCTGTCACTAGAACCAGCATGACCCAGGGAACGTATTTTACACATATTTTGCAGCCATGGGGAGGGCCAGGCCACCCAGAGCAAGCTCTTCTTTCCTTTCGAGGAGATACACAGGGTAATCACTGCAGCCATTGTGTACGCATCATGGCCACTGCACACCAAGGTCACCATAATCCAAAATCTAAGGTGTATAAAACTGTACTTGAAATTAAAACAAAGAGGCAGCTCTTCCCTTTCCATAACCTGCTGTATCCATGGGAACAGCTTGCAGTTTGATAGCTACACAGTATCACTATCTACACAATAGCAATGGACAAAAACCCCATAGTGCATGGAGAAAATGCCAGCTGAGCACGCCAGGCATGTGAGGTGACACCCACTGGACATCTGGGGTTCTGGGAACATGCTACTCTGCCTGCAGTGTCACAGCTTTAACATGTACAACTGTGGCACAGCAAGTTTGCAGGCAGAAGAGTTAAAGAGCTGATGTGGTTTGCAGGAGAGGAGAGATGGCTGAGCAACCTGGCCCACACAGCAAGGGATGTCACAGCAGGGTGAAGGAGACCTCACCTGGAGGCCCTAAAACTGGACAAGAAACACAAGGAGGAAAGTGCTGGTTTATTTCTAGTAGATGTGAACACCAGTCTTTTGTGGTGAGGGGAAAGTAAGTAAATAAGTTTCAGAATGAAGGAAGAAGAAGAAATCTCTCAGCTACTTCTCATTAGTGGAGGAGTATTCACTTGGGTGAACATTTTGCGTGGTCACACAGCATCCCCACCATGGGCATGCTGGTTCTGCACAGTTAACAAGCTACCAGCCACAGGAATCAGGCTATTTAATGTCTTAGCACACCCTGAACAGCCCATGGGGCTAACTCACATTTGGGAAGATGGATACACAAGGCTGACGAGTGGCATCAAAAACCCAACACGAGGACTGGGGAGCAGAGCGCTGTGCACTAGATACCCCCAAACTGTGCACAAGGCAGCTCCTTTCCCTGCCACAGCAGCATGTAGGTAAAATTTCCCCTAAGAAAGTGCCTTTGGGTCTTGTCTGCCTAAAGCTGATGAAAGGGCACAGGTCTCAGTCCCATCTCCAGAGGGGGCAACAGGAAGGTTCATCTGGGGCTTCCCCAGCTGTAAGGATTTACTCTTCCCCTCCCCACACAAACATCAGCTCCACACCATCCTTCTGAACAAGAGCAGGACCAGGTTACCCCAAAACACCTACCCACACCTCAACTCACCACAGCAGCAGCTTCACCAGCAGCCTAAACAGCTCAGCAGTGCTCTTGGTCTGCATCCAGAGAGGGTTACTGCCCAGCAGGAGCTCTTGCCTCACCTTAAGCTACCCAGTGGCTCCCCACATCCACCAGCAACATAAGTGCAAGCAGAGTAGCACTGAAGAGCATTGCAGCTATACCTTTTTGCAGAATTATATATATATATAAAATGGCATTTTTCCATTGGGAAAGAAAGGGCTCTAGAACCACAACCTGCTCCAGCAGCAACTGAGTGAAAACTTAGCCCAGCACACCCTTATCACTCCTAGCTACTTAATTACTGCTCATGATTGGTCTTTAATTACCCTCTTGCACCCATACCTCATCATCCAATAAGGGTTTTCAGGACATTCCTAACTATGGGGCCTGTTTTCACCAGGGCCCCATCACACCTGGGGTAAGGGTGCAATGAGGAGGGCACATCCCAGGGGTGGGAGAGAGGAGCTCTCCCACCTGACAGAGAGGAGCCTTCATGTCCCAGCAGCTACAGGATGCAAAATGCCTCCCTAGGCTTACAGAAAGGGGGTTTGATTTAAAAAACCCCAAGCACAGGATGAAGGTGGCTCCCAGGAGGAGTGTGAGGCAAGTGATCACCTTTCAGCAGGCCCTGAACTGCTTGGCTTAGCCTATGAGGCAAATTCATGCAGAATTTGTGGCAGGAGAAAGACCAAAGGAGGCAACTGAGCAGTGTTCTTCAGGGAGTATGTGACATAACAGAGATTAAGGTGAGGTTAAGCCATGCCAGACAACTAGGAGAGGTGTTGAAGTGATGAGTAGGTGTCTTAAGAGGGGGATACATTTATTTATGGAGCTTTTATTGCTGTGAAGAACATCAGCCATGGGGTGATGCTTAGGGGAGAAGGACCACACAGGGTGACTGGGCTCGCCCCACCACCATGCCTATGCCATGCTCATGTCTCTCTGCCTCAGAGGCTCTGGATAAGTTTCTGAACAGCTGATGAAGGTGTGACATGCATTCAGAGGCCCACAGCCATCCATCCTGAGATCTGCTGCCATGCCAGGCACAGTTAGAGAGAGGGACAGCAACACCACCCCACAGCACAACCACGGTGACCTGTACTTCACCAGAGCACCACATTTTCCAGCCCCAAACCATCATTTGCTGAACCAACAACACTTCTTTTGACAGATTTCTTTTGGCAGTCCTGCACTCATGAAGGGCTCCTGCTTACTGGGTGAATGTGCAAACTCCCGGGCTCACAATGCAGCCACATGATGACAATCTCTCCAATGAATTAAAATAATTACTTTTCTAATTTGCCCCTAGACTCTGCTAAACCTTCTGGGGCCTTGAGGAAAGTGTGAAGGTTTTTTTCACATCTTCTGCTTATGTAGGCAGACATTTTAATTTATAAAATGAATAATTCTGTCTTTAATTAGTACAAAGGAAAATTCCACTTGGGGACAGGGACGTCTCAGGATGCTGCACAGGATTAACTGCACCAAACAACTCCCCAACGTGGAGGGACACAGCTGTGGGGTACAGACAGCCCTCATGCCTCCAAGCACCAGTGATTCTGGTGATCCCAAAAGCCTCCCTTCCAAGGAGGATGGAGAATATAAAGGATCCATCAAGGCGAAGATGCAAAGGCAACTGTCTTTGAGCCACCAGAAACCACTAACTTCAAGCTTAGCAAACCGGACCGGGCTCTGGGAAATGCAACATCATTGCTTGTGAACCCCAGAGCTTTCCTGGAACCTAATTCACACCACATACAGAGGAAAGCTGATGGTTTATCTGCCTGGGGTGAACAGATGAGGCCTGGCAGGTGCTGGGTGGTGGGACTGGGTCGTGCTTTTAATGCCTGAACCTTCCCAGCAGCAAACCTATCATGTAACACTGACAAACTGGCTATGAGAATGAGAAAACAGAGGTTTGAGAGTAATACAGAAGTTAAGGGTAAACACAACTGTGCCTACTAAAAGAGGGCTTGGGTTTAGAACTTGGCAAACGAGGAGCCTGTGACACCAGCTGTACCCTAGATATACGTTACTTGCTTATCTGAAGGAGCCAGAGAGGAAATAATCCATCCTGAGATTTGGCTGGATATATGCCTGCAGCGATGGCCCATGGGACAGGTGGCAGAGTCGATGCAGACAGTGGTGCTGTGCCAGGACCTGGGCCCTACTTTGGAGTAGTTTATAAACAACAAACCCATAACTAATAATAAACAGTAAAGAATAACAAAGAGGTGCAGCATCCATCACACGGTAAGCTACAAATGAGGTTAAAAGTGTATATATCCTATGTGTTTTAATGACAGTGAGACAAAACACGCTCAGACATACCAAGCGTCCCTGGAGGGTTTTGTTTTGCAGAAAGGAAAATCCAGAAAGGTTTAAAGCAGGGAGAACAGAAATACGGTTTGGATGAAGCTTTCCCCTGTGAGGTGAGAAGCCCACGGCTTGCACAGGCATACAGGAGGGAGCACAGCCTGTTCCTTCCATCCTTCTGTCCTTCCTTCTCCATCAGAGTGACACTTTCACCCTGGCAGCTGTCTAAGACCAATAATGCCAAAGCATCATGTGAAATGTTAAAACTTAGAACCCCCAAACAAGGTTTACACACGCACAATAAAAGCAGCCAAAACACCGTTCTTTTGCCAAAATGAAATATGAGCCAACCACGGTGGGCTTGTGCCATTAATTTCAGGTACATCACTTTACACCTGTTAGGGATCTCGCCTTTCACTGAAATAACTTGCACTTCTGGCCACAATTTCCCCTAAATCCCGCACTTAATATTTCCTATGGGAAGGCTGTGGGTAGTTTCCCACTTGTTACAGCACTGAAATCCTCCCAGTTACTCCTCAGACCTCCAGTCTATGGGATGATGGAGGAAATGCGGGCACCTGAGCCACCCCAGCAGTCCGGACAACCAGGGCTGCAGTGCCCCCAGCCTCACACGGGATGTTAAGACACAGTTTGTGAGTGGCCACAGAGAAACAGCAACCCACCTGTGTCTAAGCCTGCTGAGGTATAGTGGAGAATGATGGCTATTTCCCATTACAGCCAGCTTAAAAGTTGCATCCAGCAACCAGTGAGCTCGATCAGTAAATATTGAATTGAGACCAAATGTATGTATTTCTAATGATGGTTATTTCTTGGGAATCTACACAAATCTTTTATGCCTGCTGGTGCTTAGGCCAGTAAATCTATAATTAAGTGACATGGTCAAATGCACAAACTTTTGCAGCCAACCTAAACAAACAAAAAAAGGACACTTTCTTTTCCTTAGTTTTATTATCTTTTCTTTTTTCAGCTCTTGAGTCCAGCCCAGGATTTATCCCCCAGGCAGAACTGCTGTTTGCTCAGCAGGATGAGCTGAAAGAAGAGGACTTTGGAGAGATTTTTAGATATGCAGGGAAGAATAATAAAAAAAACCCAACCCAAAACCAGGAGGAAAATATCCCAATTCTCTAAGATACATTATTGGTTATATAACCAATCTCTGTGGTTATAGTTATGCTCCTATAAATAGAGAATTGCCCTGAAAGAGTGGCACCCCCCACAAACATAGACAAACAGAGTCAGGAAGAGTCGACCATCGGTGCTTGGGTGGGAGCAGGTGCAGGGTGCTCAGCATGGGGACGAGGACATCTGGTCATAGTCAGGGCACTTGAGCAGAGCTGGGTAGTTGCTGTTCATCTGCAGGGATGCCTCACTGGAGATATCCGAAGGGCTGCGGCCCCGCGCCCACGCATCCGGGTGCAAGAACTGCCCTGAGTAGTCAGAGCAGTTGCTCAGGCGGGGACGGTAGAAGCCAGGGTGAGGTCGGTAGATGTCCTCGGCTGTGTATCGCTTCATGAACAGGTAAACGGACATCACCCCAGCACTCTGCAGGGGAGAGAGAGACAGCCTGATGCTTGACCCACTAGGGCTGCCTTCACCGCCACAACAGAGCAGAAATATAAAATTGGTTTTTTCTCTCTGCTGCTGATGCACAAAGACTCCTGAGGACAGTCACCTCACTGCCCCGTGCCCCAGGTCCCTGCAGTAAATAATGTGGCACAACTACATCTCCTCCTCCTCTGCATTCATGCTCAGCATCACATCATGATCACATGCCCAATCAGTGCTCCAGGCTTGGGGTCTGTCCCCACTGCATGTCTCCCACCACACTATATATTACCCATCTGCCCTCGTGGTCTACCCTTAAACCCCACCTCAGTCCTCTTTTTGCTTACAGCCTCAATGTCCCCCCTAGGGAATGGGATACATCGGTTACAGGGACGTGACAGCTGCTGGGTACCTCTGTGAGAAGGAATGAGATGGCAGAGAAGGCAAATGACCATCCATATTTGTAATTGAAGAACGTCTCTGAGTCCTTCGTCCTGTTCAGCATCTCGTCGTTAATGCTGGATATGTAGAGGACGAGCCCCACCACCAGTGACAGACCTGGGGAGAAACCAAGGAGGAAGATGGGATGAAACGCTGCAGGCATGAAGCCGCTAAAGAAGCACCTTCCTTTAAGACCTGACTTGAGGGTGAAAGTGTAAGACTGTGGAAATGTGCTTGAAATAAATGGGGAAAGAGGCTGCTACCCTGCTGAGCTCCTCTGGTTTCCCTCAAACCGTTACCTGCTCGATCAAGTCTGTGTGCACTGGGTAGGAGCTGGCTTCAAAGCTCAGCTGTCACAGCTATTTGTTTAACACTAGCACAACACCATGAATAAAACATTCTCTTGTCTCATGTAGAAACATGCCAGCTGAGCAGTTTGAAGGTTCAGATTTCTCCCGCAACTACTGTGCCGTGAGAGATGCCCTCTCTCCCCCTGCACCCTGGCAGCTGCTCCTGCACGGGTGGTGGGTGCTTTCCCTCACATCTCCTCACTGCTGCCACAAGCAGGTCTCGTGCTGGGTGATTTCCCACCCTGCAAAGCCTGAGCAGGCTGTGGGGCCGAGCCGGGGGTCCCTGTGGGTGATGACTCCAACAAGGAGCCACCACAGCAGGTGAGGAAAGTGCAGCAGCAACAAAAGCAGCTGTGTTCCATGCTCAAGGGTTTTCAGGAGAAAAGCTGCTGAGCAAAACTCACCGGACAGGATGAAGAATATCCCTGAGACAAAGGCGAGGATGGTCCTGTGAGGCCGAATGTGGCCGATGTTGCTCAGGATGAAGCCGATGAACATGAAGAAGAGGCTGACCAGAGGGAAGGGGGTGGCAGAGCGGATCATCTCTGGTGGGAGAGGAGCAGAAGAAAGCAAAACCAGATCAGTTCTCCGGAGACAGCATAAGAAACGGGCTTGGCTGGGTCGGATGGCTGCAGCCCCACTGCTCTCTGACCAGGTTGTGTCCTTCCTTGCTCCTGGCTACTGTGGGTGACCCTGTGCTGCAGGCTGCTGCTCTAGCTTCTCTGCAACGCTGTTTGTTGAACACTTCTATTTATTAAATCAGAACTGTCTGCAGAATTCATTGTAAGAGCTGTGACACTCCATCCTTAATTCATCCCACTATGTAATGTGTAAAATTGACTGCTACAGAATAAATACAGCTGCAAATTATGGAGAGGAGACTATAAAGCCAAACACTTCCATAAACATCAGTGCTGAATAGCCAGTGTCAGGAAATTGTACATCTTAGAGCCTCTGTGAGCATCCTGCCATCAGAAAGGGATATCCCCAAAAGCTTACAGGCATATTTGGTGATTCACACTGTAAAAAAATGTAGTTCCATCCTTGCACTGACAAGGAATTAGGGCCTGCTTTAGCAAGGACACAAAGTGGAATGACTGGGGGCATCCCTAGTGGCCCTTTGGTGCTTTGCAGCATGCAAAGAGCAAGACCCCTCCAAAGTACTTACTCAGGACGTTGACTGTTGATTCAGACGTCAGCTGGATGTTCATGGGCATGACGTATTCGATAGTGAAGCACCGGCCACGCTCTTCACCTGCAGCAGACACAGACCGAGTCACACTGGCAGCAGGTTCATCTTTTCATTTTTGGTGGGGTAGAGAGTGGTGGCTTTAAAATGGATTTCAGTGCATGCAGAAAACCAACCCTGCTTTCTAGCGCTGCTTCTACTTTGGGTGTCGGTGTTTGGGGCACAGACATCTCTTAACTACCATCTCTCTTGTGCAAAAGGATTCCCTTGTGCACAAAACCTGAAGCCAGAGGGTTTGAGGACCCCAGGGGCTGTATCAGAGATCCTCACCCCCCGCTCCCAACTTTTTCAAAGCAGCACTTGAAACTTTGTGACATTTCCATCAGTCACCTTGAGACTCCCTTTCCCTTGGGTTTTATTCAACCTGCAGCCAAGTTGCTTCATCAAATTTGGCGCGGGTGCAGGACTGGTCCAGCTGACCTGAATCTAAATGCAGCACACACAGAATGGAAAGTTTTGAGCTGCTGCCCAAGGTGCTGTGGCTGTGCTGCTGGGATGGAGTGGGACGGGGGGGCAGCGGAGTCTGGCACAGCAGCAGTAAACTCACCCAGAACCTGAGCCCAAAGGCACATTTAGCCATCTGAGTGTTAAAGCTGGGCAGGAGCTGGTGGCATTACTCAGTTTGTGACTAAGTTTGGAAGCCAAGATGGGCACAGCCTCTAAAACTTCTATTTTCCCCAGCCCTTTCCCATGGTACAATGCTGAGAGGCAGCAAACATCATCTTACAGGGGACATTTTTTTGGGTGGGAGGCCATACCTGCCAGAAAGCAGACCCTCCAGAGGCCTGAGTGCAGTGACAGTTTGATTTCCACTGACTGGTTTTGAGGCTGGACGATGCCCTCCTCCAAGTAGAGCCAGTAGTCGGTGCTGACGGAGATGCCCAGGAGGCCGAGGCCACAGACGGCGAACACGCTGCTGAGCAGGGTCAGCGCCTTCCTGCCACAGGTACTCATTCCCAAAAGCATGGGGGGGCCAAGGTGGCAGTGGGGACAGCTGCCAGGAGAGGGTACATGGCCATCAGCATGGAGCCGTCTGCTGCCTTTTGGGCAAACGGCCCTGACAAAGCTTTGCCCGCTGCCCTTAATTGCTTATTTAGGTCGAGCTGAAATAAGCCATTAAAACAATCTCAGCGGGCCCTGACAGATGGAGAGTTGGAACCAAATCCCACCTGACTGCTGCCCCACATGGACCCAGGGCTCACTGATGTGCTGAACGCTGGGTGCTGGTGCTGGAGCGGTGTGGGATGGCCAGGGGCAGCTCGGGATGGCCAGGAGCAGCTCATCGGCTCCCGTTTTGTTTGCTGCAGGTAAATTCCTGCTGCTCCAGCCAAACCCAGCGCCCGTCTCCCCAAGGATGTAGCCAAACCACAGCAGCTGCCATCCACAGAGCCTTATCTAAGGGCAGCAGTGAGAGGCATATCTCCTCAGCACAGGAGCCCATTGATGCTCACGAATGTCACATTAACGGATCAACAAAGAGACTCTCAGCTGCCACACCAAAACTCACTCCTGAGCAGTTCTGCTCACCCTCCTCCCCCCCGCCCAGTATTGCCGTTTTTCCTCTTCCAGGACAGATTTACCCACATCAAGATCCCCGATTTGCAAAACCCATGCTATATTAACCCACACTGAATGACATCATCAAGTGCCTGAAAGCAGAGCAGCGTGATGCAATATCTTGCCTGTTATTGTGCTTGCTGGATCAGAGTGTCAGTGCTGGCACTTCCTGCGGTCAGGCCCTGGGAAAACATTACAGAAGGAGGCGAAAAACATTCCCTTGTCCCCCATGTCACTTACAGAACGGAATTGGTTTTTTTCTTCCTTTGATTTTTGCTAATTTGCAGAATTCAGCTGTTTTCACGGTGCCCTGAAGACTGATAAAATGTCACCAGGAAGCAGAGTCCTTGGTGCAGCAGAGCAAAAGTGCAATTAATGTGGGGTGAAAAAAATGCCACAGGAATAAAAGATTAAAGGAAGAAGAGCAAGAAGGAAAAGATATGCATGAGAGACGGTCTTCTGGGGAGTGCGAGCGAGGCAGATAATGCTATTGACTACTTTTATAAAGGCAGAATGAATCACAGATAAGCGCCATGCTATGTATATTTTCTGAGGCACGTTTTGCCTTTGTTCAGCACTGCAAACAATAAGGAAAAAAAACCTATAAATCCAGCCACACAACACAAGCTACCAAATTTAACACAGCAGCAGCGGGACGCATCTTCCTTGGGCTCCCTTTAAAACTGCACAAGGCTCGCTCATGCAGCGAGGAGTTTCAAGGGACAAGAAATGGAGAGGGCTGGGGGCAGAGCATGGTGCTCGCCCGCTGTGTCCCACTGCCTGGGCAGGAGGGCAGAGCCCTCCTAACCCCACATTTCCTTTGAAACACCTACTCCTGAGATAATGAGGGATAAGCAGCAGAGCTGGGGCGCACGTGTCGCATGGCTCCGCGGGTGCCAGCTTTTGAACCCGCACAGAAATCGCTCCGTCACGCCTGCACTCACAGCCAGCGTTCGCTGCCGCGGCACATGCTGGAGAACGGGCTCTTTGGAAGAGAAGTCTTGTAGCTGTTATTGCTGCAGCAGAGGTGGTGGGATTGCATGATCAGATCCGACGACGTGGCTTCTGCCTGGGCCGGGAGACAATGGCTCGTTGGTCAGACATGCCTGGCCGGAGAACAGACCGGAGCACAGCTTTTTCCTTGCACCTCTGGTGTAAATGTATTAATACTTGCTTACAGTGGCTCTCAGAGAGGCCAAGAGTCCTCACAGTTTGCACTTTTACACTCGAAAGCCTCCAAAGATAATGTTCTGCTGTGGCTCCCTCATGATTAATACAAGCAGATGACGCTAATAGCTTTTCCTTGCTGCTGAGCCGGGCTCTCTTGGGGAGCTTGTGCCATCCCCACACAACCATGGCACAAGCACACAGCACCCAGCTCTCCCTGAGCCTGGCCCCGGGCTGATCTTACAGCGGGGTTCAGAAGAGACGGATGTGAAGGAACCTTGTAGTTACCGTGGGTTCAAAGAACCACGTTTAGCGAACAGACACAAGGCCCAAGGTCTGTCTGCAGCTCCAGCTCACTGCTCTGGGCAGCAGCAAGAGGGAAAAGCAGGGAACACTGCCGGAAGAGTTGCAGATTCTTGGGCAAAAGACAGAAAGGGAGAAAGAGACTTTGATTATTGCATCCTACCCTGAGTCCAAAGCAGACGAGTACATCTTGGTAGGAAGCAGATGCACTTGCACCCTCAAGCACTGAAACAGCTCTTACAATTCTCATACATATGAAATTAAGGATTTGGCTCTTCCTACGTTCCCACTGAGCCATTTCCCAGAAGGTACCGACCTACGGGAAGGGGAATGCTGTAGCTTAGACAGTCCACATGCTCCAGCTCATGCTCCTGCAAGCTTTCCACCTTTGGCTCTGCTAGCAAGCCTCATTTTTAGTGTTCTTATTTAATGCTTCTATCAGCTCAGGAAAAGCAGGACGTGTTCCCAGGAGAGACACTTGCCTGCCAGAGTGTGAGCAGCGGGATTTGCAGAAGAGATGCGCAAATTTTTTTTCCCTGAGGAATTAGCAGCTACAGAGGAAACTGGTAGCTATGGGACAGCAAAGCACATCTTGCACTTTGATAGCCTGGGGACATCCTTACTGTCAAAAGGAGAGCCCAGCCAGAGCTGTAGACATTAGGACACCACTTTACCCCTTTGCAGGATGGTGAAACACCCTTTCCCATCTCTTTGTAGATCCCATGTGATCCAACATTGTGACCGGGCAAATGACAGACTGCCTGGCTCATCCATTCTTCTCCCTAACTCTGTCAGAGCCATATTTCTAGTTGCTGCCTCAAAATGAGCAGCATTTACTACAGGGTGTCTCATCCCTCTTGGCATTTTGGCACCAAAATGGTAAAAGGAGCTGGAATCTATTCTTGGCTTGTGTACCATCAACAAACATCCTCCCTGCACATTTTTCGTTAATAAGGAGCCAAAAATCAAAGTAGGGAGTATGAGGAGGTCCAGATAAAGCTATTCGGAGGGAAATAGCTAAATATTTCCTGTGATTTGTTGTCTATCAACACCAGGCACTGGAAAATATACCCATTTGGCATCATTTATATTGGTTGTTGGGGTGATGCTAGCAGCAGGGAGAGGGGTCGGGCGGCAGAGTCATGCCTCTCAATTGCCTCATTTCTTTTCTCTCTCACACTTCAATTTCCATGTAATCACGGATGCATTAGAGAGCGATCCCTATTACTGCCTTTCTGGCCCATAAAATCAAGACCAGTGCGCTGGGGGACAGGAGGCAGGGATAGTGGCTCCACAAACCCACCTCACGGCCAGCGCCTGGAGATTTAGCAGGGCTCCCAAGAGAAAGATTTTTCAAGGGCACGGACAGGAACTGGCTGGATTTTCAGCACAGATTTAGTCCCTGGTAACCTTTACCAATTGTGTTATGCTTCCTGCGGCCGAAAAGGCAATGCTGCTTGGTTTCCAACAGTAGCTGTATTTTAAATTAAATTAATATAGCCCTAAAGATTTCCAAGAAATAGGACCTTAAAACTGTTCTTGCTCCTTCAATCATACTGTGCCTTCTGGTACCAGTCCAGGGAACAATAAAGGCAGTCTGCAATGCAATCTGCAGCCCTCATAATGAATTTCTTTTTGTCTTGGAGCCATAGCTTCTGATGGGAATTGCACATGGCCCTTGCTGGGACCGACCCCTTTGGAAAATTAAATGAGTATTGGTGTGGTTCCTAACACAGCTCACCCAGATCTTGGAGCGAGTAGAAGTCCTTACTTACTGGCCCATGGTCACAAAGAGAATATAATTATCCTGGTCTGGATTTCTAAGCCCACCCCTTTGTGACCCAATGCCAAGCATGAGCCACAGTTCTGGGATATGTGGATGGGCTGATAGAAGTAAATATATCACTGGTCAACTGCCCAGACAGGATGGGTCATAGCAATAAATCATGCTCTGAGTTCAGCAGAAAGCAACGCTCCCTCCTGTCCTGGTTAGAGGTAGAAAGAGTGAGGCCAAGCCAGGCCCAGGAGACAGATGCTGATTTTTATATGGCTAGAGCATCATTTCCAGTTTCCTGGCATTTGTGAGGAGGGGACACCCAGCCAAGGTTATAGGAGCAGACAGGAGAGAAGGTTTGGTTTGGGGAGGGGTGCTGGGATCCAGGGCCTGCCTTTGTAGTTGTGAAAGCTTGGGGCAGAGGGAAATCAGAGGCTAAGCCATGGACCTAGAGTAGTGGGAGAGGCTGAGCAGAGTATAAAGGAAAAGGAGCTAATCCTGGTGGAGAGGAGAAGGGAACCCACTGAGTGAGCGATCGATTTACAAAGAACATCAGAGACCTGGGTAAGGGCTGGCAAGTGCAGGAGGCGTGAGCTGTGATGGAGCCGAACTGAAAGGACCAGCTCACACTAAGCTGCAACAAGAAAATTGGGCTGGCTAAAAATAAAGGGCCTTCAAGCAGCACGGTCTCTTCCATGGGACACAACACAGGCCACGAACGCGGGCAAAAATAAATAGGTCAAGGAGAGTGACTCTTTCTGAACCAAACTTCTGGCAGCTGGCAGCACTTGAGGAGGCAGGACTGTGCTGAGGCCCCTGCCACACTGTCACCCTCCTCCTGACACCTCACTGTCACCCTCCTCCTGACAGCACCACGGCACCCTGGCTCCCCTATGGCCAAATCCAGAAGAGCCTAATTTGGCCATGATTCCCCACAATGGAATAGAAAGGTGGTCACAAAGTACCACAGCAATTCCCATTGAGCTTATGGAGCACCCAGAGGGTGCTCGTGCTAGAGCAAGGTGCAGCCTGCATCCAGCTGTCTCCAACTGATGCTCTGTCAAGGGTTTTACCAGCATGAAGAACATGGTGAGATGACTTCAGCCACAGCTGGGCATATGCAGCTCAGCAGAGGAGAGGAAAAGGAGTTGTGGGCAGTGCCTGCTACTCCATGTGGGAACCTGGGAGAAGTCACTCCACAAACCTAACTTGGAAAACTGGGCAATTGGGAAAGATAGCTTTGGCCTTGGAATTACCTCTTGGGAAGAGAGGTCCCTCCTGAGGCTTGGAAAAGGTGTGCTGCAGGCAGCGGAGAAGCACAAGACTCTTCTGCTTCCAGATAACTGCGGAAAAAGGGCAGGGATGGCTGCAGAGGAAAGCAGGATCTCCTGGGCTGGTACACAGAGAGGGAATGGCTGAAGGGAATGGGCATTGGAGTTGGTCCATAAGGGTTCCCAGGAGAACCATCCTGGGCTGCCGGCACACTCCCCCCCCCCCCGCCCCCACTTCACATTGTCCATGGGAAGGCAGAAACACACCAGGCAGCTTTACAGAGCTGCATTAGAGCCACATAGAAATGGCAGCTTGGGTTCCAAGGGAGGAATCATGTATTGGAAAAATTAAGCACGGAAATAAATCTTTTTGATGTGGAGGAGGTTTAGCCTGATATTAAGGAATGAAACAGTCTGTCTCATGGCAGCTTGAACAAGCAGCAGCCACTGCGACTACCAGCAGCCATAAACTTCCAAAAGATCAATACTGGGCTTGAAAGCTTCCCCTTGGAGGGTGCTGGCCCCACACTGCCATTACGGCCAGGCAGGAACAGCAGCGTGGAGTCGATGGAGCACGCTGGGCTTCCAGACTCTCCAGAGAGGGCTTTTAAAAAATAATTAAATAAAAAGAAGGCTGGTTATGCGTTATTTAAACCTAGCCACAGCAATCATAAACCTGGTAATTTTTTGCTTGCCAGCAGACAGAAAGAAGACCTGAAAAGTAATCAGAAGAAATGACCTGTGACCACCGCACACTAACGGTCGCCACTAACTAATTTTATGAGTGGGACTATGTGGAATTCTTCTCTTAAACTTGACTTTCATCTTTTTCTGAGAAATTCCCCTTTTCCTCGGCACTTCTCATGCTTTGTGTCTTGTCCAAATTATTTTTTTAAAGCTTGATCAAAAATCCTTTTGTGGTAGTGCAAGAGTGAAGGACATGCTGTATGGGAAGTACCGTGTTTTTCTGCTGAACCCACAGCCTCCCTAGCAAACCCTCAAGTCTGATCCACGGTTGCTTGTCCCTCTCCTTCTTTACCCTGCTCAAACCCTGCCCTTTTTCCCTGGGACAGGTTTGCAAGGATGGTTGTTACTACATCACTGAACCCAGCACCAAATACAAAGAGATGGAATAATATTCCCAAGGTCAAAGGGACAACTGAGATTTATCTCCCCATCCCAGCCTTCTAACCAGAGATTTCCCCCAACTGTCCGCCTCCACCGTGCCTGTGCTGCCGTGCTTGCCGGGGCGATGGCTCTGCTCCAGCTCATTCACACTAATGGCTTCAGATGATGCCAGCAACTTTCAACAAATAAAATCATCGACCGAACAGCTCCCCCAGTCCCAGCTCACACACTGCTGGNCCCCCCCAAATCTCTTCTAAAGCACATCCCACCCGTGTGTCTTTCTCCTTGGTGTTCAAGGCTCTTACCTCTTCTAACCCCAGATGAAGCAACGCTTTGGCAAGTGGAAAACCTGGAAGGTTGGCTGTGAAGGTGGGAAGCTCAGGTTCTGGCAGACGACTGCAAGGCAAAGTGTCACAGCACAGAGGGTTCTTGATGGATGCTTTGACTGCTGGGCAGCTCTGGGAGGAGCTGGGAGTGGGGTGGCTTTGGTAGCAGGCAGTGGAGAGCTCCTGGATGGAAGGAGAGGGCGCAGCCTCTGCTCTCTGCCTCCAACCGGCTCACATGAAGGATGCACAAAGCTGGGAGACAGGGACAAGCAGATGGCTGGCACAGCTCCGCGACCACACGCCAGCAGATCCTACCCTGTGGTTTTGTAGGAAATCGTTACACAAAGTGCATTTCTCCTCAGGGAAATAGGAGCTAAAGGTCTGAGCTGGCAGTATCGCCCGTGCGCCCAAAGCCCACTTCTCCAGGTCTAAAATATCTATATATAGACACACACAGACATTCAAAGTTCACATCACTAACAATAGCTGAGAGCCTCCCTTCGCAGAGCCCTTCCCAACGCCCTCTCACCCTCTGTACATCAAAGCTGACATACAATATTCACCTGCTTGCAGTGTGTCAGAGTGCTCACAGTCAGGGCCATGAGTCAAACTGGTTTCAATACCCTACAAAGCGCTGCAGAGGCACAATAAGCGGGGGGTGTAGGGGGCGGGGGTGGGGAATATCTGGTGCTGCACAGCAAACCAACTGGGGACTTTGCTGTAAGAAATCCCGCTGCTGGGCTGTCTTGTTCACCTCTGCACACTACAGGCTGTGCTCTTTATCCTAAACACATAGTCTCCAGTAACCTGGTCATCCGGTGACCCTCTTCTGGCTCTGGTGGGGTGCTTCCCTCTGCTCAGCTCGGCTGGTGTGGGGTGAGCCTGAGCAAATGCAGCAGTGGGGATAAGCAAGGGCAGCGCAGGCCCGCTGCCTGTGCGGAGGCCGGGGGAGAGCAGCTGGCTCAGCTGCAGGCACCCGCTTCACACCACAGCCGGCCTCGTGGAATAGTAAATCTCTAACAGTTGGTTCTTGTTCGCTTCCATGTGTCATTTAAGATGGCACAAAGTCCTGCGATGGCCTTGTGTCTTAAAAAGAGGAGAATAAGCGTCTTGCTTGCACAGTGACAGCTTTTCGAGGTCCCTGTGTCCTCCTGGCAGCAAGGGAGCTCACAGCATGACTGACTTTGTCAGGCCCCTTTTCTGTAAGATATTTACGTTGTTTTAAACTGAAGCGACTACAAACAGAACCCATAAGCTGTGTATGACCAACACACGAAATTTCTCCAGGCTATAAACTTTTACTTTTACAGAAGGTGTAAGTAAAGCCCCAGTTACCAGCCCAGCTCTAAGGAGATGCAGCTGCTACTGCCAGGCCAACACCCGTTTCTCTCTTTTTCCCTTAACGATCAGAGCATGACAGCTTCAGCTAAATTAAGCATCGCTGGGAGGTAAAAAATAGCATCAGGAGCTAATTAAAGCTCTTCCGCCTCCCCCGTGTCGGTGGCAGGGAGAGGTGAGCCCAGTACCTGTGTGTGGAGGCAGGGCAGTCCCATGAAGCTCTGCATTCGCCAACGCAGCTCTTCTCGCCAGCACTGGCAGCTGGAGTGTTTTTATGAACACTTCCAGTGTGATGAATGAGAGAAAACGAGAAATCCCCCAAGCACCATTGGCGTCTCTGGACACTGAAGGCTGCAGACAAGCTGCACGTGCCAGCCAGGGCCCCTGAGACCTCCAGCCCCTCGGCGTGATTAAACACGATTGCTGAGAATGAAGCACAGGCGTCTTGTTAGCCAGGGCATCACATTCCCCTTTCCCTGCTTAGAAAGCCTCCGAGTGCTGAAACGATGGCACAGAGAGAAGCAGAGAAGGGCTGTATCATCCACACCTTGTCTTAACAACACAAGTGCCATTTATGGCTGCCATTAAACCCAGTTGCCAGACCTGTTGGCTCTTCCATCTGGCTTTGCTGAAGGAGTTTGGGACACAGGTCCTCGGGTACTGGTGTCTTTGTGCACAAGCTCTCCAGGTGTGACACTGGGTGGCTGCAGAAGTTTGGTCCCATCTTCACATAGGAAAGGTGTTTGGTTTGTGGACCTTGCTGGCTGGAACGGTTAGATTATGTGATCTTGATGTACAGAATAAGCATTGACTTTCCCAACCAGAGCTGCCGCAGAGAAAAGGGACACCTATTGTAATGTCTCCGGGGAAGAAGCCAGGACGATGGGCCTGCCTGCTTCTAGGGCTTCAAGGGTGAGCGAGGTCCTGCCTGGGCTCCCTGTGGATGGGGACATCACCCAGCAGCACTGGGCAGGCACTGAGTGGGAAAATGAATTATCTGCAAGTTGTCTTAGGTCAGACGATGGCATGTGCTGCGCTGCTCAAACAATCCCACTCAGTGCAGCTGTGAGCACCGCTCTAACAAGGTTTCTCACTGACGAGCACTTATACCTCCTTTGTCATAGAGGAAAAGCTGCAAGTCCCACCTTCCAACGGACCAGACACAACCCCACTGCTCCTCAGTAACAACCCAGCTTCTGAGAGAGATGAGGCATCAGTGCGGTCTTTTGGCAAATTCCACTTTCCCAGTCACAGTCACAGACTGTTAGGAGTCAGAAGGGACCTCGAGAGATCACCCAGTCCAACCCCCTTCCAGAGCAGGATCACCCAGACTAAATCCCACAGGAGACTACACTATAAATGTCCGCAGTTTGTGCAGTGATAAAAATCAGTGTGACTTGGATTCTAAATTCTCTTCCCAGAGCACACCTAGAACCCAAGTCCCCTTTCATTTCAGCCAGATTATGACTCCCAGATAACTTTTGACCTAGACTCCATCACCCAGTTATTTTTAAAATGCCACCTTAAAACTGTGGCTTTAAATCTTCCCAGCTGCCTGATGAAAGGCTCCTGGCGCCCGCTCCAGCTGTACCCTTGCTCAGCTCGCAGCTTGCCGATGCTGCTGAAGCCTCTGTGGGCTTGTGCATTATTTCCCTTTTGTATTTTATATTCCCTTCCCTCTCCATAAATGAAGCTGAAGCTGCGAATGCTGCGGTATGGATGCTGCCAGGTGGGGATTCATTCAGCTCGATGAATATATTCAACAGCTACAATAATACAGCGAGGGACTGGAGAAATGAACACACAGAAGCATTTCTGTCCCCTAGATGCCACGTGGAGCAGCTGCACGGCAGCCAAGGTGTGATGGCAATGGGATGGGCGGCTGCCCTTCGGCTTTTTACATGGGTTGTGGTGTGACAGACTGAAATGGTGCTCCTAAAACCCAGCAGCAGATGAGCCTTTGAGGGGAACCCAAACGCATGGCACTTGTGAAAGCTGCCTGCCTGCCTCATGTGTCCGGCACTCACTGCTACTGCACAAAACCTGGGGGAAATACTCCTTTTTTAGCTGAAATACTCCCTTTTGGCATTCTGGCTGAAGCAGTGCTACCTTCGGAGAACGTGATGCCCTTGCTGCCCTCCCCAAAGGCTCACCTGCACCATGCAGACACCTACCAGCTCTGGCAAGGGCTCCGCTGCTTTTATCCCCTGCAGAGGTTCTGGGGACACAAGGGACACGGTGGGGATAGTGGTGGGGATGGTGTTGCTGCAGGTCAGACCTGCTCTCTGGACACCAAGGATAAGCCTCCTGCTGCTTCGTGCCTGGAAGGACCAACCCTAAAAAAAATCTGCAAGAAGCATCACGCATCAGGGGCTGATGAAGTTTTACAAAATGCCAAGCAATTAATCAAGAGCCGGACGGCATGTCGGAACCCCTCCCCACTCGCTGCCAGAGAGGCTGAAATACCACATCTCATGTTCCACCACCTTTCACAAGGCATGAATAAGTGGTGTATGGGGAAGAGGAGACAGGCTCCATGTCCCCATTTGCCTGTTCATATGGTAACACATGATCCAGCATTTTTTTCCCCTCTCTCTACTTGACTTAACATCCAGGTCAGGTCTTTCTTGGATAGCCTCACACAGATTCACACTCCCCTCTCCAAGGGATTGACTATACCGAAAACCACTGGTAGCCCCTGACTCCCGGCAGGTTTTTATGTTCCCTGTGAAAAACACACTTCCCTTCCTCAGCTCAACGCTCAGAAGTCACCGGCGGAGACAGGGATGCTCGCGGTGCCCGAGAGATGGCCTCTGTGTCTCCCATCCTTTCGGTGGCGGAAAAGCCCCGGGATGAAGAGCCGGGATTCACCGGCTCCCCGGGTGCTGAGGTCCGCCCGGGGCTCTCGGTCGGGGCTCCGGCACACCCCGGCTCCCATCGCAGGGACGCGAATGGCTCCGGCACGGCGACACGGGCACCGCGCTCCGGGTCCGGCCATTGCTGCGGGGCGCCTGGCCGCGCCTCGGGCAGCCGGGGCCGGGCACCGGTAACCCCGGAGCGCCCCGATATCCCCCCGGGGAGCTGCCCAGGGCACGGCCGGCCCTGCCTCCGAGGGGGTACGAACAATAGGTGCCCCAAACCCTGCCGCTCCCACCCGGGCGGCACCTCCCTGACCTCCCCCGCCGCCTCCCGCTCGGACTTTAAACTTTCAGGTTTTCACACCCAAATCGGGACACACA
>VZTU01011874.1:74120-208883 GCA_013400835.1 Zapornia atra | reverse complement strand
ACCCTTCCCCTTTATCCCCCATTTTCCCTCTATTCCCCCCTCTTTTTCTCTGGTCCCCTCCTTTCCCTTCTCACCTCCATCTGTCCCCAGTCCCTCAGCTGTGGCTGGTGGTTCCAGTTCACCACTGGAGCAGGGCTGGGAGCCAGCATTTCCCCTGTCCCTCTGTGTATCCCCCCTTCTACACACCCACAGCCCCCCTTGCACCTCCCACCTGGAAAAACAGGGTTCTTTCCCCCCGGGTGGGACTGTCTGGGGTGACAGCACTGGGTGGGCTGCGCTGCCCAGGACACAACTTCTCTGGGACCTGGGGAAGGGAAAACTGGCTCTGGCCACCAGTGTCAAACAAATGCACATCTAAGGACAGGGCAGACACCAGTTGGGATTGGAGGGCAGCAAGCCAGTGTGCTGGAGAAAGCCAACTTGGCAGGGCTCAGACCAGGGCAGGGAAAAAGCCAAGGCTAAAGGAGAGAGGGACACAGGGGGCAGATGCTATGGGCTCTGGAAACCAGTGCTAGACTGTGTTTTTCAGCCAAAACACATAGAAAATTAGTGGCAGAGCCAAGAATATGGATGCAGCTCCATCAGGGTGTCCAGCAACAGGACACTTCTTTGGATCCAGTGGGAAGGACATGAAAAGGGTCACACACCATGCAGGTAACTCAAGCTACATGAGCTGCCAGCCCCAGCAGCAGGGCTGAGGGCAGCTCGTGGCCCCCGTCACTGTGTCTGAAGCTCGGATTTGTACAGTGATTTCTGCACCAAGAGCTTATTCTGCTCAATGGCTTTGCACGTGCTGGGGGGCTCCTCCAGCCAGGCTGCTGCAGGAGGAGCTGGGCAGCGACAGCAGCAGTGTAGGGCAGTGTGTGTGTGTGGGGGGGCTCTGAGGAAAGGCATGGCTGGGGTCTCCCAGCAGGAAAAACACCAAAAGCAATCCATTAAATACAAGTCTGATAAATTCAGTCAGTAATAAGTCACCATTTCTGCACAGCTTTACTCTCACATTGTCCTTACCTCAGCAATACTCCACCACTTCCCAGGGCTGTGGCTAAAACACACCGTGTCCCTGCCCAAGGCATCCCCAGGCCACAAACCAGCAGTATCTGAAATGGAATAACTCAAACTCAGGTGAGATACGAGATGCTGGGTGGTTGGATAGCTTGTTTGAAGTTGATGGAGCTGTGTGCTCTGCCTCGTTGAGCTCTGTTGTGAATGGCAGAAAGAAAAGAACCTGCTGCAGATGTGTAAGTTGTGATTCCTCCAACCCGAGCACGGTGGAGCCCAATAGACTGAAACCCCAGTGGGATCCAGGCTGGTGGAAACCTGCGTCCCCATAGGATCCCAGCTGGCAGCCAGAGCATGCTGGCTATTTGTCTCTGTGGTACTGTATCTCCTCCTAGGTTCTTGTGCACAAAATCCCAGCAATACTCACGTTATAGGGAATTTTGCCTGTTCTCCTGCGCTCATGTGTCAGACCCCTAAGGAAGAACTAGCCAGCATTGCAAAGACACATCTTTCAGTGCATCCTTCCTTGCAGCTGGAGCTCTCCAAGCACCCCCAGAGGTATTTAGTACCTCTCAGACACCCTTCATGAGAAAGAACGGAGGCAGCAAATCCATTGGGGGATAGACAGTAAGTAAAGAGCAGGCATTCAGAAAGTACAATGGATTCTGCACTGGAAAAAGGTTGTTAGAGAGGTGCTGCCCCCCAAGTCCCAGGGAGGAGAAGGAGGAGGTTTCCCTGGCATGGAGCTAATCAGCAGGGAATTACCAGTAAAGTAAAAGAGCTACAAGAGGCAGGATAGCCCCGGATGTTCATCACTCTCTGTCAGGGTACTTCATTTTAATACAGTAATTGGTTGTTCATAGTTTTTTCTTTTATCTATATTGTTAAAAACCAAACCAAAGCAAAGCAGACCATCATTTTCTCTCCAGACAGGCAATCTGCTGTGTTAGCTGCCTGGGCACTGTGCAGGATTATTTGAATACAACATGAATAAAGGCTGCAGCACATACAGACTGTGACATAATTAACCATTACAGTGTAAGAGCCCCCCAGCAGCCATGCATATAATCAATTAGAAACACACATTTTAGGCTTCAGTCTCTTTTTCCCCCTCCCTCTCCCCTCTGATTCAATGCAAATGTACTTAGGCTAAAACACTGGGATGGATTTTCCATCACTGCTGGTCTCATACAACAACTTCTGCCACAGCAAAACGTGTGCAGTATGCCAGCACTCACACCAGCAGCATCCCACACTGGCATGCTGGGGTCAGGCTGTGAGATGCTGCCCCAAAGCCCAGTGCAGCACCAGGAGTACGACTGAGCTCTCCTACCTCACTAGCAGCTCTTCCTTCATTCCTTCATTCCTTCCCCATAGCCCCTCTCTCCCTGCTAACAGCAGGAGTGGAAACTCCTTCTCCTGGCCAGGACCTGGTGTGACTGTCCCAAGCAGGGCAATTAGCACTTTGCATCTTCTCAGCATCCTCCAAATTTTGGGGCAGGACTCAGCCAAATCCCACGATGGCTGGGGTTTTTTCATTTTGTTAGCATCAGGTGCCATCCCAGCATTTCCACAGGAGCACCACTTTGACCTCCCCACTTCTTCCTATTTCCTGCTAAGCTCTCTCCTCCCCAAGAGGGAGGATCCTCCACCCCAGCCACTCTGTGGTGAGTGAAGCCAGGTGGGATCTTGCACATCACAGGTCCTTATTCAGCTGTGCCAGTCTCTGCAGGGCTGGAGCTTGACCCAGCTAGAGCAGTCCTGCCAACCCTTGTGCTGGTGGAGCAGCCTTTCATGCCATGCTCATAATCAGTCTGGAAGCATGAAACTCCATGGACATGAGATGCCAGCTTTTAGGATGTATCCAAGGTCAAATCTTATTAGTGAGGAGTGATTTAAGCTTCACTAATGGCCCAGACCAGAAGCAATTTTTTACAGCAGCTCTCCCTGGGCTGTCAGTGATGCAGCAGGGTGCTGAGAGCCCAGCTCCTTTTAACTCCAAGTGCTTAATTCCTGCAGGTGGCATCTCTAGGAAACCTTTCCCTGGTCTTTTCCTTTCCAGCAGAAGTCACCTTGAAGCACTCCAGACACCATACAATGAAAGGCCTGGTCTTGTAAACCTGGGGCCCAGGTTTGCCTTGCCCCCTGCTCCCTCTAATCTTCTCCACACTGAATTGTTCAGACAGCAAATCTGCTCAGCAAACTGGCTGCGATGAGCCGCACCATGGGCAGCTGCACCTTGAGCCCACGCAGGGCTCTGCTCCAGTGCCAGACAGCAGCTACCAACCAGTTTTAACTGTACATGGGGCTGTAAGGAGTGTTTTGGGAAGGAAAAGTCTGCCCCAGCCCAAGGACGGAGGGGAGTGAGCAGGTAGATGCAACAGACCTGCAGCGGGATGCTGAAGTTGCTGTGACTCGTGTGGGAGGTGATGGATGCTCTGTGCCAGCTGCCTCAGCACTTGCTATTTTTTGTCCTTTCGTGGGCAGCATAGCTGGGGGGGGCACAGGGAGACACTGGGGCACAGCCGAGATGCACAGCAGCCCCAGCACAGTGCCAGGGGAACAACCTTCCGAAGGCTGGGAACAACTTGCTGGAAAGACTTTGGAGATTTTTTTTCTCTTTCCACAAGTGTTTGCAGGACAGATTTAGCAAAATTGGCACCAGCAGCCTGGGGTTGGGGTCCACAACTGTCACACTCACTGCATCTGTGCAAGCAGGATGCGGCCTTGGGATGGGCTGCTCTGGATGGGTCCTTGGCAGGAGGCAGCACAGGTTTGTACAACAGCTGCTCCTTATCCCAGCAGACACATTGTATTTTTCCCTTTAGCTTTCAACCACTGGAAGTGGGGAGAGAGAGAAAACTTACGGCACCAAGGAACATCAGCCACTCTCCCCTCCCTGGAGAGGGTTTTCACATCCCTCTTGTGCCATGACTAAATCAGAAGAATTAACTCCTGTGGGCTGTGGGAGCTGAAGCTCCACTTGCTGTTCCTCCTGCACATTCCTCTGCCTGGAGCCGCTCGGGAGGAAGCACAAGAAGAGGTGCAACGTTATTTTTATCTCTGCACCCACATGCTGTGAGAAAGCCTAAAAAAAAAAAAAAAGGGACAGAGCCTTTCTCAGCCAGCCTTCCCCAGAGGCTCTGACTCATGGAGTAACAAAGTGCACGTGTGAGAGGAAGTTACACACTTTATTTAAAATAAAACACCCTCTGTAAGCATGAGAGTGTGAACCCAGCTAATAAAAGCTGAGGATGTGCTGGTTTCAGGAGTTTTGCTCCAGCAGCTTGGCCAGTTCCATGTGTCCCCCAGGCTGGAGGGAAGGAGGATGGAAAGGGGGTGATGTGCCCACACCCCACCATGTCACCATGCCAGGGGGTAGTGCTGGAAGATGTGCTGGCAGTAACTGTGCTCTCTCTGTTGGCATTTTCTGTGAACCCTCTGCGAAAGGAGCTGAGGTACCCGCACTACACCCCTTTCCGTGGTCACTGGGGCTGGCACCCATCCGGGGTGCCTGGCATGGCCCTGTCAGAACCATCCAGGCTGCTGGAAAACAGGCTGCTTGCAGGATGAGGGATGGCTCTGGCCACAGCCATCAGATTTAAAAGGTCATGTTTTGGAAAGCAGTTTAGATGACATTAATTATTAAAGCCTCACAGCGCTTGTATTAAGGGTAATAGTTTTCCATGCGATTTATACAGCACTGAAATTCATTACCAATCTTTTAATGATGTTAGGGTCAATCAGGCATAAGAATGCTAAATGGCTTATCCCAAAAGGACCAGGAACTGATCCAATGAGTTTTGGGATGCTGGGATCGCTGGCCTGTGCTCTTTCCCTCCTCCTGCTCCTGCACTCATTGCTGGTTTTTGTAACCATTTCTGATGGGTTTTCCTGAAATCACACCTGATCAGTGCCTCAGACATGGTCACACTCACAGAGGCAGCAAATGGATCCTGTTAAGTGTTTCTGGAGGTGTCACTGAATACTATGAAGGTTTAACAAAGTTTTATCTGGGCTGTGACAGAGTGTTTTGTACGCATTTGGAAGTGTTCCTGTTACTGGTGCTGAGTTTTATCCAGTGCTCTGAATAGATGGGTGAGATAAGGGGGGAAGGATCAAGTCCCCTGGGCTGAAACAGAAATAACACAGACACGGACCAAGCGTTGCTTTGCAGCCTGAGGAGAGGCTGGTTTGTGCCCAGGCTGCCCAGGTACCTGAGCTTCCTGGGGCTGCATGTGAGTGGCAAGTAGAGAATGAGAGCAGGGTTACTGAGAAGCCAGTCCCTGAAAACCAGACTGTACTGGGCAGCCCAGCAGCTGAACTGCCCCTATGGCCATGGGAGTGTCCTGAGAAGCCCCATGCACTGGGGTCTGGGGCAGCTTTGTGACCCTCATGTAGACCTCGGAGCTCACATACACCCCAGGACAAACCACAGGTCTCATAGAGACGTGGAACACTGCAACCCCCAGAGCAGCTCTGGCTCTGTGGCACTGTGGGGCAGCAGTGGGGAATTAGTTTTCACTGGATGGATGTAGGAAACATCAGGATGTGTCCACAGCCTCCCAGATTCCAGATCCTTCCCCAAAACAGTTTCAACAGGAAATTTGTGGTGACCCAAATACTCACCAGCAGTTAGTGCCCTTGCACCCTGTGCTCCCAAGGGGGAAAGTCAACATCCAGCCATGTGGGCCAAATACTGGACATGACATTAAACACCCCTCCACCAGCCCAGCGAACAGCCATGCTGCTGATGTCTTTGTGGGGCAGCTGAATTTCTTTTGCTCCCAGCTGATGGTCAGCGGGGCTGAGCCCTCTGAGGAAAGGGAAGCTCATCCCCAGCATGTGAGTCATGGGCTCTGCTAAGGGAGAGAGAGAGAGAGGGGTGATTTTGCCAGCCTTGTTGGGTGAGAATAAGATTTAAAACACTTATAAGCAAACTTCCATCACAGGGTCGGGTTTTTTTCTCACTCAGGTATTGCACTTTAAATTGGTTTTGGAATTTCCTCCCCCCCCCTTCATCAGATTGTGCAACAACATCTCCTGAGCTGGGATGTCAGGCGCTGACTCAGGGACCAGTAATGAACACTGGAAGTGGCAGCTGGTGTCTGACACCATCACCCTGACAGCGAAGGCAGCAAGTCCCTTGAGAAGGAGACAGCATTGACTCATTTCCCATGACATCTGCCTTATTTCATGCTCCTCCTTTGGGAAAAGTGAAAACAACAACAAAAAGGACAAAAGAAACCCTTGCAGGTGACTTGGTGGGGCCAGGCTGCCACCGACCATCCTCCTGGTCAGCCATCACTTTGGAAAGGTGACAGATGACTGATGCGGGTAGGGACAACATCCCTGTGAGGACAACCCATCCACATGTGGCAAAAGCTTTCTTGATATGGGCCCCCCATCAGCTTGTCTTTGCTTTACTGTCCCTCCAACCTTCATGTGGGGCTTACTTGGGTTTTTTTTTGGGCCAAGCAGCGGAGGTTAACTCTGCTGAAGCAGCTAGGATTATAATTACCTTGTGGTAATTAATGCAGTCATCATTTTAGCTACCCTAGCAGCTCTCCGAGGAGATGGTTATATTTGCAACTCACATACCAGGTTTGTAAAGATATTCTGAGATTTCTAAGTCAAATACCCAAATCTCTAAAGAGAAGTTGGGGCTGGGAGCGGGAGGACACGCTTTTGGCTGGGGGCGGTGGCCATGAGTAATTGCTGTAATTTATCGAGTGCTGAGTGCTGGAAGCATTCCCAAGGGAGATGCTCTTGCGTACGGGATACGGCTGGCATGGAGCAACTCAGCCTCTCCTGCAGAAGCCTTTAACTCTTCATTTTCCCAAGGACTGTCAGCCCAACCTTGCTTGCTTAGAAGTACAAAACACCCCAAAAGTTTGTACAAATCCCCTTCCTTTCATCCAGGAGCCCATCTCCACCCCCAGCAAAGGAGCAGGCTCACCTGCAGCTGGTTTGCTCCAAAGGCACCAGCTCCTCAGATGCCTGCTACCCAGATTCCTGTCAGGCAGAAGTACTGTTCCGCCCACACACACCTCTGCCAGACTTGCCTTTCCCCAGGGACCAGTCTGGAGTGTGTTTAGAGACGCCTCTAATGAGCTCCATCTCACCTGGAACCCTGACGACCCCATGAGTGGCTGCCGGTTTGGTCCAGCCAGAGAGGGAGATGTGTGTGTCCCTGCTGTCCCTGCTGCACTGGCAGGGAAGCAGGGATGAGCTGCAAACCAGCAATTTTTTCCCCTTAATATTCTGGAATTGAGGCTGGAAAGAGCTCCGGTACATTTGGGACACTGTTTCCAGCAGTTTTAAAGGCCATGTTGTGCGTAGTGGTCTGTAACCATCACAGGGCATTAGGAGCCTTGACAGGTCCAAACATCCCAAACCCTAGCAGCTCCTTCCCGGGGAGCTAGGTGCTCCTCTCGCAGCAGGACCAAGTCCTGAGTCCCACCTGAAGGCCATGGCTGGGAATGAAATCCCACCCAGCCCCTAAAGAGCCAATGAGATGGGGGATGTAGGTCTGAGGATGCTGGAAAAGACCCTCAAGAGTCCAATCTTTCCTGCCCTGACTCTGCACAGACACCAGCCCAGGGCAATGGGATCCCCACTAACTCCCTCTCCTGCTCGGCACAAAGCTCTCAAGGGCTGAGAGGAGCCGTGTCCATGGGTTTCAGGAGAAGCCACACACATTAGATGAGGGCTGAGCAGCATGCAGCAGCCTGGAAATGCATCTATGGGAAAGGAAAAAAAAAAGGGAATTTCAACCATTCCTTTGGGCAAACTCAGCCAGGCTTTTCTGCAAATTAAACTAACCCAATTACTGAATTAGCATGAGATTCGATACATTTGAGAGCGAGCAGGAGAAGAAGTTGTCTGTCAAGCTGTCACAATATTTGTACATTGCTTCAACATTTTGAAAATAAAATGACATCAGCCTGGGAGGCCATGTCCTCTCCTCCACGAGTGCTATAACAAGTGTTTCACAGCAAAGGTGGGTCCCTGAGCATCATCAGTCACCAACCCCAGGCAGAGGGCAGGACGGACCATCCGGGGCTCACACACGCAGGGATGGGAGAAGGAAGTTTTGAGTTTTCTTGGGGTCTAACTGCTAAGAAGGAGGGCACATCCTTCCACCACCAAGTCTCACATCAAGCTTTGAGTCAGACCCTCCAACCTGAGAGCTCGCTCTGCTTCTGGGGCGGTTTTTCCCTGTGGCATCCATCTCTGAGTGGCTCAGAGACACCGAGCCCAGTGAGCAGGATAGCCAGGGACCTGCCGGCTCCAAGAGCCACCTGCTCACCTCTCAGCATGTCCAAATCGTCTTACAGACTTATCTTTAAATCCCTTTTTCTCTTGGTTTATTAACAAGAATTAAAAAAGGACCCAGGTTAAAAATCTGTGTGTGGACAGAGACTCAAGGTCTGGATGTAGGCGAGCTCTGTGACTGATCACGCTGGGATCTCTGCAGCCTCTGGGCTTTGTGGGGTCAATTTTGGGATGAAACTTCACGAAGGCAGACCCAACTCTCACAGAAGTAATGATCAGTATTTTTATTCATACACACTTGCTTTGAAACTACAATTAATATTTAACAAAAGCATTTCATGCAAACAAAGTTTGAAGGTATTGTGAATTAAGAAAAAAAAGAAGCTGTATTTATACATCAGTCTTGCCCACTGTACTTCCAATGATTATTATTATTTTTAAAATTATTTTTTGAGAAATTAAGGGCCTCTCCAAATTTTCTGGTAGCATCTTGCAGATAAATGGTGAAGAAAATAAATAATGTTCTCCTCTTTATAAATACAAAATTTGGGTCTTAAAATAATACTCAAAACCACAAATAAGCTCAAGGTGGGATTACTCCTTGTTTAAAAAAGATAACATTAAAATAACCTGCATTATATTGAAGTTTCAGGTGTGCTGTGTGTCACCACGCAACGTTAACGCACAGGCTGGGAAACACATGTTTCTAGAAGAGGCAACGAGCGCCATTTGGCTGAAATTGCTTTTCTTACCTTCATTTTAATAGCATGAGAGAGAGGAAGTGACAGGCTCTGTGGGAACAAATTAAATTCGTATTATCACCACAGGAACCCTTTCCCCTGCCCTGATTGCGCGGGCTCTGACTCTTGGGGATGTGAAGCCGCCCAAAGATGAGCCCCAATGCCCAGCTCTGCCCAACCGCCGCGGCAACAAGCGGGTGTTTAATGTATTTGTGGAATTTGGGCTGACAGGCTCAGTGCTGCCAGACCCGGATACTGCTGTCTTGGACCCAGCAAAGCACTGAGCACACTGCGAGCTTGCAGCGGTTCCACTGGATGCCTTGCAAGGCCAGGACGGGGCACCCGAAGCTCTGGAAGGATGGAGCCATCAGCAGCATTGCCTCTCAGGGTTGAAGCAGAAGGCAAGTCAATACAATTCCAATAGTTCTCAGGAAAAGGTTTATAAAAGATCAGAAACTTAACTTTGCTTTCTGTCACCAGCTAACAAAATCAATGTCCCACCAGCCGTGGAGTGTCCAGTGTGTCCGGTGGTGAGACATGAGCCTCAGTGGAAGCAGGTTGGGGCTGGTTATCAGCACTGTCGCTGCTCTTCCTGCACATCACTGTTTAAAACTACTAACAGACTGCTTAATTTATTTAATTTATTTATTTTTTTTGGTCGACCAACACTAGTGGAAGAAAAAAATCATTGCTTCCAGGGTGGTTTTCTTTTTTAAGTTCCACCTACGGTGCCACACACAAGAAAAAGAAAAGCAAAAGTTCCACGACACAGGAATTTATTTAAATATCAACGGAATAAACCTGTCATGGATGGACCAGCTGCATAAAGAACATTGCTCCTCCTTCAACAGGAGTCAGTGTAAACATGGCTACAAAACAGCTGTGCTGACTTTTTTGACTCATAGGGAATCTCACCCTACAATGATCAGTTCTGCTAATACTTCCATTTAACATGGAGTTTTTTCATTGCACGTAGAAATCTCAGTAACTGGAAAAAGAGCTAAGTGCAGCTGACCTACCCAATCAGCAAGCATCCCTCCCCACTGCACCCTGACTCCAGTTCACAAAAGCTGGACTCATTCTGTAAGAAACAGATCAGATCTGATTTTTATTTCTCTTTAAGCATTTTCAGCAGAGTTACTAAAGTTCTATAAAAAAGTAGAAATAGCATGGTATATCCAGTGATACCATGTGACTCCAAGAAGCTGATGTCAGAGTAAAAATGATAATAATACTTACACAACTCTTTTCAGGTTAAAAGCGTATTACAAACATTACCCAAGAAGTCCTCACACCTCCCTGTGAGGTAAGTAAGTATTATTACCCCCATTTTACAGATGAGGTAACTGAGGCAGAGAGGTTAATAACTTGCCCTGTCTCTCTGAAGGTTTTCCTAGGAACTGGAGGGCTGTAGTGCATGATGACTATTCCTTATAAGGCTATTTAATTACTGATCGTTACTGGCATAGGAAATCACACATGTTTATGGAGTTAATTCTTACTTAATCCTTCAACTCAACTATTTCAGATCCCTTCTAAGAGTGTGGAACCGATGCAGAAAGTGCTTTAGCTTGCCTACTTGTTTACTACAGCTCAGTGCCTTCCTACCAAACAGCCCACAGAGGCAACGCGTCGCACTCGTGTCTGTGAAGAGACAAACCCTGTGTACAGGAACTTAGGAAGAGGTTGAAAAGAACTGAAAATCACATTAAACGTTTCCAGGATTTTTGTGGCAGGTCCGAAAGCCCACTGTAAACTCAATACTCTAAGTACACTTTCTACTCATTTCAAAGCTGTATTATTGGGCTGTTGTTATTATTTCTGTTCTGATTAGTAAGGATGTTCCCCTCTGGTAACTGCCCCTGTCTCCTATGGCATTTAACTGGCATTGCATCTGGGTGTGTGGACTGAGAAAGGAGACTTTGCAAAAGGTACCGCTCAGTCCTGGCCCTTGGACACCTCATCGTTCTGGCCAGGAGTCAAATTCCTCCCTCCCTTGACCTTAGTAATCCTACAGGAGTCCAGCACTACTCAATTGAATTTGCCCCAAAAGACAGGATGGATTTCAAGGCCGACAGCATTGAGATACGACGAGTTTCTTTTAAAGGAACAGCCCATTTCCAGACAAACTTTCTTCAGTTTGTAAAAGGAAATTCTATTGTACTTCTGGAAAGAAGGATCAGGAAGCTAAATTGCATTTCTCCCTAAATTGGATTAAGGGGGAGTATTTTATTATGGGAATGTGCTCTCTCCTCCTCACATATGTGCAATCCTGAGACGGGCTGGCAGGCGAAGGGGCTCTGCTGGAACTCCACCACCCTGCTGAAGTGACTCGAAGGTGGATAAAAACACCCAGATGACCAAATAATGAGGAAATCTGCCTAGGAGCCAGGTAAGTCCTGTTTAATCCCTGAAAACATTTTGGAGGTTTTAGGTGGTAGACCTGTGCCTCCCCTGGCAGGATTGGGGCTGCTCTGGAGCCCGTTGGGACTTGAGCACACGTGGGATGGAAATGCGGCTCCCAAAATATTTGTGTCCCCCCCCAGCTTTGGTGTATTATAATTTTCCATTTGACTTTTAGAAATCTGTGTGATAATGTGGGTGTTCAGATCGGGGTTGCTGTTGAGAACAATTGAAAGCAAACAGTTCTGATGCATCTCCCTCTGGTGATACTTGCTCTCTAGAAAACCAAACCTTGTGAAAAATATTATATAAATAACATCTATATTTAAAAAGATACAAAACCCCTTGCTGGATACTTATTTCTTGCCATTATAAATTTCCAGCTGATAAGGAAGCCTGGAGTTCTCATCAAAGAGCTGGTCCAAGCGTCAGCGCTCATGTGCCAGTGCCATTAGGCAGAGCAGCGAGCAGTCACACGATGCTCAATCCCTGCCTTCTCCAACTCTGGCAGGTTCCGGCAGGACCCATGAGTTCACAGTACCTTTTTGGAAGGGTTACAGACACCCACAGAAGACAACAGTGAGACGTGGCAAGCCCAGGAACTCGAGGTAATGATGTTGAGAGAGGAAATTCTGCTTCTACATCAGAAAAAACTGGGGAGGGAGTGCCAGTGCCTCAGAAACTGGGTATAGGAAGCAGCCAGGAATCAAGCAGCCCCGTTCAGAGGTTAGACCAGCCCTTTAATGCCCTGTTCTGGTGAGAAGAGCACCGACCATCACAGCTGCGTAGCAATGGGACTTTGCTGTGCAAGTCATATTTCGCCAGGAAAACCAAAACTGTTTGGGAACACTGACCCAGGGGATGTCCTGCCTGTTTCTGGCTTGGTTCAGTTCTGTCCCTGTTCTGCTTTGATTAGTCCCAAAACCCACTGTGGGTATTTCTCCCAGTATTTTGCTTTTTCAAAGGTCTCTTCTTCACTTCACATTGTTAGAACCTGCGTAACACTGTAGACAGACTGATTGGAGAGCCCCTTCCCTCATAATCTGAGCCTCAGGAACCTGCTGAATCTATTATCTACAGCATGATGCTGAGATTTTCCTAAACTATGGCAGGCTAATGGCCTTCAGGAAAACCTAAACACTCTGGAATACTGCCCTGCCACAGGCTTTCATAATTTTTAAAGTATATAATATAAAAAGAGGAAAAATAACCTCGAGGCTTGGCTGATATTTGACACAAACTGGTTTAAAAAGTTTTACTCCTAAAATCTTTTTAAAAATGTGAATTCTGTTTATTTAGGCAACAATCTGAGTTTGCGTTAAGTCAGCCAGGACCCTTCGTTGGGCCTCAGCAGGGTTTGGTTGGCTCACTGAACCCCCTCATCCTGACCTGGGGAGATGCTCCTTGCTCAGGGCTGGGGCTGCAGAAGGATGGTGACTGGGCCCAAATCAAACCTCTGGGGCTAGTCGCACACCTTAGGCACCAAGCACATGGCTTCTGAGGGCACTGTGTTTCACCCAGAAACTGTCCTGTTCCACCATGGGCCATCCCCACACCTCAAACCTGCCCCCCTGGCTTCCAGCTCGCAGGACCGGATCTTTCTAACAGAATCTTTGGCACACGTTCCATGTTTTATTGTCATAAAAGATGAATAGAAAGTAGATTCCCCTCCCAACTCCCCCCCACCCCCCGCCAGTTACATATTCTAGTATAAATTTAAGTCTTTTATGGCAAATATCTTACTTGTTGAGTATGTTTACATGCTGGAAAAAATCGTACTCAGTCTGCATGCAGCAACAGAGACATCATGCTTCTGGCATCGTCATGCACATCTGACAGACAGACAGTGCTTATGGCTGCTCACACCAACAAGGCAGAGGGGAAAAGGAAAGGGAAATGCACTGGCTACTATTGTACATGCTGTAACAAACCCCAAATATGCACAAAAAATATTTACTGCTATTTGCATTAATATCTTCTGGTAAGTTGTAAGAGGAAATATCAAAATTTTTTTTTATCTAAGTGAGAGGAGAGGAGAAGATTGCATTAATTACAGTGCTCATCACTGCAAATAAAGCCCATTTCCTTTTCTGTAAGTAATACGCAGACGTGAAATGAAAGCCTCATTGAGCCTCGTATAAAACCTGCGAGTAGCAATTATTGTTTAAAAGTAGATCTACTTTTAAAAAAAGGGATTATACCCTAAGCCATTAACAATATCTGAAACCTAAAGTAAAAACCAAGAGCAAGAAAACATTTAGCTAAATCTAAATGATGTAATTCAGAACAAGAACTTTCACAAATAAAGCACGATTTGTTTTATAAAATTTTTATAATACTCTTTATGCTTGATATGATTATGTCAGTACTATAGATCTGCTTATTATTAACCCTTATTATTAAGAGTTATTACCTAAACATGCAAAATTCATTGCATGAAGCATATGTAAAACGTATTAAGTTCCATTCTGTCAATAAACCGTTTTAGGTGCTGCTTCTTTCAGGCTTGATTATTCTACAGCCCCAAGTTTTCTGAATTAAAACTGATTAAGACTAAATCTCACTTGATTTTCATGAGCAATTCTAAAGAAATCAGGAAGTCACTTGGGGCTGCGTTTGTTGTTAATTTAGGATGCATAATGCTTTCTTTGATTTACTGCCCTATCCTGCAGACTATAAATAAACACGTGTAAGTAAGATTTAAGGGACTGCAGTTTTGTTTTACATTCCAGGTTAACAAATTCCATAGTAAAATATTGGTTTCACAACCAGTTAACAGTAAACTCGAGGAGTGGTGTAAATTAAATTAACTGAACAAACAATGGCACCCTGGATCACAGAATAATCTCATGGAGATTAAAATTCACAAAAATATTATTAAAATTATTACTATTATTAAAGACAAAATTTCACCCTTGAGTTTATCACATGCTACTTAGCAAAGATCCTAGAGCAAAGATCTGGCCACCGCTGAAGTGTGTTTAGACTTGGTGTCACGTACAGGATCGGTTCATGAAGCCTCAGGGTCTAGTTTGATTTTATTTCTCACCCCCCCTCACCCTCCTCAACTTATTTCTGTCCTATTTTTGAAACAACTACTTTCAGCAATGCTTTTACAATGCCTCTCCTCCCCGGTGCCGCTGCCGTTCCAGTCTCTGGTGATGCTGATCTCCCCGAAGTCACCAGGAAGAGCAGGGGACGCACGGTCCCTTTAGGGCTGAGAGCTCCTATCTCTCAGCATCCGCACCGGACTAGGGGTTCAAAGTTGGCTTGGTTTGGTTGGTTGGTTTGTTTTCTTTTCTGTTAGATTGTTTCTAACCCAGCAGAGGGGAAAAGGGAGCAAAAGGACAGTAGGAAGTTACAAAAATATATAACGTACCAAAAAACGGGTAAGTTTAGACAAGTCAGTGGTGACTTCTAGAAGGATAAGCGGGCACCATACAGTAATTTATCTCCCGTTAAGACAACATTGCTGTTGCAAAGCCAAAATCCTGACTAAAGTGGCCTTTCCCCCAGTCTTCCACTTTCTAACCCTACAATTTCCAGGCCCAAATGGAATCGACAAGGCAGAAGCCTAAAAATTGTAGGGTTAAGGGCCGTTCCCCACTGTGGGATCTGTTCCTTTCCTGCTGTTTCATGCTACATTTTGTAAAAGGGGATGTATGAACTGGGGGTTGACGTAAGAGAACCCTTCGAAATCGGTTTGGTCTATGTTAGCGATGACCAGCTGATCCGGGGGCGTTAACACCGGCTGTCCTCGTGTGAAGAACTTATCGAAGTTCTCGGCACCTTTGCCACACTGCAAGGGAAAAACAAAAAAAAGGCTGAAAAAACCCCAGGGATACATTGGCAGTTCCAGCTTCTGGTGGATTTTTCAGGATACATGCAAGGCTTTCCCTCATTCCTTAGGAGAAGTTAAGGGAAAATTTTCTTTTCAGATATTTTAACAAAAAACCCCACCCCAAACAAACTAGGCTGAGAAGTTTTAATAGATGAATTCTGATGAAAACCAGAGTCAGTGTGAGGTGACAAGGTAAAAAGGCTTAACCATTCAGAATTACTGGGGTAAAAAAAGAAAAAAAAATATATTTATGGGCATGTATTGGCAAGAGATCTTCTATCTGTCAAGTCATTTCATTCTTCTTAAAACCTTCATGATGTAAAATTAAATTGTTGTGTGAGTCTCTGTTTCCTTTATGATCTGCAGAAAGCTTAATGCAATTCATTTATATGCTTTGATTATTTGTTGTACAGCCTCTAAACTGTTGTAAATTCATAAAAGGCAGCAGAGCTCCTGGGGACTGCAGGAGGGAGCCAGGGCAGGGAGAGAGCGTGTCCTGGGAACACTCCCCATTACAAAATGCACTATCACAGGTTTCCTCCTTTTTTTCTTTGTCTGAGAGGAGAGATGCGTCTCACAGAGCCCCGTTGAGGAGGGGGGGTTATATTTAGCTACAGGCTGAACACAGCTCACTCAGAACAGAAAACAAAAGAAATCAGATTTGTGGAAGGACAGCTCTGAGGAACGCAGACATCACCTGAAAGGTAGGGAAGTGGGGTTAGAGGTGAGTTAAAAAGGATGAAGGTGGGACAGGAACACAATGAGCTTGGCTGCAAGAAAATATATGTGTATTTGAGGAAAACTAGGCATTGACTATTGTGGAGAGGTCTACAGGAACCTGGTAAATCTGTTTCTCTCCAAACTCTCTGCTGTAACAGAGCTTCAAATAAGTGTGATTGTGCAATTAAGGCGCTGGATGTTCCTTTCCACTGTTCCTGGCCCTCTCCTCTCTGTCCATCCCTGCAGGACTGCTGCTGTGACACACCTTTGTCAGTGAATATATCCACTTGTGGGATTAGAGGATAACATCACACTTGTCTTCAGGCTTAGAGGATATAGCTTGGAGAGGGTGGGAGATGGTTCATACAACACAGCAGCTGATCTTTTTGAACTAATGCAACATGAATGAAGACATGCGTTCATGGAACCAGCTGAGCAGGAGCTGGTTAAGGGAATTTGAGGGTGAGACTATCCTGAGAAGTGTTTGGTCACAGTGTCTGACCTTGAAAACCCCCTGGCATGTTCTGGGACAAGCTGCCCAAACTGAGCTGCAAAGAACTTGTTGCTGCCTCGGGCACAAGCTGGTTTATGTTTCAGATGAAAACCTCGTGCTCGGGTACCGGAGCATGGCGTGCACAGCAGGACCCCTTGTTCAGTCTTGGAGGAACACAAGCAGAGGGACACTGCAATGGGTTACAGGCTAATGGTAGTCTGCTTTTTCCACCCAGGGTTCTGCACTCACCAAATACCCTGGTGCCCACTGAAGCCAATGCATTTTGGTACAGAATTGCTGGAGAACAAGAATGGACAGAGCAGAGCTTGGACACGGGAAAGACTCTCCATCATTGGAATTAAAGTTGATGTATCCCCAAATTAACAGTCAGGTTTATTTAGAGGCAGCACAGTCAACTCAGAGCAGCAACAGAAGGGCTGTTTATACAGGGCAGACTTTTTGCTAAAAAGATGTTCTGCAGATATGCACCATTCTGCCACAAAATCACGTTCTATTTTCTCCCCCTCTCCTCAGGAAGTGGAAGGTATTAAAAAAGCTGTATATTGAAATCAAAGCCTCTGACTCCATGAAGCCTCTCAATGCTGCATACATTAGTAAGGGCTGAGAAATAACTTACTTGCAATTTCTGTATTTTTTGGGTGCTAATGTACTCCTTTATCGATAAATTTGCATCTTCAATTTCCTATCTGTCATCACATTAGAGAGCAGCATTGCTATCGTGAGTGTCAATGCAGTACTGAAGATACAGGACACTCTTGGAACTCCTCAATTTACAATCATGAGTGAAATGTCCTTGTGCCAAATCATCAGTCCATGCCTATAGCCTGTGAAATGTCAATCTGGAAGGGAACACGTTATTTAAACTGACCAACTGCTGACCCAAAATCTGTGGCTCCGTGCTGCATGAGAACCATGCCTGCGTGCAAAAGCAGCAGGATTATTCTTGCAGCATCACACTTCCTAGGGAAGATGCACCTAGAAAGACCTTCTGGAAAAAACCCACCTCAAACAAAGCCTATAAATACCCCATGTCTTCAAACAGACTAAAGTTTGTGTGCTCTTTTCTTTCTAGAGTCCATATAAATAGAATCAGCAGTCATGATGAGTTATACGTGCGGTATATAAATATCAGACTTGGATTTTAAGTTAGGCTCTGTGTGAATACACCTTGGTGTGTTTTACTAACAGCCTGTATAAACAACAGGCGATAACCACGGGGATGGAGCACAGCTGCTCTGCAAAGGAGCCAGGACCCGTCACAAAATGGTCTGTGATGGGACCAGACTGCACCTTCCAGCTTGCAGGACCTTCATGCTGGTATCCCTTTTAGCTTCAAGGAGAATCTAAGCACTCAGTGTCTGAGCTAATAAAACTTACAGATGTGAAGGCAGGTTTGCTTTATGATCAGCTTTAAATTTGACTCAAGAAGCTTGTAATGAAAATCTCCCTCAAACATGCTTTAAAGAGGACAGTAGCCCTGGGGATGGGCTGGGCAGGGCTGGCAGCACTGCCCACTCTTTACTTATTTACACCCTTCCCTGGGTGCAAACCCCATGCAAACAGGGCATGTCCCCCAGCACAAACCACTCTTCTTGGCACACAACTCCCCTCCTGGTGATGTGAAAAAGTCATCTGCACACAAAAAGGGAGAAATATATTCTGCTAGGGGGTAGCAGCTTCCCTCTGTTCATTAGTGTGTGATACCACATGGTAAATAAATGAGTGACCAGAGCAGTGACCCTATAGCTGCAGTGCTATAGCCAGCCATGTGGCTCTGTTGGAATAAAAAAGTGTTAAGAGAAGAATTCAATGTTAGGACACAACAATTTACAGCTGCTTCTGTTCTTGGGTGCAAATACTTTTCTCTGCCTGTCAATAAAGCTCAGTACACGCTGAAGGAAATTCTGGGTCAACAAATAGAGCTCTTCAGATTATATTGCTGCAAATAAGTTCTCAGAATTAGGACACAGAATCATAGACTGGTCTGGGTTGGAAGGGACCCCAAGATTCACAGAGTTCCAACCCCCTGCCACAGGCAGGGCCACCAACCTCCACGCTTGGATATCTTCCACTTGTCTGGGTCTCTACAATATTCCTACAGGTACGTGTGTGCAAACCAGGAACAAATGTTAGAAATAAATCAGGGATTATTCTTGCCAGGCCAGCAGCTGCCACTCTGGAATGGGAAATACACCCCCTGTGCTGTGCAGCTCACCGTGGAAGAACTTTACCCCAGTAATTCAGATACCTTTAATCATTGACTTTAGATGCTGTTCAGGAGCTGCACCCAGTCTCCAGTGGCTGATGTGAATTACACCAGGCTTCCCAGTTTCAACCTCTCATGTGGTGTATGAGTCCAGTCAGGACTCAAACCACCCAGCGACTTTTTCCCAAGAAACAAAGCACACTGGGTTATGCTACAGGGTGCCAAGACAGGAGCAAATTTAGCCTGGTCTGCCATAATCAAATTGCCTTATTTTAGAAGTGTCCCAGATTTGCAGCACCATCAAGCCAGCATTAACCTCACCCCATGGGAAGGCATCGCTGCCGACACATTTAGCGAGGGAAGCACTTGGCATCTCACTCACCACTTTAGGTTTGAAAGGTGGCTGAATCTCTCTGTTTTCCAGTTTTTCCCAGTCAATTCTCCTGAAGAAAGCATGTTCCCTGATGTCTCTTTCACCTTCAAGACCACAGCCAAGGCGTTTTGCGGGATGTTTAGTCATTAGCTATTAGGAAGAAAACACCAAATGATTAGATTTAATGCTGGAGTGAAAGTGGGACAGATGTTCCGCAGATTGTGATGCTCTCGTTTCTCTCCTGAAGATGCAAGTTGCTAATAAAATTGTTCTGGAAAGCTGAAATTCATTTTTTGAAGATTAGTTTTCTTTTTTGATTACTGGAGACAGCATGTTTGCAGCAAAATCAAGGGCTGCACTCAGGAGCTTTTCCCTCTTTGGCAGAGGTTGCCGCTGGAGGTGTGGGCAGGCAGTGCCCAGGGCACGCTGCCGTCCTGTCAGGTCACAACTCACTCCTGAATTTCACCTTCAGACTTTCAATTCAGTCGTATAAATCTCCAGAACAGCTTCTGCCCTACCTCAACAATCCATTAAACTTAATAAATTCCAATATACTAAAGCTGTATGAAGTACAACCCTCACCCCTTTCATTTTTCTGGGCTTGTTGGAGGCATCTCATTACAGAGCCTACAATGTCTTGGCACCCAGGTGACAATATCTAATCTATGTTTCCTCCCTTGCATTCTTAATGACATCTCAGTCAATACTACACCCAGTTTCACAGATTAAGCAGATTTAGGGAAAAAAAACCCACCCAAGCCCACCAGCACTGCATGCTTGGAAACAGCAATACGCTTCCTAATTAACAAGCTCCTCAAAGCCTTTTCAATTGATATGTACATTAGGAATTGAGCAATGTAGCCTACAACTCTCAGTTCCAGTATTGTGGGGACTTTTTAAAGCTCTTTTACAAATTATGGATGATTAATATACTGCTGAGTGATACTTCAACACGTCTTTTTTCAAACCTCAGCTGTGCCGCTTTAGTCTCCCTCCAAATGTTGAGTTGATCACTTTCCAATTCTGAACCTAAAATAAAAGCGACTCTCAGCAGACTCTGGGAAGTTGGCTGTGCACTGGGATAGGAACCACATCCTGCTTCAAGCTGAACAGACACCTCTCTGGTTTCATTACCTTTCCGAAACGCCTTGCTTTAAGGGCAGGCGATGCATGGAGCTGTGCACAGCGATTCTAGCAGTATGAATTCTGCTCTGAAGTCACTGCATCTAAGAAACCCAACCACCTCTGAACTGATGGGACAGATGCCAAGCAGACAACTCAAGTTCAGGAGCACAGGGGGCACGTCTGCCTTGCCCCATGGTGTACAGTCCCAGGATTCCTAAGCTGCTGCTGCCCATAAGGTTCAGAGCTTTCTCACACTGACTTCTCAGCTCAGGGGTAATGCCTGATGAAATCTGGGGTTAATTTGTTACTTTAATACAGATGATGAATGTGTTAGTGTCACATGGGCTTGACCTTAAGCCTAGCACAGCAGTGCAATTTTAGCTTTCTGATCTCCCTTTGCATAAGCTTCTGGTAGAACAGCAGCAAGCAGGAGAGCTGAAATCACAGTAATGAGATCAAGTTCAAACTGTGCTCTTTGAATATATGATTTTTCACGATGAGGCATCAATCTGCACGTACTTTACAAAAATACATCAAGGTTTGGTTTTGCTGGCCAGCATATCTACACTGGGATAGGCTCCAAAATCAGAGCGGTCCGTCCTTCTACCCTGTTGTTTTAAACAGCTTTTTTTTCCCTTGATGATTTTTCCTTAAGGGATTAATACCCAGCTCATGTACAATAAATGGTTGTGAAGGAAAGGAGAAAAGTAAATACCAAATTAACTGATATTAAGTGCAGTCATATTTTATCAGTGTAAGAAAGACATCAAATAATGCTTTACAGACAGTGTTTTGGAGAAGCTGCAGACTGACAGTACTCTAGGGAATCACATTGAGTCAAAGGAAAGTCAAACGAATTCTTTTCCTCCTGAGCTAATCCTCTAGAGTCAAATCTGTTCCTGAAGAAAAAACCTAAATTGACTTAGAACCTATGATCAATTTTAGGCCACCCAGGTTACCACTGGGTCAGGATTTCCTCCAGTTTCCTTGCATTTACGCTGAAGATTTTCACACAAGCTCATCTTTACTGACATTTAAAAATTACTCTAATTAACTCATTTGCTCTGCTGCTCTCATTAGGCACAGTGGGCCTAGGACTTGCTGGGGTACCTGGTACCCATCCAAGCTGAGAAACCTCCTCACCCTGGGAAATCGGAGCTGTGCTGCTGAGGGTTGAGAGGCAACGTGGGTGGAGATGTTTCACACCATCGTCCTGTTCATAAATTCTGATCTGCATTTGGCAGCTACTGATTCTGACATTTGTTCTTACCATAAACCAAGCAGGCATAGTGGGAAGAGCTGAATACTTCTCAGTGACACCAAGTGATGAGCACTTCATGACAATACAGCTTAGCACAGCCTGACAGCAGTTCTACTGAAAAAATACTCCAGTGCCATGTCGAAGCCAGACAAATGTAGTTATTCCTAAGGATTGCCAAAAAGGAACTTAATGATAGGGAAGCATCTATCTCACCCCCTTGCAGATGGAGACAGCTTCTTTGGACAGTGATTTTGGATAGGAAACATTATGCTCCATTATGGACTGGAAAAGTTCATCTTCATCTTCTCCATCAAATGGCGGCTGTTGAAAATAAATCACAGAGAGTTACTTACTGGCTTGTGGGCTTTCTGAAAACCACCCCCTTGTTATGAGATGGCGTGAGGATACTATAGCCACACTGGGTTGGGTCACCCAGCCCAACAACCTGTCTCCAGTCAGAGATGCCCAAAGCAATCTGTGTACAGCAGTGGTCCTTGCTGAGGAATACACACCAAGCTGCATCTGCAGCTTGGGATCTTCTGACCCAGAAGTTGGGTGTTTATCAGTCTCAGGTAGAAATCAAGGAGAAAAGTTCATTTCTGCACCCAGCATGGCAGCCAGGTTAATGACATGTGTGCAGGATTATCTTCATGATCATCTTTAACCAGCTTTTAAAGCTACTGTGCACCAGACAGTCAAAATACTTCAAAGGCTGCAGTCTGGAGACTGCAACTTTCAATGACCTTCTGTTAAGGTATATCCATTTCTCACTCAATTCCAGTTAAAATCCACTTGGTTTTAGAAGGCATGGCAGTAGAGCCTGTCTCTGGGAAGGGGAGCCTGTAGCACAAGCATTGTATTTTGAAATACAGGGGATGAGGAGAGTGCTGGTGAGTCCCCCAAGAGCTGGGCATCAGGCAGGGCTCACCTTGGGAAATCTCATTTTCTCAATAGTGCTCAGGTGCCCAATATTTGCAATGCAGGTTGCAAATCTTAACAACTAAAACTGCCTTGCTTTAAAAACTTTTCCAATGTTGACTGGAGTTTAGTGGAGCAACTGTTTGAAGGCTTTTGTTAAAAATGTAGGTTTTAAGCTTAGGAAATGAATGCCTTTCGCTGGTGCTCGCTGAAAGCCAACTGCACAAATCTTTGTCAGCCCAGGACTGATAGAACTGTTTAAAGTTGGTAGTTGTCTGCTGTGAACTGCAGCACACCATTGCTTTTCTACTTGAGCGACTCAGAGAGCAGCATCTCATTAACTGTGCAGCATCAGGGGTCTGTAACCCAGCGTATTTCAAGTGGTGAAACCCAGGCTTTACCCCCAGGACATACAACACAAACACTGTATTCTTGTGCCTTAACTGCAATGCGGAGCATATACATGCTCTTATTATGTCTCCCCGTGGTTTCAAACTACTAAATGGTACTTCTTCCATTTGACATGCATTTTTCTACTCAAGTGTCTCCCATTCAGTTTTGAAGCTGGCTATTTATAACATTATTACAGCACAAAGAAGCCGTGTTCAAAGGCAGCGCTTGATTATGTGGGTGCAATATAAAGAGCTTAAAGCCTAAATGCATTCTCAGTGGAGTCAGTCAAGAGTACAAGGAGATAATATCTGTATGAAGGGCCCCAAGCTCATCACCTGAGGGTTTAACTCTTTAGGAGACCTTGAAACAGAGCAGTGTTGGGAGAGGGAGGAGGAGGTCACAGCAAACAGAGGGTAACTCTTACCTGGCCAGCTAGCATCTCATAGAGCAGCACTCCATACGCCCACCAGTCCACAGACTTCCCATATGGCTGGTAAGCAATAATCTGTATAACCACAAATAGTGACAGTCTATATCAGATAAATAGTGACATACTGAGATGGACATATTTCCTTGAAAAAGCCCAGAGAGCCAATCCTGCAATCCTCACCCCAGCTAATCACTGGTTGCAAAAGGAGCTGGACTGCTTTGCAAACGTTCATCTAAACCCACCCACGTCTTTTGGTACTCTGCTGTCCTGGGAAATGTGGCTCTCAGGAGCCCTTGGGATGGGCATTTGGAGGCACGGGAGGGAGCACAGCAGCACAGCGTAGGAGACAAGGCAAAAGAACCTTATTCACCCATTTATGTCAAAGCTTGAAATCAGGAGACTCACTTGCCTTACAGATTATCAATAATTCAGCCTTTCATTTCTTTTCAATATTTATATTTCTATCCTGCTGTAAAAGGAGTAAAAATTTAAGAAAAGAGGAAGACACTGAAAAGCTGGGTTACGTTCTCCCACGTTGCATGATTAAGTTACTCTGAGGATGAAGCTAGATACCAGCTACACTGAGAAGAAAGGGGTTTCTGCTGTTCAGCCTAATGGAAATGTCAAGTATTTTGCATCCTCTGGGTTCACATCTGACTCATGCAGAAGCACAAACTGAGTCCTGACACAACGGAAGGCCGTGAGTGCCAGCAGCACACAGGTCCCCTTCTGCGTCATCTTTAATCGAGGCCTCTTCAGAGATCAGTGTTAATTTATTTAAGAGATGCATTTGGGCATGCTACAGAGGAGTTTTGAGGTGCAGATGTTCTCCCAGATCTCCTTCTCAATAACTGTGAAGGGATATTTTGAATCGTGATGGGGTGCAGGATGTGCTGGCTGCTGCCTGTCCACGCTGAGGAAGGCAGGATGAGATCCTCCAACCAATGCTCCACCAGACCAAGTTGAGAACCGAGGCAGTCATTACTCCAAGACTTTCCTGTTTGCATGGATTTCTATAGCTTGTGAAACAAATTGCTATGACAAGTACACATCACATGCCCTAGATTTTTCAGTTGTCTGGAAGAGAAGTTGAACTGGTAAGTTTTGTAGTTTCTCAGGAAAACAATGAGTCACCAGTTCAGTGAAGCAGGACTGCCTGGCTACTAAGTGAAATTATAGTCTCTATGTGAATATATGTTTTTCACTGGCATAACAGCAGCACATTAATTAAAAATTACTGCAATGGTTCTAAAGGAAACTATTTCTAAATCGATCGCGCTTTGAAATCTATTACACAACCAGAGGCAGTAACAAGATTCTCAGCTGGAGGAAAGCACAAAGACAATCTTTATTAGTTGTCTTTTAGCAGCAATATGGGCTTTAAAATATATATATTGAGACATTCATTCATTTTATAGCGGGTGACATACTTGCTTACTGTCCTTTTAATTTCTATCACCAGGAAGTTCCCGGGCCACTGGAATCAATGTTGCTTCTTTAAAGTCCAAAGACATTCAAAACTGTATCCAGCAAAAATACTGGCCTTTTCACACAGAAAATGGTAAAACATTTCACCCACAGCCCTTCTCTGAGAATCTCTCCTCATGGAAAAGAGTATTGGATCAGAAAAAAACAAGGGTATTTTTCAGAAGGTCGTTAATTTGTAAGGGCAGAACGTTTTGTGCAATAAGTGTGCTCCCTCCCTCTAAGTGGCTTTGGTAGGAACAGTTTATTTCAATTAGCAAATGAGAAAAGATGGATGCATGGCACTGAGAAAGCCAAGACAGCTATGCAGCCATGGTTCTCATCCCGGCAGTCAGGTCTGTCCTGACAGAGGACAGTCTGCCTCTCCTCTTGTTGTGAAGGAGTTTGATGGGATTACTGAGGAGAAGACATCTTTTACACATGGCAAGGCAACATCATGAAGTGAAAGACGCAGCAAAGCACAGACTCAGTGATGCTGTTTGTTTATCCAACGAGAGGTGAGTCAAGACCGGGCTGCTCTCTAAATAGCATTCTCATCAGCAAACGTAATCTTCCCCAGTTAAATCTAAGCTTGTGAAAAAATATCACAGAATCATCAAGAGACACAATTAGCATGAGAAAAGTTCCTACACTGAACCGAAAGCATGGTCAGAGTCACTAACGTTTCATCCTGTGTCACTGGCTGAAGTATTTATTTGATGCCTCACGCCGACAAGAGCAGAAGCACCTGAGGAGCAGACCAGAGCCCCCTGTCTGAGCTGCACACACCTCCCTGGCCTGGACTAGCTGCACAATGGAAGGGTGGGATTTGAGAAATAAACATGGATATCGATCCCATTGGGACTGGAAAGGTTCCACTGCAGCAAAGTCCCATTGCAATTGCAACGCAAACAGTGTGTTTTCATTGAGCCTATTGCGACATAGGGAAAGGCGGCGGTGTCAATGCAGGTCTGCTGCTGTACAGTGGAAGCTTTTTCCCTTCAAATCCCAATAGAATGGACTCCATTTGAATCACCAGCTTAGTCCTGGTTAGATAACGATGGAGCGAAGTGCAGAAGAGCAATCTGCCACGTTCATTCACCAACCCGCGGTTCTCCTCGTAACACTGGGAGCTATTCAGAGCGTTAATTGGAACATGTAAGTGAGGGGAAAGAACGCTCACTTCAAGGGAGGATTTACATGTGGGAGGATGCAGATGAGTTTTCAATATACAGTCAAACACACATTGGTACCAAATCAGTGAGTTCTAAACATCGCATTTCCTGCAGCTCCCTCCTCCTCCCCCAGAATCACCAGGTATTGCCTACCAGTGGCTGTGCCCAACGCCATTGCTGCTGGCCTCACAGCAGTTGCCAAAAGGATCCTCTATGCTCATACAAATTTTCATGTCTTTTTGAATAAGAAGAGGTGTATTAACATGACCTGTCTCAGCAGTGTGCAGAGCAGACCCACAGAGCAGTGAGGGAGCTTGTGTGCCCAGAAACGAAGCCCTGTACCCTCCTCCAGCTATGATCTCTGCTTTGCACTGGCCAGGGAGGAGTGGAAGGTTGACAGGACCCTTCCTTTCCCATCATTAATTTAAATGACAGCCTTTATAATCTCCTTTCACATTTCCAATGTCCCATTTTCCCTACCTATTCCCATGTTTTAAGAGCTCTGCCGTTTCAGGAGCTGTGGATTTAAGAACTCAGGAAGACTTTCCCCACCAAGCCAAACTGGCAGAGAAATGGTGATTGCTTTTTTCTCTTTCACTTTTCCTCCTCTCCCACTTTTTCCTCCAAGGCAGGCATGCAGTTAAGAGCAGGACACAGAGATTAATACCAGCAATTTGTTGGAATGTTTAGATCATTGCAGCTTGCAGCTGGTAGCCAGTTGGTATGAAAAAATTATATCCCAGAGGCAAGAGAAAGCCTTTTGCGAGCATATCTTACGTCTACTGGAAAAGCTAAAACTCAGTTATTAAAAGAAATAAATATTACCAGCATAAGACATAGTCAAATGCACACTTTCCAAACTTCTGTAATACCTCTTAGCATCCCATAATCCCAGCAAATGCAAGGTTGGAATGGAATGTTTTGAGACTATTAGATGGAGGAAAAGGGGAATGGAGTTTCTAATTAAATTCTGCTGAAATTCAAAGTTAGTGCTCTAGCTGCTGCAGGGATGCTGTGGGGATGGTGGGGTTCAGCGCTGCACCGCAGGCAGCGGGCTGTGCTGGCAGAACCCCTTCCCACTAATCTGCCTGACATCCATCTCCCTCCGTCTCTCTTGACTGGCCAAGGAAATACAAATATTAATTGATCTCACTGCTATTTTACCACTCTGACCATAAATATTTAAGTTCAGCACATGGATAAAAATTCTTGACCGGATAACCTCTTTCTGCCTGACAGAAGCAGGAATGAACCCTGGGATGGAACCAGTTTAACTCTGCACATCCCTCACACCACAGAGGATGAAGAAATGAGTATGAACTCTGTGCACGTTGCACATGTAGGTAACAAACACCAACTTTCCATTCAGCAGAGCAGGACAGTGTTATTTCACAGTACACCAAAGGGCACAGGTCCACTTTGCTGAGAGCATCACTGTGTTCATTGGCTTTTCTGCCCAGAGATGGTTCATGTGGAGCCAGCTGAGGTGCCCCCTGTGGTCCTCCCCGCCATGTTCTCTCTGAACTATGCCTGTGGTCACATAGAGGCAGCACAGGCTCCTTCAGACCCATGACAGCCACATTACTTCCCAAACACTGATGGAAAGAGCTGATTCTTTACGTCTGAGTGCGACACGCTCACAGAGCTACCCTACGCTAGATACCTTCAACTCTTAATTTAGATTTAGCTCATTTATCTCCACCCAGCAGGGAATGGTGCTGTGCAAATGAACCCTCATTATAATCTATTATAAATTTATAAATTTTAGCCCATGGAAAGATGCTGAAATGCTCCCGCAAGCAAAGTGTGAACCTTCCTTTGAAGTTTGCCACAGACCTAGTTAGCAATTTGTCAGTCACGATAATGGCTTCAGAAATGAAAGAAAACCAGCCGACTAAAACAACATAATCAAATCTGTTTGTAAGAAAACAGAAAGCCTAAGACTGATTTCCTCCCAGTTGCTGAATGTTTTGGTAAAAGGTTTATTTCTTCATATGAAATTTCCAAATATAAGATAAATCTGTCCAATGCTGACCCATATATTGAGCACTTTGGCACTGACAACCCGTTCTTTGGTATTAACTGGCACAGGACTATGGCCACAGAAAGGACACTTTAAAATTTGTAATATTGGCTTCATTTATGTTTTGACAGGAGAAAATGAAATACTGCTCTGGCTGCTCTGGTATCCTGCCGCAAGCAGCAGTGATTTGTGAAAAAACAAGCTTTTATCATACACAATATTTCACTCTGGAAAGCAGGAATTAGCAACTGGAAAAAAACCCAACAAACCCCAAACTATTTTTCATTCCAATTTCAGAGAGATGACAAAATTCACCTTAGACACTAATTTATTTGTCCATGTACAAATACATCATATTCCAACAAACATTCAATTCCAGCCAGCAATGTCCCAGCCAGAGCTGCCTCTTGCCCAGCACTCGGTAGAACACGGACGATCTTGGATAAGGATCCAGCCTCTTCCACTGAATTTGCAGCCAAACAAATCAGGACTCTTGAAAGCTCAGTGTGCACAAATACCAGATTTTAATATTAATATATTTGAATCATTTCCAAATCACAGCATGTGCTTGTTTTTAACGTTTTATACCTAAACTAGTGAAATACAAACTGTATCCAGAGTAAAAACCTCGCCTCTAAGCTCATATTAGTTACAGTGCTTTAAAGCAGAGCTGTGTTTATTATGATCAAATTGTCATTTTGTGCTTGAATGTGATTTTCAGTGGCTTGAGTGTTAGCACAGCTATCACCAAATCACAGATCACTTGAGGCAAATTAAGGGTTTTTTTATGTCAACTCCACTCAAATCTGATCTTACACCTTTGTTCAGGCTTCCAACAACCAGAGCTTTCCTGAGCTCAAGAGCAGTGACCCAGGACACCTAGAAAAGCCTGCAGTAGCTTTGCAGGGAGGTCAGTGAAAAGCTTCCAGACCTCACCGAATCCTTTCCCAAAAATCAACAAGTAGTTTGTGATTTCCTGAAAGTGCCAAGCAAGCCCTGAGATAGAGCATTTTGGCAGCTGTGTGAACTTATGGAGAAATCCGATAAAGAAGCTGTGTTTGTTCCTAACAACTTGCTTGCTGACCTCATCGATGACCTCAGCAACACCCAGGAAGTCTCTGTGACTTCACAAACTGAAGCACAAAGTTTAGCAAAACATTTCCAGGCTACAGATTTAAAACACAGGGTGGTCATCCTGCTTTTTTCGTCTTGCAAGCACAAACAAAATCTGAAGCACCCATACCATAAAAAGTTTTCAATCAACTAGTTATTTTTTAAAAAGTTAAGTCTTACCAATAAATATTGCTTTAATTCACCAAGTTATCCAGTATCCATGCAGCAGTAAAAATGGTGCTATCCACAAAGCATCAGAGTTAGAGCCACTGCAACTTGGGGGTGTAGAACGCACACAGGGACAATTTTCATTTGAGGGACTAAAAGGTTCTTGCAGTGGCCAATATTTACCTCTGGTGCGATGTAGTCTGGAGTGCCACAGAAGGTCCTGGTTGTTACTCCATCCAACATATGTTCTTTGCACATTCCAAAATCAGCTATTTTAATATGTCCTTCTGAATCCAGCATCACATTATCTAATTTCAGATCTCTGTGAAGAATCACAGGAATTGAATGTTAATCTTTAGGTTCAACTAGGGCCAAATCATCTGAGTCTATGTGAGGAATAAGTGTGCCTATCTGGGGACAGAGGGGGCAGGGGCGCATGTGGACAGCAATCTACAGTCCACGGAGCGCTGGGCACCCCACTGCAGATATGTAAGAATGACCATAAGCCCTGAAACTGGACAATTAATGGAAAGGCAGAGGGATATGACTGTGAGCACACTCACACCAAGACTTCTGAATGTGCAAAACCATGAAACATCACATGGGAATGTGTAAGAGAAGGTTTCACATTTTCAAGTTGAGTTGGGCAGAGGTAAAGTTGTGACTGTGGTTTACTGTGCACCAGCGCAGCTAACAGAGCACTGCAGTATCTGCTTTGTATAAAATGATTTAAAAAGATACTGAAACATTACAGAAACTGATCCTTTTGGGATTTCAAAGACAGTTCAGCGATTACTTATGTCAGATTATACTCACCTGTAAATAATCCCTCTGTTATGGAGGAAGAATAACCCAATTGAGATCTCAGCTGCATAGAACCTGTGTGAAAAAAACCAAATACATTTGTTATTGCCCCATGATTGCCCCATGACAAACTATTTCAGAAATGGATCTGGTAAATAATGAAAGTATAATATCATGTATTATATATAATATATAGAGACTGCTGACGAGAAAAAAGATACCACACTTCAATTTGACTTTAACAGATTATTTTGACTATTTCATGGTAAAATAATGCAGAATTTTAAAAAAAAAATAATTGAAAATGTCTCCGTGGGCCACAAACAAAATGGTGCAGCTGGAGCAGAGCATTTCACTGTGCTGATCTGACTCTGCCTGCAAAGGTCGTTATCTCTAATCACATATCAATCCTGAATTCAGGATGCAGCTCAATTCACAGTGCGAGTCACACGGCATGAAATAATTTGCAGAAATAGTATTCCTTTATACAGGCTGTTAATGGATTAATTGCATAAAGATAATTCAAATGATTACCATATCAAATATAATTGCTGAATGTAGTTAAAGGATAGATAATATTGATGGATGTTTGAATCCAGTCGCTGTGGAACTGTGCACATTACGTGCAAGAAGATGATTTGAAGATGAGATTAATTTTTAGGCTAGTATCAGGGAATGGAAAGCTTAGCACTGAAAGACTTTGATCAGAAGTGCCTGTGAACACGTGTGCCTGGAGTTGCTCCACAGATGTAAGGTGTCATATAGCACCATAGCTCTCAGTGGGTGTTGGCAAGTTGCATTAGCTGGAGTCAAGGATGATCTGACACCATCTAGATTTTATTCAGCACAGTGCTGAAATGTACTTCTGCATCTCAAATACTCGTCTCCAGAAGGCCTCTCATTTAAACCAGCCCTGATTACTTAAATCAAAACAAGAAATTATTTTAGCTGAATTCTTAAATCTGTTGGTCACGCTTGATTTTGAAGTTTCATTGGTAAATGATTTATGAAACATTAATAAATGATGATGAGATGCTATAAGCGTGACTAAAATGGAACTATTCACATTTAAATATACTACAGATAGTTATTAGTTGCTCTCTGATACACCACATATACAATTACCCTGTATATAAACAACTTCTAATAATCTATTGACTCATCCCAAATAAAGCTGATATAAAAAGTGGGATCACCAAAATTCTTATAAGCTATACATTGAATTTATCTTGTATAAATTATAGTTTATGTTGCAATGTTGAGTCTATTTGTGTTACTTTCCCCTGTAACATGAATTCAGACTGAAATGTTCTACTCACTTTTTTTTTATAGTCACTTTTAGAAACCACCACCAGAACACCAACTAATGTCTTTAATTTCCTGATGCCCTGGTTAAACTATTGTCACTTTTACAATAGGCACTGGATGCCCTTGTTCGTGCTGTATTTTGGAACAGAAAGGTGCAGCTACCTTTGGTCTCTGCTTGCAAACACATTTTCAAAATAAACTTTTGGGCCCTGGACAGATTAAAAAACACACTCCAAAGAGGCCAGTCGAAACTTTGTGCTGAGCCTGGGAAGGTGCTACTAGAGAGTGTGATAAGGAAACCTCATCCCCGTACAGTGTAATGTTAAGCATAACGATGCCATGATTTCAATAGGTAAATGGGAACACTCACACTGCTTGTGGCTCCTTAAACTTTCCTACTTGCTGAATGTGATACATGAGATCACCACCATTCACATACTCCATAACAAAATACAGACGGTCCTAGGATAAAGTATGAAAGATGCACGTAAATACATTAGGCAAGATATTAGATATGCATTGATCAGCAAAAAAGTCACTAATATGTTATTATAAAGCTTTTAAGGTTATTAGGACTGGTTGTACATTCTAGCAAAATGGATAGGTCAGGAAATGGAAGTGGAATGTTTTGTAAAACCTGCAAAAGCAAATGACTGATGAGATCCGTCTAGATCTGCCAATTTTAGTGATGCATTTTTATATATTACGTGTCTGTAATGGTTCCCATCATTATCCACATAGAGATCTGTCTGAAAAATATCTCTAAAAATACATGTAAAAAAAAAGTAAATTGAAGATGGATTAAAACTCTTGCTTTGAGGCTATGTCTCATCCTCCCTAATAGGGCTGGGATTTAAAAATATTTAAAATTTTTTTTTTTAAAAGAGGCAAGAAATACTTTTAGGGTTTACATAAGTACCTTGGCCTGTTACAAGTGACACCAAATTCATTTCTTGTTGACACATATTTCAGCATTTCCTCCATCCCCCTTAGCCAGAAAGCATTAGACATTTGTACTAAAGATCTTACACTTAAAATGTAGTTGCTACAAGGTGATTTTTCATTTACTAACAACACCAAACTTTTTTGGTTCCAAATGAAGTTACCAAAAGATAAAGAATTAGAAGGAGACAGGAGTTTATTTCTCACTAGGACCTCTTTTATCTTATTGATAAAACCAAAATTAAATCCATCAAACACTGATTCACAGCTAGTCACTTCCCAATATAATAACAGCCATGAAGACCTTTCACGTACTACTCGCAGATCCTCAGAAGTATTTAGGAACCTCTGGGAAACCAGGTTTAAGGCTCTGACATAGCAAAGCACACATGATTAAATTCATCAGTTGTCACACAGGTCTACTTGAATTCCTGTATGGAGAAATATCTTTCAGCCTAGGTTTTATGTTTAAAATACAAGGGGTAAGTACATGGGGCATCTCTTTCTTCCCTGTTTCCTATGTGCAGAAGCTATGATAAGTAGTTTGGATAATAATAAATATTAAGGAGCTGATAAAATCCATGATCACATAGCATGGGAAACATCAGGATGGCAAGAAAGACAGAGCTGACGTACAACTGTTTGGAAACAAGAGTGAAGCTGTGTCAGGAACGGTGGCTTATCTTGCAATGCCAGGACTCGTTTTTCAACCATTGTACATTCAACATCATCATCCTGAATCACCACATCTTTTTTCAGGATTTTGATTGCGTAGAGCTCCTCTGTCCCCTTCCTGTCTGCCAGCATCACCTGCACATAGCGAAACAACACGGTGAAATTCTTCCTACCTGCCAAAGAGGGAACGTGACTCATATGCCCCAAGATCTGTATAGATGACAATCCAACCTCTCCTTTTATTGGTATAGACTAACTTGATCAAAACTCCCAAAATATCATCATTACTCACCCGCTGCAATGAGCTGTACCAGTCAGCTCAGACAAAGCCTGTGCCAAACCCCTCTGGTTAATCACAGGCACACGGCCAACGGGCTGATAAAATGATAAGTCCCAAGGGACTCCTTCAGAAAAGGGCACTTTATCATATAAGGGGTTGTTCAGACAGGAAAATAGCAGCCCTTTCTTTCAGCTAATAAATATATACAAACACACACAGGCACCATTCCTGGTGTTTACCCAGTATTCAGCCTTACCAATGTTGGTGACTCCCAGAACTGGGAGAGTGACCTAGGTTGTAAAGCTGGAAAAGTAGACATCATTTCCTTGAAGCTGCCAAGAAGCCTGCATGGCTTCTTCAAGTGAAGATCTAACAGGCAGTACCTGTCTCTTATGTCCTGCCCAACAGTCTGAGGGGGTTTCTTAAGTTCTGTTTTTCCCAAGAAAACTGCCCAATCATGACTGAAGCCTGCTAGGCCTTAGAGAATCACACTACTCCACGTTAAGAAATCTCCCCTTAAAAATGTCCATCATCCTATTGACTCTGTATTTGGCTTCTTAGATGATTATTTGTTCATTCTTCCTCAAGTTAAAAAAAAAAAGAAGAAAAAAAAGAAAAACAGGAAAAAAGAAAAAAAAATGCGAATGTGAGCAAAATAGTTATCAAGAGTTTCTACCTTCCCGAAGCTCCCTTTTCCAAGAACCATGAGAAAGTTGAAATCTGTCAGCTTCACCCTGTCCAGATTGTTGGATGGCACACTTGAATTCTTGTCTTCTGTTGGAGTAATGACTTTGTTACCAGCTGGCCCAAGTTTGGCTTTCTGAAGAACATACACACACATACACACACAAAAACAGGGAAGTAAGAAGAGCAGCCCGTTTTCTTGGCAGAATGGATCACAGGGTGAAGGTTAGAACTGGAGATGACCGTATTTGAGGTGGCATTCCCAGGAGAAAGGCTGCATAACAAAATTTGCACAGACACAATTTCAAAGACTCATTCCAACAATACTTCTGACATTATCAAGTGGATTAAAGAGGAAAACTGTTCTCATTTATAACCAGATAAAAGCAGATATACTTATCTGGTTAGAAGAGCAAAACCAAAGCAAAAACCAAAGCCAAAGGAAAAAAATAAATCATTTATTTTCATGCCAAATGCAGGCTTATCTAGTAATTTTGGTTTTAAATACAAAAAATGGCTTTCAAAGATATCATGCCATATTCTACATAGGGTATTTTAGAATAGAAACAGCTTCTTCAATACATTCTCTTATAAAATGCAATTCTTAAAGTCACTGCACAACAAGAGTTAGGGAATCTTTGACATGCATTAAGAAAAATAACCCACATTAAAAAAACCAAATCACACAACGCATGGGAATTAATGCAGATGAACATGTCCACTTTCAAACTAGCAATACAATCAACTCTGATTTTCAATCAAGTGTTGATCTAGAAAAGGGAGGAAGGGAAATACTACATACAAAGGTTCTGCCTTGGCAAGACAGTCTGGCTTGCAGAAGGTTGCAACAGTCTCAGTATTTCATATGAGACACCATGACATTGCTCAAGTAAGTTGCATTTCAAATCTCAAAGTTAATAGAAGAGAAAAAAGTAAGACTCACCGAAAGATAAAGCAGGCTACAACATAACATCCCTTTTTTTCTCAAAATAATCCCATACACCAGCAGAAGCAAAGCTGAGCAGGTTTAATAACACTTCAGGATGTAAGTGCTTCTCCCCATCTATCCATATCTAGTGTGTTGGTCTGGCAAATAGCCTCTAATATGGTTAATTTATTTTGTGTCTTTGACATCTGCTTGACATTTAAGCATAACTACTTTCCTCATGGCACTGCGAAAGGACAGTATTTGCATATTATCACTGTTTTAGAGATAAAGAAAATTACAGGAATTAAAGTTTACTCAAAGCCACACCATAAATCACCTTAAAAGCCTGGCCTGCCCTACACCTTCGGCAGCCTCGCTGGCAGTGGAAGATGGAGACTCTCCTCTCCCCAGACAAGTTTAAAACCCTAAGTTGGAAAGGATGACTGGATTCAAAGACTCCACCCCTCTACTACTGCAGGCAGCAATGTCAAGTGATCCTCTGATAGAACAGCCACACGTCACTTGAAATGCACCTTCAGAGTGGTGACTCCTACAACTTAAATGCAGGAAGCCTCACACCCTGCCACAGGGATATGGACTGTGGTGGTTCTGATCTTTTATTTTAAAGTTGTGATACAGTTGTCCCTGGTTCTGCAAAGGATACCACAGCAGATCTGGCTGCTGGGACAAATCCAGTGTCAGTAAAGGAGAGGTCATGTCTTGCCTTGGTGGGACTGGGCTCCTTTCAAGGCTGCAATGCAAGACTGAGCCATAAGCAAAACAGGGAAAAAAGAGAAAAATCCTAATAATCTTTATTTGTACAAGGTGAAGAAACTTTGCCAGCCAGGCCTCTGATCTGGTGAAAGAAGCAGCAATTTCAATATCCATCTCTCCAACAAGTAAGGGAGATCCAAACCAGGCCTCGCATGGAAAACTCAAGCTTTATTTCTCGTATTCTGAACCCACTGGGTAGGTTGTTGGCAGCCTGTGTGAAAGGATGTATTATTCCAAATCACAGATCAGATTTTGCTCCAAGGCAGTTGGTTTCTTGGGGTACACACCTGCTGTCAAGGCAGGGAACGCTTTCTGCAGCGCTGCAGTCCCAGGCTCGGGAGGTCAACAGCTCTTTTTAAAAAAACACCAAACCAAACCAGTGTGACAGATTGATCAGCAGGCGGCTGTGTCCTCTGCTGGATCCCAGAGCTGAGAGCATTGCGCTCACCAGAGTAAACATGGGCGAGAAGAAATTGGTGGGATCTGAAGGCAGCATCTTAAAATAACATCAGAGAACCAAGCCAAGGCCTGTCTGCACCCCTTACAGGAAAACATTTACATTCCATGAGCTAGAGACATGCTCCTTTCCTTCCATTTTTAATATTTTTAAATTAGAGTTTGCTCTCTAATTGGTAACTTCTGTTTTCATACAGGTGCCTGATGTTTGGCCAGGTCGTCATGGAGCTGCCTGCTCCAGGTAGATGGTTAAGGCAGGCAGGAGCTGACAAGCTGGTTATCTCATCAGAAGTGTCTTGGTGAATTAACCCATGTAAACAGAGAACCCTGTTGTAAACCCTTTGTAAGAAAACGTAGGAACGCTGCATCCACAAAATACTGGAGAGCAACCAGGCTGACTCAATGAAAGCACACAGACCCAAAGTGGAACAGCCTAATGACCTTATTAAATGATCATAAGCTTATCAAAGGTCCATATTTCCCTTCAGCTAGGCCGCTGACCATTTGCTCATGAGCATGTGGGAAAAAGCTTTTCACATTTAGCATGTGAATTCTCCCAGTGAAAATATACTGGGAATTTCAATGCTGGCAAACATGTACTGGGAGGGAAAAAAGAAAAAAAAAATCCAAATCAAACCATTTCACAGATGATCCACTAAGAGCTTCCCAAAATACTACCGCAACATGGTTCAATTATGACTTAGCCTCAGGCATGTAATTTTGTTTCCTTCTTAGTACTATTTAAAAAAAAATTCTAAAGCTACTGCAACAAAATCAGGCTATGGGCATTGAAAAAAATCAGATAAACATGGTCAAGGCATTCCAGATGCTTCCTGTGCCACCAAGTTCTTGATGGGACAGTCAAGGCATCTTCATTAAGTAAACCCTGAAAGATCTAGTACTTATTACCTGGCTTCAAGTTTTAGCTGCTGTGTATATTCCATGTTATTCAACTCATCCTGAGGTACAAACCTAAACAAAAACATCTCATAAGCTTCACAGAAGTTTCTAAATTCAGCCAAACCGTCACAGCTCATCACAAATAGTTGATGTGGATGGGTTTAAGGAAAGTCTTTAACCTTGCTGTTTATTACAGAAGTTAACCCAGAATACGGGGTAAGACAAAAGTATTTCAGAACCTGAGCGAATGATTTCTGCTTACAACTAAAAGATTAGGAAAATGTCCTCAAATATCAAAATTGTTTTACATTGAGCCAGAGAAAATCCACAGAGGGAGGGAATGTTCTGTCTCGTTGTGAGCAATGGGGGAAGATACAGGGAAACAATAATTTATTGACAAGATTCAGCAAAGATTTGGAGAAAACTCATCTGAAACATGCTGGGCTCAGTGTGCCTGTGGAGCAGACCTCATCTACCCATCTGCTGCGGCCATTTCTGCAGGGTTTCGACACCCGAGTGGGCCTTCCCCTCACCCTCTGGTTGAACATCCAGTTGGCTGTGCCCACTGGAGCAGTTTAATGATGTTATGTACAATGACTCCCAAAGTTTCTTCACACCCAGCAATGGTAATTTCCTGTCAGGACCCACATGGGAAACAACTCTCTGAACAGATGCTTTGCTAGAAAACCACTTCTCCTCAGCTTTTTGCACATCCCAACACGTGGGGCATTGGTTTTTCACGCAAAGAACCATTCATATATTTCAGATACTTCAGATAGGGAGCTACGACCTAAAACTGCTGTTAAAATACAGTTAAGGAGAGGAGCACAATAAAAATAAATATACAAGAGAAAACGTTACATTACTGATGCATTTTAAAATGCATAAATGAGATGTAAAAGCACAGAGCGTTATTTTCACCATCACCTCTGCATCCAGGATTGCTTCACTGTTTGTAAGAAGGGAAGAGAATCACTCTTTCCCAATGAAGAACTACTTTTATTCAGATTAGTCTAATGTAGGGTCTTGTAATACTTACAAAACTTCTTCTGCCAGTTGTAGAGGCAGAGCACAACAAGGGGTATTCAACTTTCATGTATCCACAGCCAGTGTACATTGGTGTATTTGCATAAGGTCAAGAATTTTTAACAGGCTCTCACCGAGCTCTTACCCCGAGTTTTCTATCTGATATGACGAACACTGGAGAGTGAAAACATCATGCAATCAACATACTCTTCCAGAGTGCCAGAGCACAACCAGTTTTCTGACTGCAGAAGAGACATTAATTTTAATGATTCATAAATGTTTATTGGAAAAGAGCAATGATATTTTGCCTCCTCCTCCTACGACTGAAGTTGAAGCAGAATCCTACTTGAATCCACCTTTGTTATTGATGGATATGAAAGCTTGCTGAGGTTGACGATAGCATTCCAGGCACTGGATTAATTTTTAATTTACATTCAGCCTGCTTGGCTTAATATATTTGATGTAAACACAACGTTGTTGCAACGGAGCCAGCTTTACAGCAAACAATCCAGGAAAATGGTATGTTAGAGAGAGATTAGTCTGCACTGATAGCAGAAGAGTTAATCTTAAAGTAAAACAAGACATGCAGGTCATCTTACTTCCTCTGGTTTGGACGCACCTTATCTCGGCCAGTTCTTTTACCCTGAAACCACAGGTGAAACATACTTTATATATACAGCCCAAACACACCTCTTCATGGAGTGTTACAGCAGTTAGTGTGTTATACTGGAGAGAAGTTTGGCATGTGCTATTTGGGAAGGAAATCTGAGGTTTTGTAGTAAAAATGTGTTTGATTTATTTTTCATCTAAGTGTAACAATTGGTGTGTTAAGAAGGTATGGAAAAAACCAGTCTTCTCCAAATCCTAATGAGGAATGTGAAAAGAAGTGATGTCAGGAACAGCGATTCATTATTGCACTAGATGTTCAATAGCAGTAAACGTTCTTGTTGATTCTTTTCAAAACTTACTTTCTGATTTTGTGTCTGTGAAGACGACCTAGCAGGATCAAACATAAACCAGAACATTGGCTCCTCTATCCTCTGGTTTAGTTCAGAAACTAAGGAACTATAGAGCAAATTGGTGATTTTCCCCATTAGCCAATAGATGAATAAAATCTGTGAAGGATTAAAAAAAAAATAAATCTACCCAAATCACATTCCTGCCCTCAGCCTCGTTAGGCCAACGAGCTACACACTAGCCTGTCAGAGCTTTAACACCCTGCATAGCTCACTTGCATTATTTCTCTGCTGTTGCTGTTCCCAACGTTCGGCTCAGCAAAACGGGCTTTGGCCCCGTATGGAATGTGAACACTGGGCTCCAACTCTGCCCAACCTCACAGCCCTAGCCCACCACCTTCCCAACACAGCTTCAGAAAGGAGAAACCTGCATCATTCCCCATGACAAATTATTCAGGCCAACAAAACGCCTTGCAACGTGCAGTTCACTGGAGGATGTATTCCTCTGTTGTCACGGCAACTTGCTCCTAGCGAGTCCACAGATGCCCAGATCTGCTGGTAATAATTTTTCAAGAGGAAAAAGTAAAAAATGGAAAAATATTTAACAACAGGGCTGAATTTCCATCATATGTGCAGAGGTATATACACACAAAGCACACACAACTCCTGTTTGGAAACAGCACCCTTATCGTCGTGTTCCACCTGGTATTATTGGCTCCACTGACACCTACTGGGAAAAGACATTGAGAGCTGTGCTCCCACCAGCTGAGCTTCCTCAAGAGTCACAGCTCTGCTTCACACTGCACACCAGCATCCTCTCCCTCCTCTAAGGCAGTGTCCACCAGCACCCATGGCTTTGCCTATGTGGTCGCATTCAGCCGTAAAGAGCAAACCAGTGATGTGACAACAGAGAGCAGCACTGGCTTCCCTCCCCAGTGCAAACCCCCCCCAGTTTTGGTAGCACGAGGGTCAGCAGTCTAAGGGCTGACTGGGCAGGCTTGCTGCTGGCTTTATTTCGGGTCTCAAGACCTTCTTGCAATCCCTGAAGCAGGAACGCCCTCTTGCCAGGATTCAATCTCTAACAAAATCTCTTCTGCTCACACTGCCGCAAGTTTTCAGCACTTCTTTGCTAGACCCCACCATGCTCTGCGAATGTCACTGGGTGATGAACAAGCCATCTCCTGCCAGCCTGCCTTGCTCCCAGTGTTTCAGTTTGCAGTCCTTAAGTTAACCCAAAGCCACAGCAGGGCTGCTTAAAGAAATGGCAAAATGGGTGGTGAGAAGTGAGGAAAGGAAGAGTTTTCATAATCATGTTCCAGTTCTGCTATTAGAGCCCAGGAGGCTTTGGCTGCAAGTATGAAATTAATGCTCAGTCATGTCTGTGGCTGCCTGGACTCTACACAAGAAGCATCAGAGCAGCTCAGATCTCAGACAATCCATAGATGTCGCTGAGGGAGCTGGCAAAACTGTTTAGCTCATAGTAAGGACGTAAAGAGGAGAAACTGAAATAATTTATCTGAGTCTCAAGGAAGGGCAAAAAGCCCTACTGAGGTTTGCAGCCATGAAAGCTCAGTGGGGATTTTGATCAACAGGTTGAGCTATTAGCAAGCCTTTAATAAAGTAAATAAATCCAATAAATTTCAAGTCAAAATCTGGAGGAAAAAACGCTCCCATTCATTGAAATGTTCTCCATCATTGTGGCAGCTTGTTTCTTACGTTATTGCATTTCCAATTCCATGTAATTATAGATGCCATGAAGGACTATCAATTTCCTAGTTTATACAACTTAATTATCAGGATGCTGAGAATTTGCAATGAGAAGAGTCCATTTCTAAGCCCTAGCAAGACCTAATACTTCACCAGACTTAGATTTAAGCTAATACCATAACCTAATGCAAGCTTATAATTCATTAGTGGAGAGTTTTGTAGTCATGGAAACACCACAGAACAGAGAAAGTTAAAGCCTAAGACCCGGCTGCTTTAGCAGCCCAGCAGCACTAACTGGAGAGGGGACAACACGGGTGTTGCATCTCAGTCCAGCCTCAGCTCATGTTCTTGCTGCTGCAAGTCAATGGGGGAAGGAGTTTCCTTCGCCATTTTGCTGAAGAACTTTTTCCTAATGTCTGATCAGACCCTGCCCTGCTGCAGCTTAAGGTCATTTCCCCTCGTCCCATCACCTTCTGTGAAGAGATCATCACCCACCTCTCTGCACCCTCCCGTCAGGTCAGTGTAGGTGGTGATAAGGTCTCCCCTCAGCCTCCTCTTCTCCAGGCTGAACACTACCAGCTCCCTCAGCCCCTCCTCAGAGGAGCACTCGAGGTGCAGCCTCACCAGTGCCCACTACAGGGGCACAATCCCCTCCCCAGACCTACTGGCCACGCTATTTCTGACACAAGCCAGGATGCCTTTGGCTTTCCTGGCCACACAGGCACACTGCTGGCTCGTCTTCAGTCAGCAGTCATCCAACACCCCATGTCCTTCTCCCGCAGGCAGCTCTCCAGCCTCTCTGCCCCAAGTCTATAGAGCTGTGCGGGCTTGTGTCCCAAGCACAGGGCTCTGTAAGGCCAGAAGTCAGGAGGCCGGGGTGAACTGAGCACTATAAAGGGGAGCAGAGGCAGCACCTACTTTCACAGCAGCAAATTATGAAGTAATTTGATCAGCAGAAAACTTCTCACTGGTGTCAGTTCGAAACGAAGGGCTGTCTGTAAAACTTTCATCACAACAGCAGTTTAACGAGATGGGTTCGTGTCTTCTGAAACAAATCCAGCCTAATAGCTCCCATGGTTTCACTTCGCTCCAGAGCTATTCTCCGTTCTTTACTGACCTCTTGTGGATTCTCACTCCGAGGAGGAGAAATTGCCTTCTCTAGCTCCTAGCTTACTTAGGATAAAGGCAGTATAGGAATCCCAAAGGGCAATATGACAGCTTAATATGCCCCATCTCAACAGAGCTGCTTGTCTGGGGGGTGTGTGTTATAATCACAGTCCCCATTCAAAACTTTCTTTTCTGTGTTGCTCTATTGATGTTAAAGCTGCAGGAAGTACTTGAATAAATGATTTCTAAAAAACCCCCAGATTTTCCAGGCATAATATGATGGTAACTATATCCCCTAAAAAATACAGGCAATGAAATCAAATAACTATGAAAGATATTCATTTGAAAAGGGACATATTTATCCTAGGAAAAGGAGTTTCAGGGGATATCGCCCTGGACAACGGATGTCTGGCTGTGAGCAGTGAAATCTAGAGAGGGAAGAGTTTCCAGTTACCCATTTGGCACTGTCAACATGTTTAATCTGTTTAATAATCCTGTGGCCACCTGAGTCTACTTTGTTTTCTGCCTTTATTGCCAAACACGCCATCCCCTGCAACAGAGCAGTGTCTAACTAGATGAAATGTAATTAAAAAGGCTGCCTAGGAATAATATTCAAGAATTCTTGCAGAAATATCCCATGGTAGCGGTAATAAAAAAACCCAAATAACAGAACAGCAACTCCCTAAGTGTCCAAGAAAAAAATATTGCTTTTATATATGTTCCTTCATTTTTTAATCATGCAAATTACTGCTAATTTTCAATAATAAAAAACCTAGAGTGCCGACTTTGATTTTAAGCATAAAACTCATTTCAATACGGGCAAAAATTAAAACTGTTCTAAAATAACCTCCAAGGATTTCAGTTTTACCTGATCTTAGCACAAATCCCTGTGATCGACCACAACACCTATGTGAAGCTGCAGGCCAGGACTGATTTTAAAACCTTGGGATTCTGTATCCAGGTCTTAATGTGCTACATGATTATTTAACACGCACAAACACACACACACACAGGGATGAAGGCATTTGCTGCACGATGCTGTGAAAATAATCCATTTAAATACACACTTTGCTGGGGGAACAAAGGCAGCAGCAATGTGTGATCCTCCCCAGTCGCTGTGAATTTTGTGAACAAGCACCGGTGCTGCTTGACCTTGCTTATGGCATTCTCAAATTTGCTCTGATAGTATGAAATCACTCAAGCATGTTTGCCTGGTTTCTAGTTCAGAGGTGTTGGGTTATCCTCAGGAACACAGCCTTCCTCCTTCATCTGGTCCTGCTGTTTCCTTTCAGCTCCAATCTCGTGAGCAGGGGAACACAACCTCCCAGCAGTCCCACACAAACTGGATGCTTACAGAATTATTTCCTAAGACATGCTACCAGTGGGGGTGATTAGCTTGCGGAGCACAGCGTGCAAAGATGTTTCTGAGCTCAGGTTCGTGAGGCTAAGTCGCTGTCAGCAGCAAGCAGAATGGGGATTTGTAATAATTCAGAGAGAAAAGACAGACAATAAACAAGGAAGCAATTTTTTCCATGAAAAAAATTAAATTTGTGAGTCTCCACATCAGAACAAAGTGCCAAATTTCTTTTTGGGATTATGTGTCTGTAACTCAAAAGAATTAAGTGAGTTTTCCTCACGAAGCAGCAGCTGTAGGAAATCACTCAGCCCTTTTTTTTAGGTGCACCCTTAGGATGGAAACACGTCCTGATCAAGGACCTTTGTCAGGTTCTATCAGTGCACTTCAAGGTCTGGATTATACAATGAAGTGACAGAACAACGTCAGACATACTTCACATTCATCCTAGATGCATTTTGTATTTTGCTTAAAATCCATTTAAACAGAGAAACCTGCAATTTCCCTGCATTAAACAAGTTTCATTGATGAAAGCAACATGCGATTTTATTTTCTAATAACAAGAGGTGTAAAGGATTGAGGAAAGGCAGTCCTCTTCTGCACAGGCTTTTCTGAGATAAAGCTACCAGATAAAGAATTAAGATTAGGAAAAAATAAATTACTGATTACTGCACTAGGAAACATTTGGCAATGACAAATGGTCTTGTCCTTTGTCTGGTTCAGTATTAAGAGATTTGGTAAAATTATGTCCTAATAACATAAGCAAATCTTCAAAAGTAATATCTGATTTTTAAATTTAATATTTCAAGCTTTGAGCTGTAACATGTAAACTGCTCTAGGTCAACTTAAATTGTAAAAACACTATTTGAAGATGATAATGGCCCCAATAACCTTAGACAGACTCTCAAAGCATTTTACAGGAGCTTCACATTTCAATTTAAATTGTGACTTAACGTGTGAGACAAACTGTGACTTGTGGCAGCACCTTTGCCCTGCTAAAGCAAGATAAATTGTTAGTTCCACATGCAAATACAAAATCCACTCATGTATGTTCTTGATGTTGATATGTCTCTTTTATGGGAATAACTGAGTGAGGTGGTGATCAGTGAAAGAAATAAAATGGGAAATAAACAGGCAAACTGGTGTTTCAGGTACCGGAGCCTCTGTGCATATGGGTAATATCTCTTATGATACAGTATACTCCAGCTAATGTACAGCACTATATGCAGTATATCATATCATACAACACGCATGCCATATTATGCAAATTTATCTCTTTAAATATACAGTGAGAATGAGCGACATTCCATCTGTGGAGATCATTTAAACTTCCATGAGTGTCTTTCAAATTAAAGATGCACCTTTTTCCATTTTCCACGAGAAGGTGACATTCATTTAACCAATTCCTTCAGAAGGAATGGCACACTGCCTCTGCTGAGGTTCCATTACCCCCTTTTTGCAAGAAGCTCCTAATCCAAGGAGTACTTTATGACAAATTATGGAGGATTCATACTTCAATTTTTTTTTCTTTTAATCCATTAGAAAAGCTTTGACTGAGGAAAAAATGAGTGCATCCTTAAACCATGGTGAGAATGGAATCGAATTTGATACACTTCAAACATCGGTTGTGTGAAGAGAAAGGTGTAGGAGAACACCAAGGAGAAAACTACCTTGAAGAAGTGGATATTTACATGACAGTCCTGGAAGAGACAGGAAAGGGAGAAACACTGTGTGGTTAGTAAAGGGTTGGCAAGGCAAAGCGACAACAGTTAGCAGCAGGGCACAGCAGGGAGAATACAGAAAATGCACAGAAAAGTCACAACAGAGGAACTGTGATGTTAATCACCCCACAGCGAGGAGCGCAGCACGATGAACACGGGGCTTTATGAACTGGTCTCATTGTTAACCTCAGCCTTGTGCGTGCGTACGCTTCATGCATGGAGCGTGCCTGATGGCGTTACACCACAGCGATGCAGACAGCTCAAATGTACGTATAGATGTGTGTGGCCTGGGCTCTCATTAACTAACGAGCACAGCAGAGGGGTGGCAGCACAAAAGGAAGGGGCTTTGCTTTGTTTTGAGACAAGCATTTAAACTTTGTATGAGGGATAGAGAGATCCTCACTATCAATACGATCTCCTGCGTGCATTAAAGTGTAACACACAGACTGAGGAAAGCCCGACAGAAGCCACAGGCTGATAGGAACCAAGACCAGAGATGTGTGTCATCTGGCTGAGGCATTTCAAGTTCTCTAGTTTCAGACATGGTGAGTGGATGGGAAACCTCCAGATAACTACATATGGGAATTCCCCATGCCAAACCATAGTATAGAACAGATGGAGACATCTAACAGCATCTCTATACTGCTGCAAACTATTCTCTAATGATTAAATAGGCACAATTTAAAAATAGGAATGAGTGCCATGGCCAAAAAAAGCAGTTGTTCTTTTTATATCTCTGTATACATAACGAGTGTGGAGTGATGAGCCAGTGATATTTTGGCTGGTCATGATTTCAGTGCAGCTTAGTGTCTGTTTCCTGAAAAGTAAATTTAATCTTTTCTTTTACAATTTGAAGAGTCAGCAACGTTGTTTCTCTTTTACATGTCACCTTTGCTGAACTGCCTGAAGTTACTGGTTCAAGTATATTGGTTAGGTACAGATATGGTAGAGATTGTATCTTTTATTTATTTCCTCCCCCCCACAAAAAAATAAAGAGTAAAGTACCTGCAGTATAACAGCTCTGGGGCAAAGCCATCACCATCCTTCAAAGACTTACAAGAAATGTCACTGTCATAGCCCTTACAGGACTTTGCAGAGAGACCAGGAGAATGTCACCCACAAATAAACAAAATCACAAGGTCCTCTACAAGCTTTTTTGAATTAAAGTCTCCTGTTTGGCTAGAAAACTCATTGGGTTCTTAAAAAGCTACTGAAACAGTCCCTGGAGTCTTCTGCTAAGGTCATGGCTATAAAACTGCAGCATATTTACTCAGCCCAGAGCTCGGAATTAAAACTGCTTGAGGATGTTCTAGCCATTGATTAAAGGGAAAAAGAAAATGTCCTTTTGACCTAAAACTGTTGTGAATATCATAAAAATGCCAGATTAATGCAGAAAGTACTGTCCTTCTCCTTTCTAATACAGCAGGCAGAAAACTGCTCTAAACCCCACAAAAAACTAAAGAGAGTGCTAAAGATCTGAGAAACCAGATCTGAAATGATTTAATGGTGTTCAGAAAGGAAATAATAGATAAATGAAAGAGGTTTCTTTGGTGTTAGACTATAACAGCACTGAAACCCATCAGAGAGCTTTAACGGTGCCTTGAAATCTGCAGACACTTTCAAACCATGTGACACTGGGTGCCCTGTGCAGAGAGGTCTGACGGTGTGAGCAAAGCCTTGTACAGACAGACACAGGCTACTTCCCTGTAACCTCACGTCTGCAGAAGGATTTACACACAGGCTGATCAACCTAAATGCTGCCCTGAGCACTGGAGGAGTTGGGTAGTGCAGCAGAAGCAGAAGGACCTACAGCTCCTGCGTCAGCGGAGGTGTTCTGGGTGTTTATAAACAAACTTGATGGCTGAGCAGCACATTGTCCCCATCCTTATTTTTAAAATGGTAAGGCATTTTGAAAGACACATTCTTTAGGATCATAGTAATAGTTATGTTTAGAAGCACAGAGATGTCACTGAAATGTCCCCACTGTGTAGTCCCAATTGCCAGATACACTATCTACCCTGAACTCTTTTTCTCTCTCTCCTTATGTTGGGATCTGCTTGGTCTGCCAAAGGGAACTACAGCTCCAGCTTACGTACAGCCTTCACCAACACTTCCACTGAGCAGCTGAAAAAGTAACTCTGGGAACAATAATCTGAGACCAGTCAAAGCAACAGCATGGCATGATCAGTCCCACCAGCTACTGGCCCTGGGAAACACCACAAAGCTGGGCCACATCGCCTCTTGGCAGGGAAAAAGAGCCATCAGGCAACTGGACAGTAATAAATAAGAGCTGCTCCTGGATGGTTTATCTAGCACCTGGACCAGTCCCAAAAAGGTGAAACTGGAAATGTAGCACACAGCCAGTATTATACAGGAGCTTTCCCTGGTACCTTGTCTGGCCTTCCTACCCCACAGGGTTTTACGGGTCTGGCCCACTACCTCAGCTAGTAGATGAAAGTGGTACCTGCTTTGGCAGACACTGACTGGTAGTTATTTTACAGGAGAAGTACTTATCAGAATAATCTTGTTGTGGAGTGATTTTATTGCTACTCAATTAAATGGAATGGTACAAAACTAATGGGTATAAAAAGCCACTTGTACCCGATGTCTCAGCTGACATCTCTGACATAAACCTGACCTGAAGCCAGCAGCTGCAGCAGTAGATGTGCATGTATGTCCCCAGCAAGCACCTCCCAGGGGCCACCAAATGGTCTTGCATGGATGCCCGCAGGAGGGACAGTAGCCTGGCCTCAGAAACTAAGGGAATGATTTTGGTCTTCTGCAAACACAGAGAGCTACACTAAAGGAAATCATGAGAACAAAAGAATATGCCTGACACCTTCAAGGTAGGTATCAGGAGTAGGTTACATCTCCCCCACAGATGCCTTAAAATGAAGATTATGTGAGCAGTAACCTACTCCCTTGTGACAGCTTGCTGGGATCACTTCAGTTACCAAAGCTGACTGCTGTCACTTGGACTGCTCCCATCACTTAATAGCCCTTACACTGAGTGAATGTATCAATGTGTAAGGATTGCAGCTACTCTGCTTTATTTTAATTAAAAGCAATAATTGATATGGGCCATAACAGCTGCTTTATGTTCAATAACATTTGGTGATGTGGTGATGTGGAAAGAAGGGTGCAGACAGAATAATTAATCAACCTAGCTTTTAAACCACTATTACTCTATTATTATTCTAAGGTGATATTTAAGTATTGAAAAGTGGTTTATTAAGCAGCGTATTACAAACAACAAATTAAACAGCTTGACAAAACTGAAGAAACTTCCTGCACCAGAAGTTTTAGAATCTGCACATCTTTTTCCCCAAATAAAAACCAGAACAATGCTCTAGATGGCAAAAACATTCTGTCCTGATTATAACTGGGTATGAAAAATACACCAGGTTGCCTTATTTTAATATTCTGCTTTTTCTTCAGCTTGCAAAATACTCTAACAGGAAAATAAGTATGTAACAAATAGAAGGTATTGTGTTAAAAGACTTGCTAGTTTGGGTCCATGGAGCCTCCTGGGACTGTTGTGAGTTCCCATGGCAACCTCGGCATGGACAATTACAGAGCAGCTACAATTATTCTGAGTATGTCTGTTGAGAAGGGAGTTTCATTTTGAGATGGCCACAAATAATGCCATTCCAGAGGGAAAATTCACAACCAAAGGTTAAAACCAAATGAAAAACAGTGACAGATTTTATCCTGCCTCCACTTCCCACAAGAGTATATTTTTATCTCTAAATATTAATGACATATCATCTATAAATCACTACAGATCATACTGCTAAACGAGCAGATCATTGGTAAGTTTTAGGGATAGGTGAGACCCAGAAAATACATAGTGAGTAAAATCTATTATAGAAAATACTGCACTGCACCTGTGCATGACATACCTCAGCTCCTATATACTGTACAATTTCATACAGACAATGCATAGAAAAACCACCTTGTAGTCAAGTCTGAAATTTATCATTGGCTTTGGATCTGGCAGAATAGGCCACGAGGAAACTTCTTGTGAGAAATAGTTTTTAGAGCTCAATAACAAATGTAAGGGAATGTCCAAATCAGTTATTTACTTATTTATGAGCTCGTATAGCTGTTTTATGGCAGGTTTACACTGAATAAATGAATTATAGAGTGTGTCACGAGGCCCAGTAAGTAAAACAGCACAATAATGAAACTTGTGTGACTAATGGTCACGTTTAACTAAGAAGTCTGGCTTGTTAAAGGGGGGCTGAAAGGACGTGATAGGACTGGGCAAACAGTTTGAGATCAATGAGAGCTTCAGGCCAAATCTTAAAGTCTGTTGAACTGTAGACACAGGCCGATATTNATGCATTTCTAAACTTTAGGCAAAAAGGCTAAGGCAGTTATAGGAACGTCTTAGGTTTGGGTTTTTCCCTAAGACCAGAAACAGTATCTAGCAGTTCTCTGATCCTTAGTAACCTGAAAACATTCTTATTCTTTCCTAATATTAAACGATGAAATTCTCATTCTAAAGCTTCTTATTCTTGCATAGCTCATGTTTGGATACAGCTCTTTACTCTGAAGACCTCCATTATTCATTTAAGTATTTGGTAATAGCAACACAATAATCTTGTAGAAATTGTTTTGTACTCAATATTAAGCCAATGGGGCGTGGGTATCAATCACCCTGCCATGGATTGAAAACCAGACCAAGCACCACAGATGAAGATTTGATTAGCAAGCACTCCAAAGTTTTCTATAAACTGATAAACAAGATAGCCCGGTATGACCTGTCTATCTATACTCTTCATCTTCCTAGCAAATATCCTCCCCTAGTAAAATGGCAGTCGAGATCTGCAATCTTCTCCCTGTAACATTCCAAAGCTGATTCCAGAACAGTGGAAATATTTAGATGATGCCATTAAATCACAAATAGCAGCATACTTCTCAGCGCTATCTACTTGTTCCTTAGCATGGGGGACCTAAAATAAAATTACTGTGTAAGCCAAGATATAAATGATGTGAAAAATAACGTAAAAGATCATCAGAGTCAGCACCACTTATGTACCGTACCAGAATAGCTAATAAGTTAAATACCACCATTCAGACATCTGTGCTGTTAATTTCTAAAAGGCATCACATAATCCCCCTTGAAACCAAGAAAGAACATTGCTGGGAGGGTGCTGCTTCCCTCTCTTCCTTCTCAGTGGTGAACTTCAAGAGAGAGTAAGAGGTTGACCCCAAATCCTTTTACCACATAGCACTGCATCGTACTAGCCTTGGTCTAGTTATCATTAGACATCTGTTTGGCTCCTGATATTCCTATATATCCCCACTAAGGTTTAAAGCTGCTCACACTGCAACTCTGTCGGCGATATTCCCAGAGACACTGAACTCACCAAGAACCTGTTCTCTTCCCTTGATCACTTCAGACCACTAAACCAGCACCCACCTGGCCACCTCCAGAACAGGGAAAACCTCAGACACACAGTGCTGAAGCTGAGCTAATCAGACTTTGTGACATACTAATTATTTCTGAGGCAGGGCTGACCCTATGTGAAGCTACTGTTTCTGGGACCCAGCCTAGCAGCTTTACACGATGCAACCTCTGAGGGTTTCTCCTCCTCCTCCTTGCAGCACACAGATAAACCCCAACTACCCACTCCACAACCCATGTACTCACAGTAGGTTTAGGAAAAACCTAAAAGACTGTAAATTCAATATGCAAATGTGCTGCATATAATAACCAACATTTTAAAATAGATCATTTTGGTGACTTGTCTTTGTGCTGTCTCTGTCCTAAGAAAAACCAGGGAGATTTCTACACCTGTATCATAAATGTACACATATCCACCCAATTCCAGACTCTGCGTGTGGCACAGAGACATGTAAGGAGTGAAAAGAACGACTTCTGTCCCTAGTCTTTCTAGGGAGGATCAAAAGGAAATATGATCTTGAATAGAAAATGACCTAGTGCAGCAAAATAAAATCACACTGGTCAGATCACAGTCGTAAAGAAAGGAAAATGAAATGGAGATTCAAATATTTCTCAAATGTGTAACAAAAACCATAGTTCATGCTGCAGACAAAAGTATGGTAGCTGATCCAAATGTGTTCAGAATAAATTGATGCACCTTTTCTTTTTCTTTCTTGAAAGTTGAACACATGTCGTTTTTCCTCACTTTCTTGGGTTAACCCATCTTTTATAATAACAATGTAGAATTCTGCCTGATGGTGAACATAGAAAATGGCCATTTCAGGTTGAAAGGAACAGGTGTGTTTGTTTATGAACAACAGGTACACGAATTATTTTTGAATAAACAGTTAGACTGAAGTTGTAAATGTTCCACCAGAATAAAGAGAACAATAGTGCAAATCCCAAGACTTCAAATTCAGTATTGCACATGGAGCTGGCAAAGAGTAATCGAGTCACAGGAGCTGAATCCAGTGCAGCCACTAAGCAAAACACCTCCCTCCCCAAACCAACCTTTCCTGTTGCTGGGTTTAATGACCACCAAGTATTTTGTTGTAGTATCAGCTGTAGTTTCTTTTCCATATGTAAGCAGCAATAGCTCTTATCTTAAAAAACTTCCATACCCATGTTGAAGATCTCAGAATTTCAGTTGAACACCTTCTAAGGAGATTTTGAGGTTCCCATAATCAGTAATTAACATTGTAAATATTTCTTTAAAAAATCCCACATTTAATCTGAAATATTCTACACATTAAAATACTGTTGTTGCTGTGAACTTAATTTGTTAAACACTATAGATGCTACCAATAACAGCGGGCAGAATTTGCAGCAGGTTTTAAGAGACACCAAAATTATTGTATACATTTGACACAAAATATTTTAAAATACCAAGTTACATGTGCTGGAGTTGAACTGTTGGAAAAACGATACCGCTGCAGAATTACATCACTTTGTCCAATCTTCCAGAAACCCAAATGTAGGTTCTGCTGTGACAGGCAACAGAAAGAGTAGCACCCTTTGATATAACTCATTGGCAGGCAATTTTTGTGATAAAACCTGTATGCCACATGTATTTGCACCCACTTGTGTTTAATCCTCACCTCAAACTTCTGTCGGAGTTCTGCGTTTCCATCTTCATCAGCATCTGGAATGGGAACATTGTAATATTCCCCTTCTTCTTGATTCAGCAGCTTGTACCTGTGGAACATTCCAGAGAAGATGCTGACTTTACAGTTACATTCCTGTTAGATTTAAGATCTGATTTAGTCATTTGCATGTGGTTTGTATCAGTGTCACCGGTGTGTAAAGAGCTGCTTTCAAAGATCTAGACCAAACTTACACAGAATATATTTAAGCTAAAATTAGATATTTAATCTAAACAGCCAAGGCAGTTCAATGGACAAGAAAATTCTTCCCACCCATCCTGTGATATGATGGGAGATACCAACCCTGAAGAACCTTCACCTCCAATACTTCTCTAGCCTTAAACAATTATCTCTGATGAGATGAGAAGACACAATGAGTTCTGCCCCTAGCTTGGTAGGTAGTAAGATGACATTTAATAAAACCAGTCCCCACTTACTTTGAATTTGTAGAACTATATATAACACAATATGCTTACTAATGAATATATCATATTTAAGATAAAAATAGAATTCATATCACAAGACTATGTACACAGAACTGAGTAACTGAGTTTGCAGCAGCTCAGCATGCCTTTTATTACCCTTCTTTGTTACATGGAGCCTTTGTTTCCTAGATTCAGTTGCATTTCCAGTGAATTTAGAACAAGAAATACAGTGAAAAGCTCCAAAAAAGGTAGATTATATTGAGAAAGAAAAAAAATACTGATTTAAAACTTTTTACATATATTCTCTTCTTTTCTCTTTTCAGAAACTTACCATCCACTGGCTGGCATTTTCATGAGCTCTGACACCCCAAAAGAAAGAGATCCCATGAAATCATTTCTGGTTGTTCGATCCCAGTCCCAGACCTCTACAGATAATCGTCGGTCTTTGTCTGTAGGTTTTAATTTACTAAACAGGAGAGAAATATAGGAGTTTTCAATGCAGCACTGGAAGGAATGGTTCAATACATATGAAGACACTCCATTAAAGGCGTTACACTTACAATGTGAAGGACTCATTCCAGTCTGGGTTCAGAGTAGAACGGATGGTTTTTGTTTTTTGTTTACTTTCATTCTTGGGATCTGGGATGAGCTTCAGTTTAACATAAGGATCTGAAAGTCCATTTGGATCCATGGGAATTAGGTTTTTGGCTTCTCGCACTGTCAATATAAAACATATCGAATTTGTAGAGGGTTACAAATAACCTTTAAGCAAGCAATAGCAAGTCAAATCACAGTTACTGGAACACGATGAAATATAAAACGAATAGGAAGTGAAACACTTGTAGACTTGGCATGGAAGAACCCAAACCAGCTGTTGGAAAGTAAGGTTGCACTTCATGGTATTTCTAAGAAGAGAAGAGAGAGATGACAGGAGAGAAGAGCAATCTGCAAACGACATGCAGGTTCCAGGCAGCTCTCTACCTGCAATGGAACCATTCAATACCCACATCCATCACCATAAAGTTTTATGCAGGTAGCAATTCCCTGTGCTTTTATTTACTCCTCAGTCATAGGTTATACCATGACAGAACCGTCAACTGAATACCATACAGGTGATAGCCAGATCACAGTAGATTTCCAGTGAGAGGTTGGTATGGGAATGGGTATGGGTATCCATCATGGGAAGATATCTAACACTAAGCTTCCCTTGGATTCCTGGTTCATTAGCTGTCAGATGGAATTGCTGAAAGCCTTCTGTCATGCCAGCAACCAAAGTAAAAGCACAGAGAAGACAAGTTTAACTTCAGCTTTACAGAAATGTTAATGCAGCTGCTATTTTTGCAATGTCAAAAGAAGGCATAAAGTGAGTTAATGTATCTCATCTTGTTACCAATCCCCAAAGAGAGAGAGAGAGAGAGAACAGCCAGCAATCACCCGGGGTGCCCTTTCCTGCAAGGCCACATCCCCACGCAGAACAAGGCAGGCAGCGGTGTGTGACGAAGGCATTTATTGGGGGGCTTGGCAGCTTTGGGCTTTCAGTCTGGCTGGAGTTACTGCAGCAGCTGTGGGGTTCGATAAGGAGCTCAGCAGCCAGGGAGTGGATCATTCCAAGGGATGAGCAGAGAGTACCTCCTCCCTCTCGCAGAGCACCAGCATAATGCCTGCGTAACATCTGTACGACACGTCAGGTTTATTCTGTGTTAAGGGCATTAGTCATCAGCTTCTGCTGAACCTCGGAAGAGAGGGATTCTCCTCACACTGTGACACCCTGTCCTCACTCACACTGGTCAGGGCATGATGAACAGCAGTGATGCAGTTGGGATTGGGAATTCAGCACTCACAGCCATGAGCAGTAATCCCCTGGGGTTGCTCTGGACAGAAAACATCATTCATTCATGAATTCTTTTGTGAGATTCACAGTTTAAGACTTGAATTGTTCCTGAAAGGAAATTGCAGGGAGCTCTGAGGGTGACATGTTTCCTGGGGTATGAAGGAAGGCCAGCATTGACCAGTTAGTCACCAGAGACTCTCCGGGGCTGACAGTGCTGCAGCTCCTGCCTTCAGTGACCACATCAGGAGGGTTTACTATTATCTACATGAAGACATCTCAAAGGAAACTCAGGAAAAATCAACACTTAAGCCACTGAATATCTCTCAACGGAAAACATTTCCTTCCCAAACTTGAATTTCAGGGTCACCAAATACCTCAAACAGATCTAATGCAAAACCAAAACCGAAACCAAGTCAGGCTCTTCAGCAACAGACAGTTACTGTTTGCTCACAGCACTCTCTTCCTCTCCCCCTGGATTAAAACGGAGTTTTCATATCACAAACAAAAATTACAGACCTTTCCAGGATTTCAGCCTGTTATTTCCCAGGATGGAGGCTGAAAGGCATCCACACAACACAAATATTTTATAATGTGTTGTTTACTTTCATTATTTATAGACTAAGAGGACAGTTTTCGGGCAACAGCCAAATGATCTGTACATCAGCTGAAGCACCTCTCATCAAAACATCCTTCCTTCTCTTTAGATGTAAAAGCAGGGCTGTGCTGGATTGACAACCATGTGCTACTGCTTTCGTAAGACAGAAGATGGACAATGAATGTAAAGCACAGGACAGGTAACGCTGTTATTTCATTTGTATTTCATTTGTAGTGCTCCACAGTCCCTGTATGAGCTGGCGAGGCTTTGTGACTGGAGAGATGACAGCTTCCAGTCCAGAGGAATTGGCTCCCCTCTCATTTACTCTTTGAGTTTTGCCTTTGAGGGTCAGTTGGAAAAGCATTTCTGTTTTCAACCCACAAAAAAAAACCCAACCCTATCTAATATTAAAATTTAGCACATGGAAATGATCTTCAAATACTTCTGAGGAATAATGTCGAGATTAAATAATCTTTAGCTAAATATTTACAGTCCCAAAGGGCCTGAGAACCATAAAGTGAGTGAAGGATGATGTGACAGCCTTCAACACAAATTGCTCTCATTTATCCTATATCTGGTTTTATTTTGTTTGGGTTTCCTTTTTTTGCATGTCTCCTTGTGCATGGCACTTGTGATTGTTACAGCACAGGACTTATTACTTCAAAACCCACTTTCTGGTTTTTCCTCCATTCTGTAGCTTGGCTTGCAGAAGCAGCAGAACTCCCCACACGTTCTACAGCTTCCCAGACACAGACACTAGGAAGTTTTTAATTAAACAGCTTAATTCTAACATGGCATCTTCAGACTGATCCTTTCTGTTTAAATTTTACCTGGAGAGGTGCTTTGGTTTTGGGTGGCGGGGTTCTGGTGGGNAATGCAAGGGTGGCTTCTGCGAGAAATCACCACAAGATGCTCAGTGTGAAACCACAATTTGGAGAAATTGGCTGGGTGGATGCAGAGTCGTTCTGTGAGGCTCAGCTCTGGAGAGCTCCCGGGAGAAAACCATCACTGATTAGCCCTGATACACGCTGCTGAGCTGAGCAAACAACACTGACAGCAGGAGGACCTGGCAGCCTGTGTAAGACTACTTTTTTCTTTGCAGCAAACACAGAGGAAGAAAAAACATCCCTCTAAATGCAAGAGAGAGAAAAGCTCAAAGACACTTTGGGAAGGAAAGATGCAACATACACTAAATACAGGCTGCCAAAGAAGTCATTATCTCACTCCTTGTTTCAAGATATCTGGCCCATTTGTACTTTTGTCTGCATAATTAGTACCCTCAGACATCTTTTTTCAACTGACATAGCACTTCTTTTCTTGAGGAAACAGCATGATGATACTTGTGCTAAATAGTGCTTATAAAGAATTATCATCTAAGTGGTCTGTCTCTTTATGGGCACCCTATTTTTAACGAGACAGGTCAGGTTTCTGTAAGAGGGCTGCCAGGAAGAAGAGATTTCCCCTCCTACCAACGGCACTACCGCGTGGGCTGTGCTTGAAACAGAAAAGATGAAAATAAAAAATCACTCCCCCCGCCCCCCCCCAAAATAAATCAACTTAGCCAGAATGACAGATAGCAAGCTATCTCACATCACTTCATAATCATTAGGTAATTAAACTCAGGAATGTAATAGAGACCTAGCTCTAATTTATAGATGGTTGAAGAGAGATATAATTCAGTATCACTTGATGTGTAGCTTGGACAGAAACCTAGAGTACTACCTGCCAGTTTTCTGTCATAACTATGAAGCATGGTAACGACCTCTGCACTGAGCAAAGCAGTTGGTACAAGTTAAATCTCCCAAGATTTTGCCCAGATTAGACTCTTAACGAGGCCTGGGGAGGCACAGAGATCAGACAGCAAAGACAAGGGTACACTGAAGTTTCTAACAAATACAAGGTTGCCCATGTTTTCCTTCAAAAAAACAGAAACAGTTGCCAACTTGCCATCAGGGGTAAAAGTGTATCATCTTCCTCTTCACTGTTGCAGAAGAGATCATAACTGCTAAGCCAGCAGAAAACACAGACTATTTGATGGCCATCCTGTGGCAATACTATTACGTGCTACTTACAATCCAGCAGTACCCACCCAGATGTTAGGCCTAAAACCAGGATGCCCACCTTGCCAGGAATAGCATAAAGACAAAGCAAGAAACACAGAGCTGGTTCTTAGGCATTCATACCATAAATATCTAAATAAGGGAGAGTGGGCTGGCAGAGAACATCTGACACTTTCTGTAAAGAGAAGAAATTCAGGCAGAATTTTGAGGAATCCAGAGAGCAGGTGTCAAAAGCTGAACAACTTCTGTGAGATGCTTTAGGTCAAAAGTTGCAAGGCACGTGCGATTATGAATAACTTCTTGTGATACCAGCAAATAAATGTAGTCATGGGAATGAGTAAATAAATGTTTCTGTCCCTATAACAAAGCTGAATTATTAGCAGCACGAATTTACTCAGTTCCTTTTCAAGTGAGTCACTGCTACCTTTTTTCCTGATTTCCCAAATGTTGATAATAAAACAGTTTACTAATCACAGCAACCATTTCTTGCCAATCTTTTACTCCCTGCAGGCAACTTAGATGAGCAGAAATCTCTCAACCGCATGCAAATAGCTGCTTTTAGAAGATGCTTCGAGTCTCAAATGATCTTGCCTGGCAAGCTATCCAGCTAAATGGAGGAAAAGGGAGACCTTTGTTAGCTCCAATACAGCACAAAGTTCCTGTATTTTCAGAGTAAGGCATTAGCAAATTACTTCATAATTTTCCTTATTTCCTGAAGATGATTCTGGTGCAGATTCCAGTGATCTGCTCAGCTTACAGCTGACTTCATTGAAGGGCAGAGGATCTTGCATTCCCAGCTAAGGAACTTTCTCCCTAGTGCCTTACAGCATTCCCCTTAATCAAAGTTTAAAAGATTCCCCTATTACTGAGCAGTTACTTTCTTCCCATTTGCATTCTTGTGCTCTGTATGTAAAATCCAAAGCTGTCTCCAAAGCTGCTCAGCTTCCATTAAAGATTTATTCTAAGATTTTACTAAAACTATCACTGAGAGCTTGCTGGCTGTGACTCACATATACAACTGGCTGCAGAACAGACCCTGCTTTGGAGACAGCTTCCAATTTCTGCACAGTTTTCATCACTAGAAGGGCTTTCTGATACAACACCTCTCTCTATTCCACGACTACTTCCCTGCCCTGCTAAAATTTCTTTTAATATCCCTCCTGAGACTGGTGCCGACTCATTACACCCCTGAAAGATGACAACATAATGAATATCAGCTGTAGGCATGCCTGCACTTCACAGGTGATCCACACATAAAGAGCAGATGATTAATTTCCTTCCTAGAACAAGAGGGGAAAAAAACCGAACCAGTGTTGCCTGATACTTCATTCCTCTGCTTTTATCGGGAGTTCTCTCTGCTAACAAAAACTGCACCGTGAGCTCAGATGCCACCAGTAAGTACTTGTGCCTGCAGCAGGTTCTATGGTTTCAGTTTCAACTGGAAACCTCACAGGAGCAGCTCTATTTTCCTTGTAAAATAAAACTGCATTTATAAAAATTGCTGTCCTAAAAATACGTTATTTCTGGGTAGGCCAGGCACTTAATGAAACATGAATCTTAATGTGAGATGTATCGATTGTCTGGAAAGGGATTCAGAGCAGGGCACTCCCAATGCTTACCTGTGTGTCTGCTGAAGTCAATACACAGCATCTTGGATGTGCATGTGGGTGGCCACCTAAGAAAAATGATTGTTTTCTTTTACATACTACGTGTTGCCTATTTCTTCATGGAAAAGTGAATTTAATGAATGAAAAGGGGAGCATTCAGCTGCTGCTGGGCTGGCATTTGTTAAAGGCACAGCTCTTCCTGTAAGGAACGCAGCAACCCTGCAGATTCAGGGAATGCCAGAAAAGAGGGAAGGTTATTTGTGAGATAAAACACGTGATTCACATTCTTTGAGTCAGTAAAAATGCCTCCCATGGGGAAGCAATTATTTGGGATCACTCCTACAGGTATTTGTTACTACAAGCTGGTCAAATAGCCTCAATATTCATAGATGTTCCCTGTTAAATCAGTTGCAGGAAACAATGAACTTAATGCTAACACAGACACTAATGCTGACCTAGACAATCATAAATAAAACTATTAGAGCCTGTGTGTGTGTGGTGGTGAGGTCTTTTTAGGGAAAAATTTTAACAAGAATCTAGAAATGTGCCAAAATTCTCCAGTTCTGTCTGTCATTTGGGCAGAGGCTCTTCCCCCAAGCGAGCAGCGGGGCATGACATTAATATGCAGTGCTGTGAGGTGGCTCAGCATCCATACAGTCATAAATAATTTGAAAAATGTACTGTGGGGAGTACTGATCTCCCAGGGAGGTTATTGCTGGAGAGCCTGTTATGTGCTCCCAGCCTCTGCAGAGATCCTTGCCAGGTTTCCGCTGCTTTTAAATAATAGAAGGAATAAACCCAGACTTTCTGTATTCTCACAGCTAAGAAAAACACACTCAAACTTCCCCTGAAAACTCTGGGCTGCCTATATATATATTTTAATAATGTTTATGTAACAGTAGGGTGCATTAGCTGGCAGTGAGTACTAACACCCTGCCTCTAAATTGGTGCCTGTGTCGGGAGGGCAGGTTTTTTATTGTCGGCTGCTGTCAAATCCAACTCCCAGCAACTGATAGGTCACAGTTTAAGTTCTCAATAATGTGGCAGCTTTTTTATATGTCAGTGCACCAGATGGGGTTATTTTCTCACAAAGGTTATTGTTTACTCGCTATAACTCAAAACTAAAATAAATAAATAATCAAAACTGTGATTCAACCACCTACAAACTCATTGAGAGGAGCCCCAAATTCTAAGGGGGGTCAACAAGTAAATAGAAGAGCAACAAAACTTCTAATGTACATAAGGAGGAAGAAAATCCAGTGCAAAATGCAGAGATTAAGAACAGCAAAAACTGGATTACTATGCCCAAGAGCAGAATTTCCAAGTCAGTCCGGCCTGTGAAAGGGTCAAGAATTCAGTGATTTCAGGAAGAAGCAGTTTAAGAGAGTTCCTATAAAAACTACCACGTTGATTTATTGCAAGGACAGTGAATTATTAATATCCAATGCAACTGAATCACAGAATCACAGAATTGTAGGGGTTGGAAGGGACCTCGAGGGATCATCAGGTCCAACCCCCCTGCCAAAGCAGCTCCCCAGGTGAGGTGTCTGTGAGACACCTCAGAGATAGGTGTCCAGACGGGTCTGGAATATCTCCAGAGATGGAGCCTCCACACCCTCCCTGGGCAGCCTGTCCCAGGGCTCTGTCACCCTCAGTGGGTAAAAGTTCTTCCACGTGTTGGTGCAGAACTTCCTATGCTTTAACTTGCAGCCATTGCCCCTTGTCCTGTCCCCACAGACCACTGAAAAGGGGCTGGCCATTTACCCCTGCATCCCATACTTAAGATATTTATAAACATTAATAAGGTCCCCACTTAGTTTTTTCTCTAGGCTGAACAGTCCCAGCTCACCCAGCCTTTCCTCATAGGGGAGATGCTCCAGGCCCTTAATCATCTCCGTAGCCTCCTCTGGACTGTCTCCAGGAGATTCCTGTCTTTTCTATACCAGGGAGCCCAGAACTGAACACAATACTCCAGGTGGGGCCTGACCAGGGCAGAGTAGAGGGGGAGGATAACCTCCTTCAACCTGCTGGCCACACTCCTCTTGATGCATCCAACTCTCAAGCTAGCAGCTATAAAATAAACCACTGATATTTAAGAACTGTAAGACGAGCAAATCCCAAAGGTGGCATATCAAGTGGCCCTGGAAGCTAGTAGAGGTGTTGGCAAGCAGACCACCAATACAAATCTCCTACTCCTTTGTGTAAAAGTGTTGCAGCATCTCTAGCATTCACCCAGAAAAGACTGTGTGTCTACCTCTGAGCACCCAGATTGAAGATCTGACCCAGTGAACTGGAATCAAGCATGTTTACATATAGGACTGAATCATTCCCACCATCAGCTCACCTCAAAACCTGCCAAAGTACTTAGATATGTTAGATAATGTGACCGGACCACCAGCCAACTCCATCTGGCAGTACTCTGCCTTGCCTCTTTCCTACTGTTCACTGGGAAAAAACCCACTACTATTTACATATTTTATAGGGAAAACACTTTGTCAGCGAGCCTGTACTGTGGCTTTTCTTGGAAACAAAAGGCATCACAAAACCCTCAAAGCCATTATGCGGAAATAAAGACAAACTGCGATGTACTAACCAGTGTCCCCCAAACGCTCGTATCTCACGGTGGTCACTGAGTGCTCCGTGGCCTTGGTGGGCTGTCCTAGCTGAAGCCACGATGCTTGAGTTGACCATCAAAGCTATTTGCAAGATGCCAACCAGGGTGGCAGGTCTGCATTCAGCAGCACAAGCGCTTTGCGTGCCATCAAGGCTGGCCACGAAAGAATCAGCAGGAACCACTTCCCACCCAAACAGGATGCAGAGCAGAGATACTGAGGAATTCAGCTGAAGGAGTTTAACACCAGCAGAGTAATTCCTCTGCAAATCAAGATTCAGGCAAAGGCTCAAATCAAACAGGCAATCATTGATTATCTTTCCTGCTGTTCCTCAAACTTCCTGGACATTTAATTCACCTCTTTTCCTGAATCTGAAGGCAGTGGTATTGTGCTTGACAGGTCGGGGAGCTGTATATTCTAACAAAGGTTTTGTCAATCAATATTTCAGAAGCTGTGCTGTACTGGGGAAAAAGGAGTTCAAAATATGTTGCAACCAACGTGTCCACAAACTGGGGACTGCTAATTTCCTTTCCAGTTAAACATGTACAAGAGGTGTCTGAAATTTCACCCAGCCTGGGCTTAGCCTGTACAGTACTTTTTTATTTTAAAAAAGAGAAAACCTTCCTTTCAGGGCAACTGTCATTTTTATTTAAAGGCATTTTCTGAAAGTTTCATTGACAAGCTCAAACCAAAACAGCTCAGCAGCACCACAATTGTTATGTACATAACAAGGTTACAGTAAACATTTTTCTTGTTGTCCAGAAACCTACTTAGTTGTGGGGTGGAACTGTTTTATTTATAAACACAAAAGTAACAGCACTAGCCAAATGCACTTGCACCAAGAAGGGCTTATGAAGAAAGCCTAGCAGGTATCTCTACAACGCTACTGCATTTGCATCTCAAATAAAATTGTGAGCTAAAAAAAATTTGTGTAGCTGTTTTACAGGGCCTCAGTGCCATAAAAGCTTGTGACAAGCATTTCTGTCCCTAAAAGGATTATAAACCTGCTGAATCATGAGGAAATACATATGTGATACTTGTCAAATTACATGTGTTATGTCAGAAAATTGAAGCCATATTTAAGAACGTTGCTGCAAAGCGGCCTGGAAGGATGCAAATATTCAATTTTGGCACTTGGATGGCTTTCAAATTAGTTCTCTCTCACGGTACACTTACTTCTAGAACCTGCATCACTGTCACTGAAACGCCTCACTACTTAGTGAACCCACCTTTCTGCTAACAACAGTACCTCGGACAAATCCCCTCCTCCTAGGCGGGCAGGAAGCTCTTTGAAAAGTTCAGCTACAATTAAGCATCGCTTGGGGCCCATTCTGATTCTTTCTAAATAGATTTCATCACACCTTTCCTCTGCAGTACTTTTCACAAGGTTTGACAGGAGAACTTGGAGATACCTGGATCTTGAGGGAGTAAAGGCACGAATGGAGTGCTGGAGGAGGTTTGGTGGTTAGAAGCTGTGAAATTTCAGTGCGATGGTCTGATTTGCTTTAAGCTGACTACAAAGGGAATAGTCTCTGCTGAACCTCATTCCCCAAAGGAGTGTAGGAGGAAAACCTGTTTGGCGTATAATGGGCTGTAGGCTTTTCCACCCAGCAACACTGAAGCAAGACAGAGGCCTCAGCATGTGAACAGGTACATCAAGGAGCACAGACAGAAGCTGAGATGGTCTAAAACTGCCCCCACTTTGTCCTGCTCTAACTTTGCCGTTCAATTTCATTCTGTTTTGCAGGACCAAACAGGCAAAAAGAGCAGCATCACACATCTTGATTCATCATGTGCATAAATCTGCTTGTTTCATCATGTGGACACCTGAATTCAGTTTCTTGCAGTACCAATTTTAAAGATGCATTAGTGTACATCTAATGGGATGCATCAAGATGTGTGTTGCCTTTAAGCTTTCTTTGCTGAAGCACCAGTGTTGGTTGCCTGTGACTTCACACTAACCAACCCACTCTCCTGAGGTAAAAACTTGAGATAACTTGAGTTTTAAGAGTGTCTTCTACTCTGTTTTCCTTCATACTTATTTTAGTCCTAGTTACTACGTCACATACTTGAAATTTCCTGAAAGTTCTGAGCCAAAAATTGGGATTTTCTTTTCGAATTTACATTGTTTTACAGCCTTGCCTCTACCTATAAAAAAAAATTACCAAATTTTGTTACTCCTTTCCTTTTTTCAGTTCTGTCCATCCTAATTCCTGTCCCGTGTTCTCCCTCTCAGGAATCACACGCTCACCTCATTGGCAAGGAACACCTTTTGCATATTTGTGTCCAACAGAAAGGAAAAAAAAGCCAACAATAAGGTTCACTACCAACCTTCTGCTTCAGATACCAGGTACACTAATTGTCAGTTGCACCCTAGCTAAAATACAAAGGGCGTACAGAACAAACTTAACATATGCATATATTTACATAGGCAGATCCTGCTGAGAAACTCCATTCTCTGATACAGCATGGGGAAGTTCTGTTGAAGTTAAACAACCCTTTAGATACCTATTTTGGGGCGGGGACACACACACAGTCCTTCAACCTGGAAAATACATTTTTCAGAATTTTTCCTGTGACTTCAGACTTGAAATAAGTTGGGGGGCAGGGAGGGCGGGGGTGTGCATGTGCACAGTCAAAGCTTACTCATAAACCCTGGGAGAAACACTTCTAAGGAAATGAACTGCCAGCCCTCCTCTTTCCTTTCTCTCTCTCCCTCCTCCTTATCTCAGTAACCTTACAGAATGGGATTATTTGTTTTTTTTATTTTATAACTCACTGGGAGTAATATTTGGGATGGAATCCAAGTAGCCTTTGTTTATTAAATACTCCAAATTGCAGGAAAGAGCTCCTCAGCTGATGAAAACTTCAAGTATTTCTTGTGTTCTGGAGAGGATGGCTGACTTCCTGAGCAGTGAGCTATCCTGCCGGGCTGCTTCCGACTCAAAGACCTGACGCTGTGGTGATCCTCTAATTAATGTTCCTGAACGTTTAAATTTATTACTACAGTTTTGATGTCTCTGTCTTTATGAACACCAGATCATAAGAGCTTCTTGATTCAAGGACACGTTGAATAAAATCCTCCCACATCTGAAGGGAAATACTCAGTCACTGGCTTTAATGCACAAAAGATCTGACCAAGGTACATAAATCCACTGTATATTGTGTGTTTATAATTTCAAAAATGAGTCATTTACCTGTAACTTCCAGTTTGTCGCCAGTGACTTCAGCTTTCAGGTAAATCCTTCCTCTTTTCTCGGTGTGATCCATGCCGCAGAGGCTCGGGACGTTTATTACACATTGCTTATGGACGTTCATATCACAAGCTGTGGATATAAAAATGGTTCAGACAGCTATGAGAAGCTAATAATATGGTTACCCTGCAAAGTGAAAGTGAAGATTACAATGCTGATCTGCTGGCAAGACTTACAGAATACAGCTGAGGGTTTTTCAACTGAAGGACATGGCCAGTTTCCATCTGACAATACATTTTGTAGACAGTGAATTAAAAAAAAATCTACTTCAGAAACCTAAATATATCATTAATGAAGTGAAAGGGGCAAGAAAGTGAAAATGGAATGAAGAATTGCTGGGAACATGGCTAAGAAAACAGAGTATTTGTGGCAGCAGCAGCAGTGAAGGGAGTTAGGTTTAGATTGATTATTAGATTTTCTACCATGAGACTTCCAAGACAAATAGAATCCAAGGAAAATATTGGACCTTGGCTACCAAATGAACTGAAATTTCGGTCTTCAACAGTGCAGTCACCTGACTAGTCCAAAAAGAGGTGTCCTCAAAAATGCCATGTCCAACTGAAGAGGTGATGTTCATCAGTATATTATTATAGTACTGAAATATCCACTTGAAATATAGCGGTACTATAAATAGCTGACATTTGAAATGGCATTTTCCACTGAAAAGATATAAGAAGCTGGTACCCAAAGTTTCCATTTGCTGTCTTAAATACCCTTTTGGTAACATTGAAAAACTTCACTTACTGTCACATTTCATCCCTTGGTGTAGGAGCCCATAGAGCAGTGACCCGCAGTGGTCACAGAAAGTTGGGCTCCCATATGTGTGGATCTTAAATTTGTGCTTGCTTCTGGGATCCTGAAGGAAAAAACAGACAGAGATTCTGAAGTCATAACAAATAAGACTGACACACCTTTAATATATCACTTTAAATACCAAAAACTTTCCAGCAACTTATGCTACAGAAACGTGTGTCATTCATGACACTTTTGGTGGTACCTACATCAGTGGAGACACTAAAACCTCCACTTCCTGACTGTACATAATGAAGTATAATGATGACATTCAGCCCATGGCTAAAGTGTCCTATACTGTCTGCTTGTTTACGGTGTGTTGTCATCACAGTTCTGAAACAGTGACACGAAGTACAGCAGGAGAGGAGGGAAGCAAATGTTATGGGGCCAATCTGACATAGTCAAATGACTGCAAAACCAGGATGCTGGAGATGGGATCATCCCAAAATGTCACAGATTTATAATATATATCATTGTAAATGAAAGTGATTAAACTCTAACTTGGCACAGAGTAAATGTTTTACAGGGAGCGCTCTTCCTGTCTGACTGTCCAACAGAGAAATTCATCATGAGGACATTTTAAGGCCACCAGCAGCTTGGAAATGGTTTCTAATTCAGGACACCCATGAAGGGGAATGCACCCAAATCCCTGAAATGTATGAAACTTCCAAACAGGTTTTCTGTTTTTCTTGGGGTAGATGTTCCCTTTGGAAAACCAAGAACACTTATATAAAATCTTCAGCTTGTTCACCCATGCCAGGCTCATTCCATCTATACCCAGCCAAACTTTTTTGCATTAAAACATCCTCAGTAAATATAGAACTGAAAAATGAGATCTCATAATGTTTTCCTCCTGTTTGTATTTTATACTGATGTGGCCTTTATGTAAGAACGATCAAACTGTCAAAACAACCCCAAACTTTTCAACTTGCATTGTCCAATAAAAGCTTTCCACAAATCAAAAGTAAACCCCAGCATGCTATACAAAATGGGAAAGCTGATAACTCTTTCTTCAAAAAGAAAAGGTTATTCTAGTAGAAATGCTTTCTCAAGAAATTAAAGAAATTCAAGAAAACAGTAATTTTCAGGAAAACACAGCTATGAGAAGGCAAAATCTTCCTTTCAAAACTGTTTTGCCACACTACACTTTGTGAAGGCTTTTCTTTCCCTTTAGTTTTTTATTTGGTACCATTTTAAAATTTCATCATGAATCCATAAGCAGTTCTACTGTTAATTACACAGAATCCAGGATAATGAGTAAAGACTTTAAATTAAGAATTCAAATTGAGACTATTTCAGGAATTCTGTTCTTATACAGACTGGCCTATGAAATGCAAACTGCTAACAGCCATATTTAGTTTGTAAACACAGTTAACCTAAATGGAATGACATGCAGTGCTCCCAAGAACATCTGTTTGGGGATTCATTAAAGATATAGCCAATGGGTCTCGTGGCACGGGGTCATGGGAACGTTGCTGCACTGAAGGGTTATCTGACGGATCGACTCTGACTATATGCCTTCCAAACAATTCAAAACACATTTTCAAAGCTAATTCTTCCTTGAATTGTTTTGTTTAGAAGACATAAGGGGACTTGTTGCCCTATAAATATATACACTTTAAACATTACTTTGGTAAGCACATCTGTTGCTGAGAAGGACTAAACCCACAGCTTCTAAGAATGACACTGAATAAACAGATTTTTAAAGTTGTGTTTAACATCTGACACAAGTGGTATTTATGAGTATAAAGTAATGATATAGAGGGGAAAGAACTATGGGAAATTATTGCAGTGAATGTCTACTGAAGACATGGAACCTGTATATTACACTGAAATTCTATAACAACCGCTACCAAATAATTCCCTTCCAATCAATGGAATATACATGGTAATTAAGTTAAGCAGGGGGGTGTGCGGGGCTTCAAAATGTTGTGACACGTAAGGACAACTATACCACACTCGCTACAAAGCAGCGCTACAGGAGCAGAGACTCGTGTACTCCGGCGCCTAACCACATGTAGCTACAGGATGCCAACGAAATAAAGCCAGTCCCGTGAATAAATCGATCAGGTCAGATCAAACTTTGAAGCTGGCCCTGCCTGAGTCAATGTATAGAATTTGACTCATCAATTGCTTGCTATAATAAATATTAGTTTTCTATAAGTCTCTGAAACGCCCACCGTATGATGTTTAAAAATTCAATACGAATTAAGTTTTTTAAGCAAGTATCTTCTGACTGTTATTCGTTATTATTCTATACGCACACAGGAAGGTATATTTAATGTCCTATTCCAGGTAGAGCATTAAAAAAGATGACAAAGGAAAACAGTACAAAACCTACAGAAATGGAAACTTTGCATGTAGGAAACCTCTTTTAAAATACCTTTACAACTAAACAGAAGATCCTAAGACATATTTAAAAGCTAAAAAAATGAGGGAGTGTGCTCTTCCTCAGTATTTACTCCTATTTTCTACTTCAGTCCCATGCATTTTTTTAATTTTTGATGGATTGAAGTACACAAAACATTGCTATTTTGCAAGCAAGTCTGGGAACGTATGGAGAAAGCCAAAAGATCTCCATGCACCCATCAGAGATGAGAAAACCTTCTTCTCTTATTCCCTATATTAAAATGGGCTTCTCATCCATCTAGAGCCACCCTTGACTCTATAGCTTACACTTCAATTGTAAGTAACTACATGAGTAATAATGACCTCATCGGCAGTACTAACTACTTATATTGTTAATGACAATTAGCACTTATTAATACATATTTCCCAAAGTTCAGTATGCATTATGAGTGCCTTATGTGCATTAGTAAGGCAGTAACATCATCTTTAGTATTTATATGATATATATATTTAATATTTAGAGGTAAACTACTGAATTAGAGGTAAGCTGCTGTAAATTTTCTTCAAATATCCCCTTTTAATCAATGTAAACTTTCAATAATTCCTGAAGCATAGCTGGCAGTCATATTTCATAGTAAACACAGGGAGCCAAGCCAGGATATGACAGATGATCTGCCAAATAATGGCTGCTATTTGCAAGAGAATTGAACTTTGCACTAAACTTGGCAGAGATTAATTGTGAAACTCTAAAGGGAAAACCCACTTCTGTTTCCAAAATCCATCAAAATTATGAAGGGGGAACGCAGTAATGGGAAAGCACTTGTTAAGCAGTGATGAATGATATGTTCTATTAAAATTAATGTTATTTTCATGATAAAAAGTGAATTCTCTGCTATTATTAACACAATCCCCCATTTTTATAAGGACAACTGAATGCAGTATAGTATAATTAAATGGGAAAGGAAACTCTGGGCAATCGATATCCCAGACATTTCAATATTTGTCTTTGAAAAACCTTTAAATTGGCAGAAATCTAGCCAGTGCTCTGCAAATTGACTGCAGTAAAATGGACCAGATATTTGGGAGCCAGTAATGGGTGCAGAATCCCTAACAAAGATGAACAGCAATTAGGCATCTACACCCCACACAGCTCTGAATGAAAAATAATTATAAAATAACCCAATATTATTTATCGGTGCTCCAAAGCCTGTCTGGGAGGTGGTCAGGAATCCTGCCACACTCCAGCAGAGGGAAGCAGAAGAACACGGAGGCATCCCACCAAAACCCACGCAGGTTTCAATCCATGCCCTGCCACTGATGTGCGTGTTGCCCCCCTGCCGCAGCCCTGTCGCCAGCCCTGCCTTCTTCCTTGGTTTAGCACAGATGAATCCATTTCCTTCATTGAACAGCAACGGGAAGCACCCCCCTGTGAAAAGCCATTCCTTAATTTTTCTGGCTCAAAGGCGGGGGCGTGCAGTAATTGAAAGCGCATGGTTAACCCGCGGCACATGTCAAACTGTGCGTTAGCGCATCACAAAACAGCTCATGAGCATTATATTGCTGAGCTCTTTCTAAAAGCTGCCTTTTGATCACAATTTTATTCCCCTTGGTAGCGACACTAAACTGACTATAATTTTGCAGGCATTAAATCATCACTTTGCTTTTAAGTATAAAATATACAACCCCCCCTCGCGCGAGGTCGCATCAGTGGAGGTACACAAACCAGCACACACCACCGCAGTGTTACTACTTGTTGAACCCTGTTCATAGCACATGACTTGAGAGTATCAGTAACACTGTCACCAGAGCCACGTATCTAAGACCAAAACCTCTGAAACAACAGTCCATATTGTCTTTAAATCAGCATCTTCCAGGTGACACAGCTAGTTTTTTTGAAGGCTTTTAAATCAGCACCCCAAGCAGACCTGTCAGTGCCAGAGTCCGTTCTAATGATCAAGGCGGGGGGGGGAAAAATGGCCAGTTTTGGTCATTAATACCAGAACACATACATTAACAAGGCGTTAGGCAGGATGTAAGATTAATGATTTTATTTTAAACTGCCTGTGGTTGGTGAAAGGGGTTTTTTTTTCCCCATCTCTGAAGTGCTATTTTTGTGATCATTAAGGAGCAGAAAATTCAAAAATGCACGTGTAAAAAAAAATGTTGGGAGAAAGGGAAGATTCTATGTTCCATTAGAAAAATCACTTAAAGGTGATGACCCATAAGGTCCTAAGGTGACATCAGGGCCTGCAGCAACACAGGATGATTTTGTGTGAATAGACGCAGATGTACCCAGTTTTCCATTTCCCGCCTCCACGACAGAGCCACAGGGCTGTTCTTCATCCCCCAGTCAAATTAGTAATGTATTGCTAGTCTAAAAGGTGTAAAGGAAAAGAAAGCTTAAAGCATCCCAAATTACTTCATTCCAAGAAAAGAAAGAAAATAATTCTTCAACATCAGTGGCACAAATTGTGGTACCACCTGTTTGAACTGACACAAAGGGGAGACAATACCCTAAATATATGCACAAACATATATAAAACTCCATAAGAGAGATTTATCTATAGATCTCTACCAGTAGAAAAGCCCCGGAAGACTGGCAGGGGCCTTTCCCCCACATTAATACCAACCTTTCAGCATTTCCTACTGCGAAAGGAATCCTGAACCCTGCATCTTCTTTTAAAGAGTGGATCACAGTATCCAACAGATCAATGAAACCACTGCAATTTGCACCACATATATTTTACCTAAAATAGTTGTAACTTCCCCAAGCGAATACCTCGTTAATAAAACATATTTAAGAACCCAGCTTGTTTTCCTCTGTATGGAGCCAAATCCCACATTCATCCCACGCTGTCCTCAGGCAAACTTCCATTTCATTTATGAAAGTCTTCAGACTCTGGCTTTTCTAAGCACCTTCCAAACAACAGCTACTCTGAGCCCCACTCAAGATACCACGTCTGTTGGAGCCACTTTCTTTGCTATTTATTTTCCTATTGAGATCATAACCCTCTTGGTGATTTGCACAGCATCTCAGGGTGAGAAAGCAGGTTCAACCTGTGAGAGCTGAGGAGCCAGATGTTTCTGCTGGAAATAACTTCCTGTGCTTCAAATGTGGCTTCTACGACCAGAGCCCAGAGGCAAGCAGCAGTAAAAAGCCATGATTCACCTGGCCACCAGCTTTGCCTCTTCCTGACTGAACAAGCCAGTGCACATGGGAAGGGGAAAACAGTGAGAACTTGAGACTCTCACAATGATTTAGTGACATCACGAAGTCAGCAAAATAAAGATCATATAACTTTTTATTGCAAGGTATACAAATGCTTGAAGTTTGTTTCGTATTTCCTCTCCAGAGTTGCAGTGTAGACAAGTTTTGTTGCTTTCAGTAAGAAGATAACACTTCTATTGCCTGAAGAGTCAAAACCACCACGGAATTGCAGAGGGGCTGTGGCTGGCAAGGACCTCTGGACACCACCAAGCACGAGGCCAGGCTCAAAGGAGGACCAACTACACATCAGTTGGGTTCTGCAGTGGTTTGTGGGGTTATTCCTTCCCAGAGGCAAGGCTCTGTAGAGCTCCACATCCATCTGCCAAGAAATTATACAGTGACTCTTTCCAGGAATCCTTCCTCCAGGCAGAATGCAGAGTTCCGCTGTTTGGAGTGACTCTAAGGAGTAACTCAGAGAAAGCTTTCATTCCCCTGACACCCACAGGATGGGAAACCTCTTGTGTGCTTCAACATACTGACAGGGTTAAGAGCACAAGCAGAGAATAATAAAGGCAGCAGTGAGATAAGAACACAAAGACTAAGCAAAAAATATAGGTAATAAACCCCATGTCAGTGACTGTTTAGGTCTGTACAACAAGGATGCCATGGCAAGAAGAGGAGGAGGCTCTTTTCATGATGTATTTCAGAGACAACAGAGGTAGGGAGAGCCCTGAGCTTAAGCACACACAGAGCAGAGCGCTGTGCAAACACAACACTGCCTGCAGGCCCACGCACACACATTTGAGAGCAGCTGCAGTACGGCCAGTCCAAGTGACAATCAATTCATCCCCGGGTTCAAGGGTTGGAATTACATTCGAAAACGATGACTGGTTCACAAGTTAAATTGTAGGGGTTGGAAGGGACCTCGAGGGATCATCAGGTCCAACCCCAAAAGAAAAATAAGAAAAAAGGAAAAAAAGAAAAGAAGAGAAAAAAAAGAAAAATAAGAAAGAAAAAGCTTTCTTCCTGTCACTAAGATCACTTCTATTCTTTATCCATCTGAAGAGAGCGAGGAAGGTATACAAACAATAAAATCGTACTTAATTAATAGCAACAATTATCAATCAACTATTTCCTTCTCCATACTTGCACAGAAGAAAACTTGACCAGGGTTCAAAACCAATTCAAAGGCAGGTTTTTCAGTCCCCTCCTGGAATTCACAATAAATTATTATTTTTAATTAAAAGAAACAGGTGGTCATTGAATCAACTGATTTTCATTGCTGCCTTTTGTTCATGTTCTTCTTGTATAGAATAGTACTGATTGAGATGGCAAGTGGAGAAAGAAGATCTGCATGACTGTACTCCCAGGGATTTGTAATTTCCTAATTACTATAAAGACAGTTAAATTTGGAAGGGACTTGATGTTTACTGGCTATTTTTTCTTCATTCTTTTTTAATGAAGAAACTGCAGTATAATTACAGAAAGTGCATAAACAAAAGATCCTGGCGGAAACTGATTCATGACTAAGAAGAAACAGGGCAAGATTTTGTTTCAGATACAACTCAGCATAATATTATAGCATATAAATAATTTAAATAAACATTGAATCCAGGGATCTGGATTCAGAAGGAGTACTAGAAAGGCAGAGACACAGCTGTATATGCCTTGCATAAAAAGCCTAATTTCATAGATTCATTATTTGGCCATTTATTAATCTGTTTGTTGAAAATATACTCTAATCAACACAGAGCATCCTTTACACCTGGAGTAAGTTTTGCAATAGTTAAACACCCATCAGATGGAAGCAGCAAGTTAAACAGATACCCGCTGTATAAAAGGGTAACGCTGCTAATTGATGGCTACGATGTCCAGAACTGTTCAATATTACAAGGTAGTTTCTATGCTTTCCAGTAGAGCTGAAGTGTGGTGAGCTGAGCGCATCATTAATGCCATAAGGACTTAACACCATTAGGTAATGTCATCATAGCCATTGCACTGTGTGACATCAGACATCCCGACAGCTCTTTTACATACTTTTAACATAAATGCACACAATAACCTCTTATCAGATTTAAAACATTTCATCATTGGCCAGCTTGCTCATGCTAGAGATGATATGATACAATATTTTTCCTCCCCGTTACCTCAGCTGGAGCTCACACCATCCTTGCCTGATGAAACGAGATAAAGGCTGAAACACTTCAGGGTCTCTCTAGGAGCAGTGACTGTGCACAGAGGTGTCAGGTCATTTCACATCTGTCACAGCTCGAACACCATTCATGCAGGAAAGGGATCAGCAAGCAATCAGAATCAAGGTAGGGGGAAACAGCACTGACTCCAAGGGCTCTTTCAGAAGCCATCACAGCCCTAAGCTGAGATAATATTTAGCATGTGAAGCCTTAAGAAAGCATCTCTCTAACCCCAAACTTCTGGACTGCTGAGACACCAGCAAAAACCCTCAAGGTTTTGTTTGTAAAGGCAGACCTGCCCTCAGTTAGTTGTCTGGTGGTTTGAAGGGAGGTTGTTACAACTACCGATAGATTTGAGCACATGAAGAGGAGTTGATTTCCCAAAATCCTCAGAGCAGAGCAGCGGCAGCACTCGGGATTCAGGTAACAAGCACAGCTTGCTAAGATGCTGTTCCTGTCTCTGAGCTGCCTCAGTACCCCAGGCCCTGAATAATAACCGCTCTCTGCTTCCCACTCCTCCTCACATCACAGAACTCTGTTTTCCCCTCTGAAACGGTGGCTGCTACCAGAAGGACCCACCGATCATCACCCCACACTGTACGCCTTCTCACCCAACCCGCACCCGGTTATTGACACTGCACCGTGTCTCCTTCCCACCTCCCACAGCCGCAGCTGTGTGCCTCAGCATGCTTCCAAGGCAGAAGGTGTATGTGGCTGGATGTGTTGCTACCAAACAGGAAGATGTAACATCCGTATATATCCACATATGGTTCCAAATCAATAGCCAACCCCACTAACTGCTGTATGGATTTGGTTGAGATCACTGCTTCATGAACAGGGAATAGGCAATCCTTTGTCTGCCCCAGAGCATCACGCACCCTAGACCTCTGCATCTCTCTTCTACCTTTACTTCAGGTTAAGTGCTGACACATACATCTCCCCCTGCCCCCATTATTTTTCCTTTTTTTAAAAAAAAACACCTTTTTTTTTAAAACCCCATTCTTTAAAAAAAACCCAAACAACAACCCTCTTCACTGGGATCTCACATTGATGCTTCACCAGCAAAGTTTCTAACAACTGTGCGCAGATCCAAGAGGAACTGTTCATGAAAATCAGAGCACACAGGGTGCGATTGCAACCACCTAGGGTTTTTTAGAGACGACAAGCAGGTGTCATTTTAAAAAGTTTCTCCTCTCTAAATACTTTCTCCTTCCTTTTAATGCTGAGGAGTTTGAAGGGGGCAGTTTTGATCATCAGGGATTCACATCATTAACTTCAGGAGTCCTTACAGTAGAAAATTTCGCTCTCATGCTCACAGTCGTCCTTTGGAAGAACTTTGTGCATTCTCTACTGAGGTTCCAAGTTACCTCATTTAAATGCTAAACGTCCCTTTTCTCACACACCCCCAAATCACAAATACCAAAACCACTTAACATGCAAAATACTGCAATCCAGGGCTTGATCTATGGATTACCACTCCAGAAAAGATGGCAGGATGAAGCTCAAAAGCTGTGGGAAGGCACACAGAGGAGGATAATCGGGGCTGCAATGAAGCCTTGCAGCCACAATGAATGCTACAGTGCAAGAACTTCATATTTGCCATTGTTTTCCCCAGTCCTTATTATCACAACAGCTCATCTGAAAGCAAGGCCAACAGTATACTGCATTTATCTAATTTGTAAAGATGTTACATTCCTTCTTCTAAAACCTACATTAAAAAAAAAAAATCAAATCACACCCGTGCTAATAAAGGCATTTTAAATTTTCCCTGCCCACTACAAACTTATGTACCTGTTTGTTTTGGTGTAGTGGCAGAACTGGGCTGATCAAGCACAAAATCAGAAACGGTGATTTTTTGAAAAGTCTGAGAAGTTTCTTGGTTCAATATCAGCCAGGAATTGATGACTCAGCAGTTGCTTTGTACAAGAACTTGTGCTGTGTCCTAGTGCTCCTCATTTGACAAGTTTTATGAGAGACAGACACAAATTTGAAACGCCCTAGCAAACTGTCTTCAAAGTTACTCACTGAATAATTCATTTTTGCCTTATATTTTATACATTGGTTAATCAAATTTAAAAAAAAGGCAGGAAGGAGGGTAAAATACGCATAATTTAAACATACTGTCTCACTTTTGTTCTGTATCTCAGCTCTGTCCTTTCAGAAGGATGGAAGTTACAACCTATGAACGAGGCAGACATTTCACAAGATGGGCAGAATTTTGTTCTCCAGGAAGAAAAGTCTCCCAGAATGATTGTACATAAAATCCCAGTAAAGACAGAAGGGCTTGATACAAACATGTTTTCCTCAAAATTTACTCCTCAGGGTGAAAAACACTGCTTTCAAGAAACCCCTGCCAGAACCATACCGTGGTAGATACAAAGGCAGCTTCCTTGGATGGTCTTTTACGTTGTATAACCAGTGGAGCACTATTTATGCCTTGAACAGATGTTTTTCCATATGTCTAAATAACCCTCCTTCAGAAAAGTAATTCAAGCACATTAAATTCTGCAGATCAAGGAGTACAGGGACACCAGACTCGTGAGTATTTATAGAGCATTCGGTATCTTTTCCATAGTGAAGCCAAGATCTTTTCCAAAAGTCACTAATCCTACTCCCCCAAGCAAAGTAAAAGCCATATAAACAGGCAGCTAAGACTGAATGTAAAAGATGCCCCAACAATTGCTTTTGCACTCAAATCCTGACCTTACAGTGGCAGAGATCACAGCCGAGCTCTGATCCATTTTGTCTCTATCCTGATCTTACAACATTCAGTCACAAAATGTGTGCTGGGACCTCCTGCACTGATTGCAATTACAATTAATTCTCCAACATGAGGCAAGTCAGGCTGGACACTTGTCTGCTCATTCCATCACGTACCACTTAGACACGGTCTTCAGTTGGGAGCTCTACAGACCGCTACAACTATGGAGGAAATAAAACATTCTGAAAGCTCTTAAGTCATATTCAGAAAAGGCATTGCATGTTTAGTGAGGGATTACAAAGCAGTTGGCTATGGAAACTGCTCTTCATGTATGACAGCAGAGTAAGTGCATTTTTCCTCTTCTGCAAGTAGTGCAATGTTTAAAAGGAAGAAAAGAAACTGATCTTCCTCTATAATCCCAGCATATAGATTAGCGCTGCTAGCTAAGCCTTCATAAGGCTGCATCAAAAGCAATTATTAAAATTAATCTCAGGTACAAATGGAACTGCACAATATTAATCCTGCTGAAAAAAGGATCTGGTATGATAAACATGTAGAAGATTGGCATGAGGAGCAAAGAAAGGGGAAAAAATAACCCCCAAGTTTTGGTAGCCCTGGTCAAGTGCCAGGTCTGTGGAAAGTCATGGGAATTAATGTACGTCTGTCCTTCTATCATGGACATCTCAGGAACACATTAGTCTATTGAGAAGAAGCTAGAGGAAATACAAGGTCTTTTTAGTTGAAGCTAAAACAGAATATAAAACATGGGGGGGTAAAATCCTTCCCTAATACACTATCCTAAACGTAAACCATGGAAAAAACTGAAATGCAAAACAAATATTTATAAATTGGAAGAGAAAAATTATGTCTCCAAGAGTCCTTAGGAAAACTCATTTCATCCCAGAAAACCTTCCCTCACCATCAGATGAAGCAAAACCAAGGAGACAATAGTAGATGTCCTCCAGATGAACTTTCACATTTAAAAAAAGCCAAACGGGTTCAGATGTGCATAATCTAAGTTATTAGATGGCAACAGAATTCAATTAGCATGAAGTAGCTTAATAACAACATAAACGCTTCTGTTGCAGTTTACATTGAGAATTTCATACTGGGGAAAAATGTGTTTCCTACATTACTCTTCATTTAGCCTTCGATTTTTGATAAAAAGAGATTAATTGATGAATTTCAGATTTACTCTAACTGCTTTATCTGTTTGACAAACTAAAGATGTGCTGCATCAAGAAGATAGAGTATTTTTCCACACAGTAGTCAGTGCTGTGGACCTTATGCTTTGCACAACATGGCTACAATTATGGTGCAAAATGTCCCGTAGTCTGATCCAGGACTAGTAAGTACAATTTGGAAAAAGAAGCATGCAGTAAATCTATAAACTTCATGAAGTGGAGGGAACAAAATATACGAAGATTTAGGCCTAAGCCCCAGGTGGCTGCTGCAATCCTAATCAGACTTACGTCAAGACCATCAAATTCATGGAGGAGTAATGCAAATAAAAACCAATTCCTGGTACAAACCCCGAATCTCTTTATTTAGATACAATTAACATCTTAACTTCTTTCCCATATATTGGACATTCAGGTTCAGTCACGACCCTGCCTGACCACTCAGACCTTATTTGGAACACTTTACGTTACCCTTTTGCTGAGATTTATGGCCAGCTATAGTGCCCAGTAACAGTTGGTGGCAGTGGGTAATGACAAAGCGCTCGTTTGCTAGAGCAGACTCAGCCTTATCAGGTGCTTTTGTAAACTGACATAGTTCTCAAGCCAAAACTGGTGGCTGTCTCTGCATCTACCACCCTCCGCACTGATTCCAGAGAAAGAAGTTTTGTGGGATGTAAGCTCCAGAGAGGCAAACTTCAGTCCAATGGTCAGACACAAACCAGCAAGTTGTATAAACAGCTCGTCTGCCCCGTGACCGACACTCGAGTCCAGCTGCTCTGTGGGGCCGAAGCCACAAAGAACGACCTGTCTAACCGTTTTCTGCATATCAGCTGGTGAGAACTGCAAGGCTCTTCTGTCTTTGGAGATCTTCTGATTCAGAAAGGTACCTGACAATCCCTGACATCCTTTCATGGCAAGAAAATGATGAGAAAAGGAAGCTGCAAAGGAGACAAGGTCCGTAAAATGAAAAGTTCTTTCTAAATTATCTGGTATTAGAAATACCAGCAACGTCCAGTCCTGCAGATCTCACACCTTCCTGCCGTGGCTGAAAGCAGCCAGCAATCCTGCCCAACACGTGTGCATGGGCACAGCAGAAGAGCCTGTCCCACTTCAGTGGGAACTTATTCCGAGATGCAAGGTGAAATCAAATTCACTTCCCAACTCAGGGAGATTTTCTGCCCTGCAACTACACCACTTACTCTACTGCCGTGACTTAAGAGTCTGCCTTAGTCACACGCAGCATCGCGACAGGTGTCACCTCCACATCAACCAGCATGCCCCGTGGTTACTGGGAGCAAGGTGAAAAAGCTCTGAACCACAGGAAACCTAGAGCTGATAATGACTGACTGGATCTGGCACAGGGCTCCCTAAAAATACTTCACATTCAACACAAAAAAACGTATGGAAAAGCAGAAATAACATCAGACCAAGGTCAAACATAAAGGCAGATTCAAAACAAGTTAGAAAGAGTCAGAGTGTGTCTATTAAACATTGTTTAGTCTCGAATTCACCCAACTCCTTGAAACTCACCCACTGCTTTATATTCTTGCCCTGAATTTCTGCCATTACCTGTACGCACAAATCGTCAATCACAGCATCACAGATTGGCAACTCCCTCCTCACATTCATCACTTTCCCATTTCCCTTCAGCACTTAGCATCATTAATTCATCACGTCTCACTCCACTCAACTCCCACGGCTACTCTAAGCAGGACAGCACAAGGTCTTGGGTTATTATTTTTGTTTTCTCACGTATTTCACGTCAGGCATAACAGATGAGGCTACTATGCAAGAGCAATACCACATGACAAGAAAAGCATTTATTACAGCTTATTAAGAGTTTAAGCACACAAAGGATAAAGACAGCCCTACACTGTGTTTATACAGCAGCTTTACTTCTAACGTAGCAGCACCCCAGACCTCTTTCCTCGTACCAAGGCAGGTACATCTCATCCTGTATCACATGAACCATCTATTTGTAAAGCTGTATTAAAGCATTTAGAAATGTTTCATTATCACAGTAACAATATTTTTATCATGAAGTTCTTTTGAAATCGAGTAGATGTTGAGCCTGTCAGCCAGCTGAGACTCCAAAATACACGGTCCTGTGGAAAACAGTCCAGCTCAGCCCAGCAAAATTCAGTTAACTTATTAGCTCCTGCCAGATGCAGTGGACGCCTTTGCTACAGTCATCTGGGCAGTCTCAAAGGTCACAGCAAACCTGTTTTATGACATGCCACATCAGATTCTTCAAGCAGAAGCTATGTTGGCAGAGCCAGGGTTGGTTTCTTTAAAGATTTTTCAAGTAACTGCTATTCTAAAAGCCAAACATTAAACTTAAAAAACATGTAAAATATATAGTCTTTTTAAATCACTAACAAATTTCATTTGGAAGGCTCTGAACTTGGGTCCAGAGATTTTACTCTATGCGACTGGCAGTCCCTATCCTAGCAGCAAGCTAGTAAATACCTACACCCAGGAGAAAGGGAAGAGAAAGAACGCGACGGGTTTGATCAAACATAGCATTTGTCTGTGCAGCTACGGCCATAGAGCAGCTTACTGCACAATACAGGCATCATTAGTCAGAAGCCTTTTTCTTCTCTCATTATTACTCCCTGTATTAGACCATTTTATATAACAAAGAGGGGAAAAGTGAAGTCTCGCCCAACAAATCACTGCAAGAGCAGCAATTCTCAAACGCTTCAGAAGTAGGATTCAAGCAATAGGCATGATGGAGAGATATTAACTTCAAGTCCAGCAGCTGCACACTTGTTTCTCTGTATTATATATGACATGGTTACATTGCTGCACTCCATCTTCCGGCCAGTCTTCTGATGGATCACAGTCATCTGTGCTCATGATCTATGGAGGGTGACAGGGGCTAATAAAGTATAGATTTAAAATGGTATGAGTGACTTTATCCAATCATTTAGCCTATCATTCTTCCTTTTACTACCAGCTACCCTGTCAATATAGATACTATTTAAGCATGACTTCTGCTCTAGACACAGTTCAACCTTCTTACTGACCTGAACATTTCTACTTTCCACTTGGTCCACCCACGAATAGCTGACACTCGCCATCAGGACAGATATGTTTTAGTATCTCCCCAAATATGTCACGCTGTAGGACTTTTTTTTATTATTAATCAATGTCAGGACCCTATGTAACATGTTTGATGGTTTAAATTTGGAATAGCTTAGAAAGCAGCTTCCCTACTGAGCCAGCAACCCACACAGAGCTTTGAGATTATGTTACAGAAAAGAAACCCACTTTCTGTAAAATTATTACCCCCCAAAAGAATTGAGCCAAATACACAAACCAAAGTCAATACATTGTGTGTTTAGGGAGACACACACTTGTGCTCTACCTGCACCTTTATGACACTAGAGTGCCGTTACCCAGAAGATGCTTCTTTCCCAAAAATAACTGGTAGGTAAAACCGACGTGTCCTCAGGTCCCCTTTGGATTAAAAAACATCTGAGCTGTGCTCAGGATAAAGTTGCAACTTCCACTACTGCAGATGACAGTGGGACCCTGCCATCTGTACCATATTCCCCCCTCCATCAGTGGCCCACCCCTGCACCAGCCACGAGACCCCAGGGATGGAGACCACCAGCTCTGCCCTGGGGATTCCACATCCAACGCACAGAACAGCTTCGTAAGGCAAGGAGAGAAACCTGCCCCAGAAGGTCAGGGAAGCCTGTGTTTTGCCTTTTTGCTTTGCTTTGAAATTGGCTCAAGTCTTTCCCTGAACAAAACCTGTATATAATTAATTGAACACGATCCAATAGCTTCTTCCCAGCCTGCCTCAAGATTGTACAAACTACATGAAAAACAACAGGGTAACACTCTCATGTCTGTCCAGTCAAAGACACTGTGCATCAGATGGGTACTTTAAAAGTCAAAGCTTTCTCTGTAAATAACAAAATGGTGAATACAGAGACCAAAATAATGCCTGAAATATGAACACTGAGTGTTTATTAACTAAGATTACGTGTCTAAAAACCTCCTCTTTGGAGAAGAACATACACAATTATAAGTGTCTTTATCCAAACTGCAGGTTAAAAAATGAACAATGACAAAAGCCATGGATGAAAAACACTACAGGAAAGTATTAATTATTCTGCTGTTAATGAAAAAGAAAACAGTTCCTGTTAAATCTTTACCCTAAAGCTTTCAATAATGCTCCGTGATTAAACATGTGTTTGTGTTCAAATACTACCGGTTCAGTTATCATGCCCACAGCATCACGAAATGAACAGTTTGGAGTAAGTAGTCAAGGCAATAAAATGGTAATTTATTTCTGTAACTGCAGGTTAAGATGGCAATATCTATTTAAAAATGGAGCTCTTCAGCGAGTGGAAAATCTGCACGGAGCCACCAAGTGTGTTAGAGCTCTTAGAGGAAAAAACACAACAAATGAATAAAGAACAGGAAGAAGAGACAGTAAACATCAAGAGAGAGAATTTGGGATGTTCTGCTAATCACAGAATGCTTTGGGTGGGACAGGACTTCAAAGTCCATCTAGTTCCACCCCCCTGCCATGGGCAGGGACACCCTCACTAGCCCAGCGTGCCCAAAGCCCCATCCAACCCGGACTTCAATGTCTCCAGGGATGGGGCAGCCACCACCTCTCTGAGCACCCTGTGCCAGGGCCTCACCACCCTCAGAGTAAAGAATTTCTTTCTAACATCGAACCTAACCCTGCCCTCATTCAGCTTAAAAGTCACTGTGAGGAGTGGCGTGTGCTGAGCAGCACCCAAAGCTCTTCACACTGTCCTATAGTGTGTACCCAACGCACCCAGTGAACGTACTGGTGTGCAAACACCAACATCATGGTAGGCAATTATCATTCTTATGGCATATGGAGCCAGCAGAGTCCAACATGTCCCCAGCCTGCAAGAGATCTGCCCTGGATCTCGCATGACCGCAGGCCGGTGGCATGTCCCATCTCCCAGCGTCTTCTCACTGCTGCTCTCTCCCCAAGTGCTGCCAGACCCTGTGCCAGGTCTCAAAATGAGTTCCACCAGGTTTTTAAAGCCTGGAAGTAGCGTTATGGTACAGAGGTCAAGATGCTGTGACACATCTGAGAAGGCCGAATCCGACTGGAACAGTGGCCAGCCCAAGGACAAGGAACAAGTGAACAAAGCTACCCCCAAAGTCCCCATCTCTAAACATGATGCTCCAACCAGCAGAAAAGATAAACTTTTCTGGGGAAAAAAAATATGGGTGCCACGTGAACATGAAATCAGTATGCTGACAATGAGATATTCCCATTGTTGGGGCCTTATGAATCCTGAAGCACAGACATCTGCTTCCAGATCTCTGGGGTTTTGAATTATTTTTAAACTCTGAACAAAGAACACTCAGTACCACATACTTCCAGTTTCACAGCTGGGTTATTTTAAGTAGGAAAAAAACTCATTGGAATATAACTTTCGTATTTTGCAATATTTTAGCTTGAAGTTATTAATCTGTCCCCTGAGAATTCAGAACATCTTAGAACACTCTTTTTAAATATTCAGTATCTCTCAAAGATACAATCTTCTCACGTGGCCTTCAAATAAATGCCCAAAATATCACGCTATAACAACCCAAATGAAGCCCTTAGGAAGGAAGGGATTCAGTTTCTTCTTGATTAGAAAACTTCTCCCCATCTCCAATTCCCTGCCCTCAAAGACATTTCCCAAGGAGGAGAAGCAAACGCCACTTATTTTTACAGCACTTTGAGAAGACAAAGCAAACTAGAGGCACGCAAGCTCTGCAACACGGCGGGTCCAGCACGAATTTGAGGTCAGGAGAATGGGAATTCTGTCTGGTCACTGATTAACCCAGGCAGGACTCGTTTTCCCCGCGTTTAGCGTTTAACTACTGATTTGTAAAATCCCTGAGCTAAGAGGTCCTTATCTTAAGGGACATGTGGAGATCTGATGGCTGCAGAGTGCCCTGAAGACCTGTGAGGTGCTTTAAGGACACTGAGCATCTCACAAACACCCACACCTTGCTGTGCTGCGGCAGCGCAGGCAGCACAGGGCTGACGGGTAGCCGGAATCCCTCGACACAAAGTCTGACACCCAACTCTGACCCCTGGAGAAACAGTGAGAAGAAAGAAGCCCTCAGATGAACTAATGGGTGTAACATTGTTTCAGTCACAAGCACCCAGCTGCAGGATGCACTGAGTGTCCTGAGAAGCCCCAAGCGGTTTCCTTACAAAATCAGCCTAAACTCTGGAAAATAAGCAGGCATTGGTAGGAAGCATGCAGCAAAATCTCTGCTGGTATTAAACGGCTGCTCCTGCATCTGGTGCTTCATTACTGACGTGACGATTGTTTCTAGGTTTTTAATGAATTCAAACTCAATTTACTCACAGTAGCACCTAGATTTACTAAATTTTCATCTTACATATTGACAATGAAATTAGATTTTCCTCTCTATTGCAGGATGATTAATTTTGTAGCTACATCTCAAACTTCCAAGTGCCATCCACCCCCACTGCATCGCCCAAACAGCCAGGAAAAAAAATTACTGTTCACCTTCTGTGTTGTTCCGTAGCACAAACAAACAAACATTCTTCATGTCTGCAGAATAATTACATTTCTTCTCAAATATCATTAAAGATGTTTTCAAAGAAAATTGTGGAATGCTATTGTACAGTCACAGCATCTCAGGATGTAATCTCAGGGATATTCTGGATGCAGTGGGTTTATGCCAGGTCAGGACTGTGAAATATCCAAAGGAAAACCCAACGCAGTAAAGCAGCAGAGTTCACAAGGTGCTGGTAAAGAAGCATCTGCTTAAGACAGTGATTTAAGTCTTCTGGACAGTTATTTACAGCATCTGCTTCAGACAGACTGTGCTTTAAGTCTGCTGGACACTTATTTGCAGCAAATTAATCTGGAGAACAATAACCTGGTTGTGTATTTCACTGCCTTTTCCTTTTTTGAGTCTTGGTCTCCTGCACAAACTATTTGTAATTAGCATGATCTCAAAAAAATTCATCCTTGTTGGCAAGACCTGTTGCATGCTGCTGTGCTCCCCAGTCCCCGTTCCTCCAAAGAAGGCTGCAGAGGAACTCTGAAGGCCACTAAAATAATATCTAAAAGATTAGCTGGGCAAAATTATTTTATCACCTGAAGGAAAGGTGGCCGATTGCTCAAAACTTCGGCCAACCAGTTAATGATGATACTTAAGCAGCATCTGCAGCAACTACATCCAGCAAGAGACAAAACACCATCCACATGCACAGAGAAGGGGAAAATAGTGGCTTTGCATTAAAGATGAGGTCCTGGTTAGACACCTGCTAAACACACTATCACCATACACCAGGAACCTAGCTCTAAGTCATTTCTAGGAGGAGCTGCACATAAGTTGCAATGGGGTTGTATTCCTCCTTGCACCTGGCGTCACTTCTTAAGGGTTCACTGCTCACTTTGGTTTGTTGTAAGGGGAAAGATACTCATTTATATTTTACCTTCATTATGCAGTTTTTTCCCACTTTCTTCAAGCAGACAGCAATAATTGTCTCCAGAGACGACAATTTCTCTTGAAGGGACTGTACAGACTAATAACATGCTTTGAAGAGTATTAAGGAGGTCAATCTGTCCAATTCATTTTAATTGAACTAGACACAGACGATATATGATTTAGCTTAATTAGGCTGTAGATAAAGAACATCTCAACATAAAGCATGCCAGTCAAGGATAAATCATTAAATAGCAGCATGTATTTGAAATAAGTAAGGCCAAAAAACTTGCTGCTCAACTCAGAACATTGGTGCAATTTCCCTTTCCACCACAGGATCAAAAGATCAGTCTCATGAGAAAGAACCAGGGAAAACTTCCCAAGGAGATCTATGAACATCTGCTAAACTGAGAAAGGAGCATTTTGAGTAAAAAGTGAATGAAATCTATGAAAAATGTATTTATTACAAAAGTAATGCTGGTTCTTTCATTACAGAGACATAACGCAATAAGGCGTAGTACTCTACCACAAACTATAGTTACAATTAAATAGATTATTCTACCCATCCATTAAGGAGATCTAATTATGGAATATCATTAGCAAAGACTTAATTCAATTTTTTTCTTTGTTTTTTTGATTACTACCTATTAGTTTTCTCCCTTTATTGACAGACTTCACTTTTAAGTTGTTATCCTTTATGTTAGAATAACACTAAGAGACTTTTAAAAACTGGCTACGCTCGGATGATTCTGCACAAAACAATTATTCCTGGTCTCTTTTTATTAATATTATTATTATTTGAGAAAGGGTTTGGACCAGCAGTTTCCTGCCACTGGCTTTATTTACACCTCCATCTCTTTTTAATGGAAAGGAAGACCACTTAACACAAGAGTGAAGATGCTAAAGAAAGGACGGTGTGTAACACTGTATTTTGGGCAAAGCACACAGTGCCTTTGGGCACATTTACTTCAATAAACTTTGGAGCAAGCGCACAGCTCAACAGAGATCACAGCACTCCCACACACCCAGGGCATCATTTCATATTCCATTTTCTTCTAGATGAACTATAAATTTTTTATCTGATTTTATAGGCATCATTCAACACCATTACCGCAGCAGCGGAGTGCGGCCATTCTATTGCCACCCAAGCCAAAGGTATCTCTGCTTAGGACTTTGATTGCTTCTACCCAACCGACATTTTCTGAGCTGCCCTGGTGCCACACAGTGTATTTTGCATCTTTGCCCTTTTTATTATCCTTGCAATCTTACATGCTCTATTTTTGCGTTAAAGAAACAGTTTAAGTACCAAGTTTGTAAATCAAGCACAGCTCATTAAGCGCTGAAAAGCCTCCCACTGACTTAGATGCAAATTCTGTACTAATGTTAGAAATGCCTAGAAACCCACTGCTTCCGAGACCTTTTCCTGAGTCTGTCTTTACCACCACAACTTCCAAAGCAGGATTTTCCATTCAGCACATCCTACAAAACTCAATCATTACCTGCTCCATTCCAAGCAGCTCTTGTTTAGATAGAGTTTCCCTTGAAAAACAAGGAGCTTCTTAAAACCAGCACGCTGAGCCGTATTGCTTGCAGTATGGAGGGGTTTCTCCATCCAGTTATCACCATAACTAATGCTTTTTAAACATATAGGTACCATAAATACTTAATGATACACAGTGATAAAATTTAAGCACAAATAGGCAGGCAAGTGTGTAAGTCCAAACAGCTTAAACCTCATTGCTGTGAAGAGCATCCAACTCACCCCCGCATTAGGTGCTTGGGATTTATTACCCGATTTCTAGAAGAGCCAAGTTCCTACTTGCAGCTCCTGTTGAATCTGCAGGCAAGCAGCAGGAACACCAAGGAGCATGAAAAATTAACTGTATCTGTGTGTATACATCAGATGTGTGCGCACGGAGGAGGAGGAATTTCAGATCCTCTTTAGTGTGGGGTACATTTTGCCCAAAGGCCTTAATTTTTTAAAAAAATAAAATAATTAATCTCACATGAAAGACATCTTTGTGTGTGATAGTCTCACAAAGAGATCTTTGGCTTATTAAGGAGGAACTTTGTTTTTAAAAGTACTGATCTGGAATGACAACTTCAGGAAGCGTTTAGTGTTTGGAAACCTGTACTGATTGAGATGCCTCGGCCTTTTATTGCAATGACTTAATACCCCAAATCCTTGGAGCATATCCCAACAGTGCTGGCAAAAGAAGCAGTAACAAACCTGAGGGAATGGACTCTGTGACAGCAGCAGATAGATTAAAAAACCAAAATGCAGTGCCATGACAGCCAACGGGGAAAAGATTAAACTAGCACTTTTTTCCTCATTCATTTTAGAACCATTTGAAAATAAACTTTTATTATAGTAGCCATTTCTGGACTATTATTTCTCTAAAGTGACTTAATTTAGACATACAACGTACCTCCTCGATAGGGTGCCTGGAGTAATTCAGGTACACGTTCTGGCGCAGAAGCAGTCTCCTCATTTGACCTGAGGGCTTTACTATTGCCAAATACAAAGCACTAGGAAACACTTTGATTTGATTTGAGCTTGTAAGATCAGTAAACAGCTGTACCTCCTCACAGAAGAGCAAAGGATTAGTCTGGAATGGTAGAAGAGGACATTTTCTACCCCTTTCAGTCTATAATGCACTTCTGGCAAATAAAAAAAATAAAAAAGGAAAAAAAAGGATGTGTATTTTTATTTCATTTAATTTTACCTCTGTGTGGGGTGTTTCTAAATTAAGCCTGTCAAATATAAAACCATTCAAATGATGTCTTTTCCTATTATTTATGGCAAAGCCCATCTATGCAGGAATACTGAACAAAGTCTGCTGATTGCATGGGCCCTTTTTATTTTCATGAATGGTCCAATGATGCTCTTGGCACATGAAGACACAAGTGACAGATGCTGAACTCCAAGGGATTACACATTCCTGCTAAAAGTTACAGAACTCCTTTTAATTTCTACTATTTTTGTTTTCCACTGTCCTATCTTTTTTGCTTCTGCTTCTACAAAGGTATTCTCCTTCCCCTTGCACCCTTTGGAGGCCAGAGCTCTTTGGGAGCTTGGCAGAAGATGCCAGCAGCACACTGCACATCCAACTCTTGTTCCATTCACCAATGTTAAACCAGAGTATTGACTTCATCAAATCTCCAGACTGAGAACTGAATTTCACTTGGTAGAAAAAAAGTCAAACTGACAAAACAAATAAACTTTGAGAACAGCTAAATAAATGAAGGTTCTGCTTATTAAAATTCTTACTTGTTTTAATTAAGTGAAATAAAAAGTTTTTTAATATGGTAAAAAGGAAACATCATTAATGTGTGTTGAGGAATAGGGTTTTAGGCTTCTGCTTTAACAATACAACATGACTCATTTAGTCCTAAGTAGGTCAATCTGTAGGTACTAATATAGACCTTGAAAAATAAAAGTGGATTTCTACTAAGGATGGATTTCACAAAGGTCATCTTCCTGTTGCATGCTAAGATTGGAGGGCTCAAATTATCTTTAATTAAATACAGCGAATTTTCTCTGGAAGAAAACAATAACTTAGGACAATCCCAGACTTCAAGTGATTCTAGGAAAAAAATATTCTAGAAAACTATTTTAGAAAAAAAATCAATCTGTGACCACAAAACTAAGAATCCTCTTCATAAACACTGCACCTATGGCCTATATAATATAGGTTTTATATATATTCTGATGCCTGACTGTTCCCAACTCCCTCAAACCTCTCACTCTTGCAGTCAGGTTGCTTTTTAACCCACTTTTTGGACAAGGGGTAACAGAATTTTTTTACATCTCTTATACAAGCAAAGTCACTGTTCGCTTGTGCTCATTGAAAACCTACTCAGTCCAACCATCACGATCTGCTCTTCACAGCAGGGAATCAAGACTCCACAACCTGGTAACTGTTCTCAAGTCATATCTCAAGTGATGCCCATTTGAAATGATGTGGTCATGTATTTATTTATTTACACTTGACAAAGATGGTACCAGAAATAAGAACTACAAAAAAAGTGGTTACCTCCTTTCTATAAATGATATTATATATCAGAAACCCCATGAAATCCTTCCAATAACACAGCAACAATGTTTTGCTGTGATATATACACATATTAATCTACCTGAACCCTTCTCCTTGCCTTCAAAGCTCCTGAAGTCAGACTCCTAAAAAGCAATGTACTGCAAAGCACCCATAGACCCATGTAAAGGAGTATCTGAAACACCAAAACGAGACCTAGAATACTTTCAATAGGTTCCTTTATTACCAAATAATTATTGTTGCTTTCAACACAAGCAAAAGTGGTAAATACATATCCCACATTTTACCTGAATTTTCTAGGTATTTTTTTTTCTTTGAAAATCTGAAACAATGAGACAACCCTTGTGAAGACAGGCTTGGCTTAAGTTAGAGATCAGAAGGTTTCATTTTCAGGAAGCAGCAGAGTATTAAGCCCCAGTTCACATGCATAGTGCACTAATGCCACGTTTTTCCCCTTTGTGTTGGGGACGACACCTTTTCCTACTGGAATGACCACAGTTAAATACCTGAATGATGAAGGAAAAATCATTTTCATTCTTTTCTATATGGTCGTGCCCAACCTCTTGGTAACACAAGGACAAAGAGAATATTGACCACACAGACTGCCAGGAAATGATTTACAATTCACACACTTGCAATTAGACACCAAAAAGAAAACATAATGGTAATGCAGCAATGAGTTGGATAGGAGAAAAGGTTATTTGCAGAGCAAAGCTCTAGCATTTTCCATCTCACTGTAACTTTTATAAAACACAACAAAGACCTTAAGATTCAGAAAATGCTTTTTAAAGAGGGTTTACCAAAAAATCACTTTTGTAAGCTTTGTGTAATTTTATAAACTCTTCTTAACTAATGCCCGTAAAGTTAATAATTTGCCATTATTCTACTACTCCTCCAGAGCCAAGAGGGTCTAACCTAGATAGCTACAATAATAACCAGGTTTCAAAAAAGCCCAAGTTTTGGGGCTTTTTTTCTTTCTTAAAAAAAAAAGAAGAAATAAAAGTAGCCAAAGCTATGCATACGCTTTTTATAACTATTTTTATAGAGGCTTTTATCTCCTTTCTGGTCCATTCTTTGCTGGTCTGATGCTCTTGTTGCCATAGAAACAGACCTGAAGGTAGCTTTGTTACAGATCACAATGGTTTTCCCAACACAGAGAAATCTCTTTCGTGCCTCAGTTCCGCAGGTACCCTTCTCATGGGGACAAAAAGAAAAAGGAATAAATCAATCTCTGACTCTTATATCTATTAAGTTCTCATTACCAGAATTCATTATATGCTTTTGCTTTTAGTTTATGAGCTCAGCCTATGATCTCTGGTACTTTACGGATTAAGTTTCATTAATTACACGGGGCACGCTACAGCTTATTTATTTGCAAGGGAATAGAGGAAATCAAATTATGAATGGAATCATGACTGGCATAATGTTACTTCAGCAGAAGCATCAGGATTTCATTTTTTCAGCACAAGTAACACTCAGTTGGTATAAAATCTGTTCATATCAAGTTTCATTAGGTTTTTATAAAAACCCCACCAATTATAAAAATGAGAAAATATTTTGTCATAATGCTATTTAATATACAGCTCCTCAAGATCACCAGCTATTTCAAGACAAATCCAGTCTGTCTCAGAGGGTGAAGAAAAGTCTGTGACCTCTTTGGACCTCTTGAGAATATCACTCTGATAATGGAAAGCGAAAATTAAGACTCAAAACCAAATAAAATAAATAAGAGCATGCCCATGAAAGAAGCTAAACTGTTCTTGTTTATGCAAAGCTCCTCAAATCTTTACCAGCACCAGTGAGAGAAAGGACGACAGCCTCTCTGCCTCCCCTCCTTGCTTTTCCCCTCTCTCATCTCTCCAGTCCGGGGTCAAACCACCTCGATAAAAGGAACTTGCTCTCTCTTAAAAAGTACAAGCTGTCCTTTTTTCCCCCAACCCCACCGGCGGTTTACTGGAGTTGTGTGATTTATATTAAGCAGCAGAGGCTGTACCAGCAAAAACCTGGCATTTGTTAGCAAATTTCTCCCAGCACCCCAAGGAAGCAGCTCCCAGTAAGCGACAGAGATAGGTATGCTCCCCGGTGACACATGCCAGAATTATTTGTAGCATATGGGATCTACAGTGCTTTGCAAAATTAGCCCACTCATTTTATTCCAAATTAAGATGTCATCTAATTTTGGTGTAAGAGCTGCCACCTCAAAAAACAGACAGTGCTGAAAGCGCTTGGCATCCTGTGAGGTTTTGTCAGGGGTCTGTGACTGAGATGATCCTTCCAGCCAGGAAATTGAGAACCATTATCAGACTTTTGTATTGGTGGGGCTTTTTAAACACATGATTGGGGGGTGGAACCTGATGGAAATGCCTATGGTTTTACACGACATCACACATAAGAAAATTAGTAAGGCTTAATGACCCTTTTCCCCCTAACCCCCATGCCATCATATTTATAGGCAGCTGAAAGACTGACAGAACCAGCTTTGGCAGAGGCCAAGTATAAGATGATAAGGAAATGGTTAAATTTAACGTAAATTGCACAACTTAGTACAATAACTCTTAACCATTAGAGAATAAGGGCTGCTGTAATAATGTCAACTTCAATTTGGGGAATTAGAAAAAGTTTTGATTGTGAAATTAGCACCCAGCACATTGCTTAAGCAGCTGTAGTAACCGCCGGTACCATCGCACCCCTACCAACAAGATTTCTTACTACTATCGGGAACAACTTTGCTAGGAGTTCTCCCTTTATAATATCCCTGCCTAATAATTGTTCTCCAATGCCAATTTATGAAAAATCACTGATATTTTTAGATTCATCATTTATCTAAATTTCCTATCCCTCTCAGCAGAGCGGCCTATTAACTCTCACAGGGATCACCTATGCCATACCACATGTCGCACAGAAAAAACCTAGACAATAAGACCTTAAATTCCAGGTTTTTTGCTTGATTGCTCAGCATTTGAATTATTTTGGGTTGGGAAGATAAAAAAGATTAAAAAAAAAGATATTCTTTACAAATAGAAAGCTTTCAAAGGCTACGAACTTTCACAGCTCTGGGAGTGTAAGGAAGAACTAATTAAACCACATACCCAGAGCCAGAGGAGATGCACCATCTATAAACCGAGAGGCTGAAGGACTGCAGGGCAGGGCCTCCATCACTCATCACATATCTCCTATCAGCAGGGCATGTGGAATGTGAGGGTTCATACAGCTCTCCCCCACCACAGTCGGGACCCTCCTGTGCTCCTTCAGCAGACGAACAAAGGGAGGGAGTCAATTCCAGGACAGCATTGCCGTGCAGAGGGAAGGGCTAGGGATCAAAGTAGTTACCAAAGTTTGCAAACTTGTTCCTGTGTGATTTAATTCCATTCTCCCTGAGGATCCTTCGCTCCAGCTCAAAAGCCATTTTAGCTGCAATAAAGGAACGTGACCTTTCATGCAGAAATACAAGGTACAAGTGTATTCTCCGTCGATGATAAATGCAAATGCGTTCCAGCACGTGCACTGCTTTCAAGTAAGCAGTGAAGCTGCTTCCAACAGCTTAAATGGAGGCATTTAGGGGAGCAGTGCCACAAACACCTCTGCACAGCCAGCTCACAGCAATTCCAACCTGCCTCTGCAGGAGCACGGAGCTGGCTGACCAGTAAAGCCGCTGTGATGGGCCCTGAGCAGCGGGAAACCACCCACGGGCAGGTGAGGAGCAAATATCTGAACACAGAGAGTGCCTGCCAACTGGTAATGAACATAAGGTGGAGAGGGTGACATATGGCTGGGTTTTATTCATTGAGAGGGGTGGGGAAAAAGCACTTGGATGCTGAAGTGTTCAGGAAGAAGAGGGGAATGTCAAGGGATGTAAGATACTGTCTCTGTTTAAGAGCGCTGGATGGAGGAAACCAAGGCACATACTCCTACCACGTACCACGAGCCTCCTTCAGGTGCTGGCTGAATATGAGCAGAATATATGCTCAGTAGGTACAGAGTGCTTTTTGGTAGAGTCCCTCCATTAATTTCTCTCTCTCTCATTAAGGGTCTTAGCTCAGGACGGATTCTTTCCCGAGTGAAAATTTGTTGTCAATATACTCGAACATCCGTATTTCCTAATGCGCCATTAGAGCTGTGCACAGCATCATTTAAAAAGAGATTTTAAAAGATCAGAAACCTTACAGGCATTTTTTCCCTACAGTTAATTTTTAAGGCTCTGAGGTTGAAACCATAAGCACGAAACATTTACTTCCCCATAAACTACTTGGGACACTGCAGAGATTCAGAAGTCAGGGTAATCGCAAGAAACAAAATACTAATTTTTCTAATAAAAATGCCCTTTCTGTCCTGTAAAATTTGTTCTAAGGTACTTAGTGCATTGACTGTGATCTTGCTTATTTTGGTAAGCTAGAACAAGCTTTTTGGGAAAGGGGCATGGGAATATAGCCAGGAATATGACAAAAGTACATTCACTTTGTATGTGCCTTAGAACAAGCCTATTACCTACTCTGCCCATCTCACAATGCCTATTCTAAACAAAGGGAGCATGATTCATATTTCCTAATTAGAAAACTTCAACATCCAAACCACACTGAGTTGGTATCTCAATTTGTCAATAGAGGGGGCTTTATATTTTCTTTGTTTAAGGTATACAATGAAAGACTAATAAATTTATTGCATCAGAGCTGTTTATGAATCACTTCAAAAGATTCATGCAGGCTTCCCTTTAAGGGAGCATTTTTTCTCAGCTGGCAAGCAGCAAACCGCATCTTGGCAGCTCTTCCTCTTTGTGTATCTTCTGTGGAGAAGTGAGAAGACTTCTCTTTTAATTAAAACAAAAGTATTTCTAGGACAAGATCGCCTATTATCCTAAATTAAGGTAGCAATAAAAAGCCCCACCTTTGTGGCAGAGGATGCTTATCAATGATGCCTGTTTGCTGCTCAGGTCACTCATGATGCTAAACAGGAATAATAGCTGCTTTTCATGGTAAAAACATCCAAAGGGTTAAAAGCAAATCAGACATGCCCTGCTGCTGTGCTTCATTATCCTTAGAAAATGACTGCAAAGCTTTCAGATTAAAATCCCTTTTTAACTAGTTCTACAGTAAGTCTTAATACTGTGCTTCCACTTCGGGCCTTTTCTTTTCATCGGGATTTTTACTTGTTTTTCAGGGGTTTTGTTGTTGGGTTTGGGTTTGGGTTTTTTTTGTAATTACCATGACCAGTAAAGCATCTTCTTTCACCCTGAAACCATCCTCCTACATGTAAAGAGTCTGGAAAATAATTAAAGGCCAGTGGGGAAAACAAAACAGCAAAGAATTTTAAAAAGATTTCAGTGTTACCTGGAAATGAACAGAAAAATAAAGCTGGGCAAGATGACTAAACCCTCCAGGACAGCCCAATTATATTAATTTACTCCTGCTTAGCATGCAGCTGTGACACAAGAAGATCCTTCATAACATACGTATCATAACCACAACTATCACACTGAACGGGGTAATACTGCAGTAAATGCAGACATAAGCATTGCTCCAAACCCTCTGCTGTTATACTGTACATTTTAATTTACAAATGATAATTTCCCACTGGTCCTTCTTGAGGGTCAATCTTACCCCTCCCAACTCTAAAATTATAGAAAGCATAAAATGAAAAGCACCATGGAGCCTCACAGGACTCATCTTGCCTCTCCTCGAGGTGTGATGAGGGCACAGATAATACCTGCAGCACTGCTTAGAGAAGTAAAACCCCAAATAAACATCTTAATTTCTTCTTTTGGTAGCCCATTGCTGCAGTTATCCATCACTACACCTAAAAAACTTGACTGTTATTTAACTTTCCCTTGCCACAAGCTGCCCATATGGTACCTGGCTAGAACTTGGCATGGAAAATATTCAAAGGTCATGCTTGAAAGGCAATTTACATTTTAGTTCTTGTCTAAATTCCTCTCTGGAAGAGCTGCAGAACTCTACAAAAAAAAGCTTACTAAAATATATATATATAAAAAGAGGAACAACCATTTAGAACATAACCCTGCAGGAAATTCCTCACCTTTGTATGAGAAGAACACTGGTGGCCAGTACCAGAGTTTATGACCCACTAAAATACTTGCTTTGTTTTCTTCTCCACTGGCATCTTCACAATCAGTTCATATTCATTTCTCCCTCCTCCTTTCACCCACCCCTCAAGTGTGATTTTTTTTTCCCCCATTTGTTTTATTAAGATGTATCTTAACACATGAAAAAAAAAATCTGAACTTAACTATTGTCCTAAAGAGTTCTCCTGCCCTACTTTCCAGTGCAAATCAGGTTGCTAGATGTTCCTCCAGAATCCAAGGCATTGACGAAAATATTCTGCTCCTGCTGCATCACACAGACCCCCAGAATTGGTCAAATTTAGACCAATTTTTCAAATGTGCTTAAGATAAGAAAGCTCCCAAATAATTCCAATATCAGGAGGCTTATTGACTTTGAAATCTTTTCTGTGTATGTCACCTTCAACATCCATGAGGTCAGTCACCCTGCCCATGGATGAGATGGCTTTGCCTAAACCCACATCTCTATCTTACCAACTCATCCTCTTCTAGGTCCTTAAATAATAAGAGCTCACTGCAGTTCTGAGGAGCAGAGTCAGGTTTGATCTCCCTTGACTTGTTCTCATTTAGATTTTTTTACTTTTTAATTTCTTCCCCCCCCCCCCCCTCATAAACCACCTTTAGATCTGTTATTATTATAATCTGAAAAGAAAATAGTGCTGATCCAGAGATGGTGATGGCTGAGCTCTTGGGCACTCTATATTAAAGTTTTATAAACTTGTACTGATATATTCAAACACTTCTTTAAATTACTGGTGACTTTTTTTTTTAATTCTATGTGGTATTGAATTAGGAACATTTTAATAAATCACACGCCATCTGAAAACGCTTTCTGGTCACTCTGTTCCATTAACAAAGGGAACAAAGATTTCACTCTCAATTTTAAAGAATGCTTTTTGAAAGAAAATCGACTCATTATCCCTTAATATTAAACAGATCTTAACAAAGCTGGTTACAGCAGCAGTCAATTTTTGAGGTTGCTCTTACATTTTTACAGCAATTCACTCAAGTTTGAAAGCATTTCATCAATGACTTAAAATAGTTTTGATGAACACTGAGCAATCATCTGAACCCAAGTGTCTGAACTGGAAATGATGCTTCATGTAACTTCAGTATATAATAGCAGCAGCTTGAAATACAGCAGCTCAATAGCCTCACCATGAAAGAGCTGGCCATGAAGAGAAGATGAATAATTTCAGATGACAAAAAGCCATTAGATAGCAACAAAATAACTTCCTGAGTCGGCATTTTGCTCAGCCATCAGAGCTCACACCCTGCCAGGTGTTGAGGGAAATTAACATTTCTTGATCGTGAGAATTCTGAATTTTTCTGAACTGGGATATTATTCCCTGGACCCCTTCATTTCACTACCAGTCAAGGACAACACCTTTATTCACAAGTATTATTTTCCTTTTGGTACAAACGCAGACCTTTCAATCTCCCATTTCAGCTGGGCTGAACAAAGCAAGGAGAGGGTGACTTTCTGGCACACCTTTATTACAGCATTTCATTTTAAAGGGATACAAATTCATCCCCTCCTTTATAGCAAGGGAATACCGGATCAAATAAAACCATCACATGAGGAGGCAATATTAGTTCACCTTTACTTTCAGGCCTTTTGGGCAGCTGAGCAGTCAAACTCTGTTAAACACTTAGCCGTGTGGCACAGGAGCAAGGCCAGGGAATAAAGACTGGGAGCAGTACAGCCGGAGTATCTTTTGCTGTTTTGACTGTATTTAAATATCTGGAAATTAAAAAAATAACTTTTATTGCAACTGTTAGATATATTTAGAGAAACTACAGGAGCTGCCAGCCGAGTTCCCCCTTTCCACAGCCAAAAAACATCTTACAGAGAGCTTTGAAAACACCTACATGATAGAAAGCTCTGCATGTGCTTTAAAGTAGTTAATTCTCTTTTTCAAAAGAGTGTTATTTTGAAGAGATGCTTCAACTTTGCCCTTTAGCCACAGGTACGTGTTCAGATTTCATGCAAGTTGGAATTAAGTTTGTAGAAATTACGGCTTTTCTCCCCTTTGGAATCTTCCAAACTGACTAATAAACTCCACTGCTCAGGACAGCTCCGTGTCACTGGAGGCGGGCAGTATGAATGCCACACTACCAGGCCTCAAGACAACTCCATAAGTAAGTCCTTGCTGTCGCATCCTAATGCCTCTGGCCTCAGTGGGGACAGCTGTGAACGCTCACCTGCAAGAGCCACCTCCCCGGGCTGGCAAAGGCCCTTTTGTTTCTGACCGGGAAACGTTTGGTGTATCAGAGTGTTTTGCATCACAACCTGGCCTGTCACCCATGGCGGGCACCCACCCGCCCATTAGGCCGCGGCTGCTCGTCCAAAGTACAACAATTGTAACCCATCATTATTCTAATGACGTCTTCGTAAGGATTGTCTCATTTGTGCTAAAAGGCCAGTGCATGATGATTTTAAATTATTATAAGACATAATAGTACTGTAATATGTAGTTATTATCATTTATAATTAACGGTCCAGAAATTTTCATTTCATTAATGAAAATATTACTTTTATAATTAATGGAAAGGCTACATCACTGGAGAATTTGAGTATGCAAATTAATTGTGCACCTGCATGAAATAATTTAGAAAAGGGTTTCTTTAATATTTAAAAACCTGGTAAGTATTATGATGAGCTTTATAGCATGCTACATTTCAGAACAAAGCGTGCACTAACTCGGATAGGAGTAAGATACTCAGTCACCAAAGGGCAGGCATTATAGCCAAACGTTTCAGTAAATTAAAGTATAACATTCTACAATCCTCTTTGTGTAATAGGACCCACTAATGTAGAGCAATTTTAATAAAAACATATTTATTTTCTGTTTGCTTTTAATCTCCAAAGTGTTTCGAGGTATCGCTTCTGTGGAAATATTGACAATGATCATTTGGTAACCCAAATACTAAAATAAGGCATTAGGCTGATTTATTTAATCACCAAAGCCAAAATAACCAAATCACGAAATGCAGTCAGTGATACTAAAGGTTATTAACAGCCTGCCACATAACAGATTCTGTACCCACAAAGAAATTCTCAATAAAATTAAATGGTCTCTCACACAGATGTCTGCTCTGATTTATGAGCTTTAGAAGAAAACCCCTCAAGAACCCATGTTTTAAAACAATAATCAGGACACATGCTCAACTGTTACACTATATGCACAGAGCCACTCTCCACACTTCCCTTCAAAGCTTAAAGAATTCAAGAACTTTCAGGAAAGGAAAGTTACAAAGAATAATTTTGGTTTCTTGTTTCCACCTTTGTGATTAACAGTAGAGTCTCCTTTACGGAAATGCACTTAAGAGTACTACTGAGAGCAGAGGCAGCCTCCCTCCTGCATCACCGGGAGGCTCCGTGAAGGCCTGCAAGCCTCTGCACTGCCTTCCCAGTGAGTGCTCTAACTACTACCTTACTGTCAGAAGTCTCTTCCTTTAACTTCTGTCATTATAATTGACCTTGGCTCAGTTAAGTGACTTTTTTTACAAGCAAGCTGTGCTCTACACTAAGTGGAAAGAGATGCTTGATGTACAGCCCTGAACAACTGTCAAAGCTCCTGAGGAATGCATGGTGGCTGCGCTGGCATTTCCTACACCCTGGCCCCATTTGACACACTTAATCAACCTTTGGAAATATCCATGTCGTTTGCGTAGGTAATCAACTGCTCCGTGCTTGAAATGCTGGCTCCTTGAATCTCACTCCCTGACTGTGGATGTCCTTAACTTCTGGTGACTGCATACACACATAGCAGGGCCCTTAGCTTAGTTACTTTGGCTCTCGCTGTTGGAGTAATGCTCTTTCGGGGCATCATGGTTCTTAATTGGCAACAAGGAACCAGGACTGCAGCAGGAGCAGCTGATGAAAGGTGAAGAAAAGTTGATATGAGGAGCTAAGTGCAAAAAAAGTAAACAGGAAGAAAAAAAATGACTGGAGATACAGATGCAAATGAATAAACCAAGCATTTCACAAGCTACCACAACCAAATGTGTGGTGGCCTTGCCACAAAAACCCACAACACTACGGAAAAAGATGGAAAGGTGGAAAGAAAGGCTTTGGGTACAGTTGTATTTTTACAGAATTCTGTTGATTTTAGCAATTTTGTACTACAAAGCTTCCTCAGCTTGCCAAGTGGTGATGTCTGGAGTAGGGCACTGCTGAGGAGCAGGCTCAAGAGAGTCATCTCTCCTTAAACAGGGAGGGTGCAGGGGGAAAGTTAGGAAGAGGCAGATATTGAGGACAGCAGTGTTTCTGCTACCAACTTCAGTGTGCTGCCACAAGACTGTCAGATCTCACCCCAACCAACTCTCTCCATGAGCAGGGGAGAAAGACCAATGGCAAGTGTGACTGAGGCCACCCCAGTTTGCTGTCTGGAAGTGACCATCAGCTAAACAGGAGAAACTGGACAAGGCAACTATGTTCCTAACTCAAGCATTTTTCTTACATACCTAAACTTAGATCATGCAAAATGTTTAAAAAAGTAAACTGGTTTTAAAATTCTTCTCATTTCTTTGACACTTCATTCTATTCAAACTTAAAAATAAGAAAACTTTTTAACATCTCAAATTTTCCAAAACCCCTTGTGGCTTCTGCCCATATATTGTTCATTGATCTCATGGCTAGCATACTAAAACAATTCATGAGGAGCTCATTAAAACCTAGCAAGAAAAGTCTTCTGGTGCATTTCATCAGAGGAGATAATAGCCTACAATCTAGAGCATGAATACGTTATAAGAAACAAAACAGAGCCGTTCAGACAAAGAACACTTGGAATGTATTGTTCCCATAAGCAGATGTTAAATTACTTCACTGTAAAGTGGAATTTATAAAACCCAAAGAAACGTTATTTTTATGTGAACAAACAAGATTAGTTTATTATTTCAGCTGGGTGACACAAAATTCTTGTCTCTCACCATGCAAGCAGATGTGTTGAGAGTAAAAACTGGTTGTTGACCAAAAATGCGACGTGTATCTGGAAGTATACAGAATGGGAGGATCCTGACCAGCACACCAACTCAAGCATGAACATTATTGTTTGAACAAACCTTTCCCAGGTTAAGCCTGCTGCTGGCTCAAGACTAAGCTGTCATCTGATAGGAGCTCTAGATCCTTGTGTGCAGAGAGGACAAGGACCAGAGTCAACTCTGAAGTTACACCTTGAGATAAGATAGATACAAAGAAAGCTCAGAAAACCCCTCAGCCTTTTCTGGGAATTGTTAGGGTCATATACAACCAACATAAAGCAAACAAAAATAAACGGCTGACTTAACAGTTGGGTAAACACCTCGGGGTTGCTGCGTTCTGAGGGAAATTGTTCTTGGTCACACGCTCTTTGTTAGTTTTCTCACTAGAAATAGATCTTACAGCCCATAAATAGTCACTTCAGAACTGTTAAAAACCACTTGGACTACAAGTAGCTATCATAAAGAGTCTACTGATATTGTTTGTAATTCATTCTCTCAGTTCAGTGTAACATCACACAATGTGTAAAAGCAACACAGTAAATGTCACTGTACTTACATCGGTGTCAGGTCCCTTGTCAGCCCCAGGACAAGAGAAGGTAACAAACTCATGGCATCTCTTGTGAACCACGAAACAGCAAACTAGTAAGAAAAGGGGAAACAACAGTTAGAATGGCATAGGTTGATTGGCTTTTCCCATTGTAACACATGTAATTACAGAGGAAATGAAACTTCTGGTCACATATTTCACCTGTAGGTCAATGAAAGCAGAGCCTGATGTTAAATAAAGACACACAAGGCAGGCAGACATCAAGTAAACAGTGTAATTAGAGAGGAGATAAGCATGCATTTTTAAAAATCTAAAGACTGCACACAATAATGAATTTTTAATGTTTAAAACAGCCCAATGTGATGAACGATTCTATGGAGCCACATTTCCTGAATCCAAATCCATATGTGTAACAGAAACTGTCAATGTGTGCTTAGGCAAGAGTAGGACACACGAACGAGGAATGTTGGGCTGGAACGATACCCATCTGGGTATGGGGTTTGTTCACCTGCACGCCGTGGGGAAGAGAAGATGTCTACAAAGATCCAACGTCTTTCTTAGCTAATTACTTCTGTGAGAAACCAAAGCTCTGAGCAAGGTCTGTTTTAGAGAACGAAGTGTTCTCATATCACAGAATGGCAGGAGATAATGGGAAAAGAAAATTAGCTCCTGATTACAGTATGACTTCCATTTAAAATTTATGAATTATCTGAAAGAACTTTCTGAGATAAGGAAAGCCTATTTTAATTTAATTATGCCACATGACTGAGGCTATATGTTGTCACACAGCATAGGTCACACACGTGTGTGTCCCCAAACCACATAAAAAGAACAATTTGCTTGAGTGTGCTTACTTTGAGGAGCTGGTGTTTGAGCTTTTCACCATCACTACAGGTTCTTTCTTAACGTTAAGCTCAGATATTTCAACAAAACAGAACAATCTAGATTTGAGATTGTGAGGATCCTGGAATAAAGACCACACCATCAGCCAATGTGTTGGGAGATGATAATTAAACTGTTCAAAAGTCATTTATCATTTCTTTACAGATAACACATTCCCTGCACACTTCAAATTTTGCATTTCCAATAGATCAAAACACGCTATTTCAAAGGAGACTTCTAAAGAATAAAATAGATTTCAATTGATCAGCAATTGCAAACACTGAATTTCCTCAACTTCAGTGGAAACCAAATTAAATTATCTCGATTTTTCTCAACAGCTCATTTCCTGAGGCATCCTTAACAGTTCTCTTTCCCATCTAAAATGCGTATGAATTTCTTTCACCTAATGAAGAGAGCTGAGAAGGATGTCATCAAGTGCACCTTCCTGTCACTGCAGCATTCAGTGATGGTTCCACCATAATGCCAGGCTGGCCTCATTCACATCCTTAAGGCAGCCGTCTGGCCTTAGAGAACTCTAATCACCCTTGTATCTTTCTCCAGCTATTTCTCATCATCATCCCATGCAGCAATTGTTTCCAACTGTTCTATTTCTGACATGGCATATGTTTATTCTTTGGGCAAATGGAATAAAATGGGCTTTGCTCCACTGATTCCAGATAAGCTCTGCTGACTTTACATGAGCGAGAGTTCTGGCTCGGTGTGTGCTGCCCGCTTGGTCGTCTCGTTTGTTAATCAATCTAAATCCCAATGAATCCTACAATTATAATTTTGATGACTTGTTTCTATCAACTGAAAGACCACTAAGTGGCAATTACTATTAATATTACTTGCAGCTGAAAAATGTTTCACTTCCCAATCGCATTTTTAGTTCCAAACCTTTCACTCCTGAAGACAATAGCCTGATTTGTGTTTGCAGGGGTGCATCACACGCAAAAATCATCTCGTTACAACCTCCAGAAAACAAAAAAGTTTACTAATCACTTTTGTACACAGTGATCATACAGTTGCAAAATACAACATCATTATCTCTGAAAAAAATCAGAGGAACATCTCTGGGAATCGAGCTGCTTTACCAATGCCTGCCTTGTAAATGAGGATCTTCGCGTGGCTACTCCAACTCTGCCTTTACTCATAGAGAGTCTATGAGTACACTCTCTATGATGCCTCTGCGCATTTGGGCATCTATTTTGGACAAAATATCTGTAATACCATAGTCACACCCCACCTGTGAGCTGACAACCTCATGCAGTGTGCTAAGGAACCTAACCAGAGACAACATTAACCTTGCTTTTTAATACGATATATCCTAATCACTAGGATAGATGGGTAGATACATGGGAACAACAGTGCCACTCTTTGCTACAGCCTCATGCTACAGTTATGAACTTTATCTACCCACTTCCGTAAAAATTATACTAATCAGGCTACAATGGAAACGCCAGTTCAGCTGCCAAAATAAGTAAACCAGACAGCATTTGTCCTTTTGGCCTTTAAACGCCACTTACTAAGGCTTCAATTATCAACGTTGACCACTCAACTATGAAAACATTTCAGTCTACTAACAGACTGCCTGCTACGTGCACCTCAACACCAACAGTCTCAATTCCTCTTCCTCTGTTTCCTGTTTGTAATGGGTTACCTACCACCCAAGAACTTGGTTCCTTAGTAATCAATGTAAAACCATCAGACCTGTCACCGTTTGAGAGTATTCAAATGAGAACCAAATAGTTTGACATGAAAATATGGAATAGGCAGCCCTCACAGAACCATACATCTAAAGGGCAAAGGATAAAGGTGAATTAAAATCCCTATTTAGCAGACATAATTTCCATACATAACATCTAACATTTGGATTTTTATCTGGAAATCCAGCCACTGAAGTCTATTTTAGCATTAGTTTTTCAAAGAGTTCTCCTTATTTCACAAAGCACGCAGAGCTAGAGAATTCATCTAAAAATTTACTTAGTTCAGATAAATGCAAACAAAATGCTGGCTGCCTAAAATAACATGTTGGCTTTTTTTTTTAGGAATAGAGAAAAATAACCTCTCACTTGTTACATGCTTTGAAAAGATGTTAATAGCTTCACATCGCTCATTGCAGCTAAGAAGTCACATCATGTTCACCACCTTCTTGTAATAAAAGTTATATTACACCACTTTGCAGGGACTGCCAGGAAATTTGTTGCTTTACATTTTAACAAGGGTCTAAGCAGCAGCAAGCTGGCACACACTGCACATAGTAGCACAAGAGCAAGTGGTGTCTCAAGGCTGACAGTTGAAATTAAAAAGAAAATTATTGAGGTACTTTCATGTTTTGACAGGATGATTTTGATCTGTGGAATATATGATACGGTTGTGAGCTCCCATCCTTCCCAGCTCTGGACTTGCTGGAGATAAATACTCTCTTAGCAGCTCTGGGAGGGCACAGGGAGGAAGGGAGAGAACAAAATAGCCCTTGTGCTGGAAAACCAGCCGAACTGTGAGTTCTCCACCTCGTGCTGCAGCTACCAGGCTGATCCCTCGCCCTCTATCCTCCCAGCAGTGCTGCAGAGAGCCGAAAATGCTAAACGGGTGTCATGAAAACAAGGGAGCCTGTGGTAAGGAGCCCTCCCTGCTTTCTCAGAGCAAACAAGCAGAAGATTCACTATGTGATTTGTGAGATTTATGACACGTACAGGAGGGCAATTCATTCTACCAAACACTTCTCTGTGGGTGCACAGCACTGAGAAAAACATGTTGTTGTTAATAATATATCTAATTGTCATCAGTCAGAGTTACAAGGCACCGCTGTAAATTTCAAGCTGTTTTCTAAATTATGTGATGTGTGAAGGCTATCATGATATATTGTGGGGTGAGAGCTTTCTGCTAAAAATACTAGTACTAGTAGCTTTCATATATGACACAGACTGGTGAGACAGAAGTGAAATATTAAAAGAATAAGTAACAGAAGCAATCTTCTCCATTAAATGATCTATAAAGGAGAAAAGCCGTTGCTGAGTCCCAGTCGGCCACCTATATGTCCCAAGAGCTCTACAACCACAAGCAATCTGAAGAACTAGGGGCAAAAATATCAAGACAAAAGTCACACACTTTACAATTTGGAGCAGTTAGAAAAGTCCAACAGGCATCAAAAAAATATTAAAGAAAGAATTGCTTATATACTCCCACTTTTGGAATAAAACCAACGGCTCTGGGAGTCTCTCTCACAGACAAATTTCTCCACTGCACCACAGTATTTATTAATTCGGTAAAATGACTTAAGCTGCAAATCTAAATGGTAGAGAAAATACCTTTCTAGAGTCTAACTGAACTGCCAGTTATCATCTGAATCAGTGACATTTTTTCCCAAGCATCTTTCACTCATTTTTCTAATGGTCAAGACTGTTCTCCCAATAAACTTATAAAGTCTTAGCCACCATAAAAATTGTGTATTACCTTTCATCCAAACAAGTGCTAAAGCTGTGGCTCCTCTGTTATGCCGTAATTAGTTGCCCAACAACAACAGGTATACATATTCTTGCCTACACAATTTGTTTCTAGGTTTTGAGTATTGATTCTTTAAAGGAAGTGGTAGGAGAGGTCTGACTGGCAACATCAGGGAACGTGCTGCCTGTACGCTCCCTATTTGCCACTGGGTTTCCGCTTTTGGGTTTTATTGTTGGGTTTTGAACAAGAATTGATTCTGAATTGGACTAAGGATTTACAACAGGAGTATAATAAGCGTGAAATTACTCTCAGAGCATACTAGAGAAGTTGAAGGGCCTCTACAGTAGCTTGGAGCACCACATGATTTTTATGTGGCTGTTTCAGATGCTTTGCATTTTGAGCGAGGCCACAGAATTTCCCCAAGGGGCCCATATTAGTGGCTGACTTGTGTTTCCCGCACGACATGGAGCACTGAATGGATCCGTCACATGGCACGCATTAGTTCTTTCTGAGATTAAATACAGCAATTACATCAAACGGAAATAGGGTACACTACTTCAAAATAGACAAATCATTTAAATACCAACTGCATTTGTTATTTAAATAAGCAGTACTGTTTAAATACATAGACTAGCAATGGATTAAACTCAGGAACAGGGAATATTTCCAGAGCAAGAGTAACAATTAAGGAAGAGGATTTAGCAATACCTGTCTTTCTCCTTTTCTGAATATAGTATAACTTGTAAAAACCCCATGAAAAACCTGTTTGTATTAAATATAAACTAGGCTGTAGGTTATAAAACAAGCACAAGTCAGAAGCTACCTCTGAATGTTATTAGCATACTGAATCCACAGGGAAATGTTTGAAATTGCATTACCCTAACTTTCGCAAGATATATAATTTATAACACATCGGCTGCTTTTTCTGCCAATGCTTCACCCCATCTAGAAGAGAGTGCTATCTCAAGAGAGGTCCCGGGCTAACACTTACAACTGCTATATGCAATCTTTCCACTTGGCATTTACAACAACTTTCTCACTAAAGCAGCCTACAAGCATAGCGAGATACAGCCTGTTTCAGGGTAACATAGTTAACTAGAAAAACAACCGTCTCTCCCCGTCACCTTAACCCGTTATAAGCTTCTTAAAGCTCTTCTGTAATGTCAGGAGGTCCCACAGCACCTTCACAGCGCTAATCTGTGTAGCGCTACACATTGCTTACTTCATGGGTCTTCTTTATTTTCCTTGCAGTTTCTGCACACCTCAAACCACCTCTTCAAAGTGGCATCGAACACCTACCCTGAAGCCTCGGTACAGAGCCTGCACGAAATCAATACTGATAAATTAGTGCTGATTCCTATTTCTGAGCTCCAAGTCTACCCGTCGATAATTGGTCTATCTCCTTGGCTTCATAGGACTGACCTTGCTGCACAGACTTGCAATTTTGTCAAGTTCAATTAGGCTAAAGAAGGAGGGGGGAAAAAGGACAGAAATAAAATCCCTGCCTCCTATTTTTAAAAATCCCAGAGAAAGTAATGGTTAACTGCAACAGCATCTTATTTGTGCAAAAGGATTATACAGATCATCTGGACAGTCTTAACTACTCAGGTCATTAACTCCTTTACGCTAAGTATAAAACAGATGGATGTTGCCGGTAAGCTGGCTTTGCAAGATCTACAACAGTGTGCAAATACAGTCTGTACGCCTGGCAGAGAACGCATATACATTTTCATTTACTCAACTTCAGCAGACCTGGTAGTACACTGGGATAAAATTATAAATATATAGGTATATAGGTAACAATAGGTAAAATTATAAATATATAGCTCTATAGGTAACATTTTTTAAACTGTTTGGATTTAGCAAAATACCTCACATAATACATTCAGATTTGCCTGAGTACTATATTCAGACACATACCATGCCAGATTTGTTGTTTCTGCCATCCCTTACAGGGAAGAGAAGATAAATAACACTGGTTTTCCCCTTAAAACTGTAGGGCACTGTCTCCAAAAGTGAGGAAAAGTTCCAATATTGAAAGGATTTAATGTAATAGAAAGTATTCAAGACTGCTTCAATCTACTTGTTAACGATGTACTTTTTTTTAAAGCCAGAGATTACTGTTTCTATGTAAAGTCCTCGCTAAAATTTCACAAGTCATTAATCTCCCTCCTTTGAGGTGTCCCATTTTATAAATGAATAATAACCCAGAAGCCATCTATCAAATCAGGGCTGGAACAGCTATTTCAAGAACTTGTAACGGCAAGAAAGATGACCCCCCCAATCACAGACTTTTTATATATATATCACTTCTGTAGTTTGAATTCAGTGTAGTTTAAAAATCTGCTGATCCTAATGCATTGTATGCTGGCCACAAAGACTCTCTGGGTGTCTGCTATAATCTGCTTTGTCGCTGTGTACAAGCACATCAGCGAGGAGCAGCACAGCTCTTTCAATTAAAGAACTAACATGATACAGAAGTCCACAAATGATTCCTGGGACCACTAAACATTAGTTCTTCAGATTTTTCAACTAATTCAGCGTTGTCCCTAATCGCAGAAATGGGATGTTGGAAACAAAGCAGCTGCCTTCAGTTTGATATATTACCTAACACAAAAATAAGGGGCGAGGAAGCAAGGGGTACGAAGCAGCATGGGCTCTATGTATTTTAAGGCTGTATGAAACGATGGGACACAACATGAAACTGATCTCCAGAATGCAGCTGTTGGGTTTTGTTTTGTTTCATAATACAGCTGAAATCCTGGATGCCAACGGAAAGCAAAGAGCTTTGAAAAATTGTGGTAACCGCCTCTACCAATGCTACAAGAGTCTCACTGAATCCCAGCCACATCATCTAGCAAGATAAAAGAATGGCATCCTCAGTGAGTATGCCATCTCTAAAACTAACAGCAATCTTTGCTCTTACAATCCCAGTCGCCATCACACACCACATTCTTCCAGTTCTGCCTACATCCCCCGAGCCCAGGACCAGCTCGAAGGAGCCCCGGCTCTGGAAGCTGCCGTGGGCAGAGCTGCTCCTCGCTGCCAACCAAGCTGAAAACTTTATTGTTCAGTCATGAGATGCCTAATGCACTGAAGACAAACGTCTGAAAGACTTATGTGATTTCTTAATCTTTCATCTCACGTTAAATCACCCACACGGTCAATTTAACACAGCCCGCGCCCTGCTTCCCAGCAGCGGCTGAATCCCTTCCCAGCTTGAGGCACGGAAAGCCGATGGGATTCAGACAGCACGCTATGCAGCTCTAAGGATTCACTGGGAGGTTTATAGAAATATTTTGTAATATTTTCCTACCAACGTTATAGGTTGTTTTCCTTACGCTGTACTTGATAATTTAATGATATCAAGCTACCGGTGGCTGTACTCCACAACATTTTTCTCTGAATAGGATTTGTATGGACTCAGATATAACAAGTGAAATGCCAGATCTGAATGCCAACAGCCTAAGCATTTTAGTATATTTTGAATGTAAGGCTAGGCTTTCAATTGTGTTTGAGAAACCTTATAACAAACAAAATTAAATGACCCTTACTAGCCAGTAAACACAACCCACACACTAACTCCATTAGTGCCAAAAGATGGTAGTTATTCTTCAGGATGGGAAGAAGTGAGGCCAGGAGGACACTGATCAAGCTGTCTGAAATATGAACAGAGCCATATCCCTAGTCCTAAACTACAGGAAAGAAACTTCCTGTGATACCTGTTTGGGCAACATGGTGGTAAGAGAATTACTTTACAGTTGCTAAAGCAAAAAGGCTCATCATGTAATTCTGCATTTAATTACACAGGTGAACATCACTATGAAGATGATAGAGTCCCTGGATGTTAGCTTTCATACAGCCAGGACTCCCAAATAGCGTGACGGGGCTCCAGATGCGGTCAGGCAAAAGACTCAGGCCTTGCACGTTTACTTTATTTTTTAAAAAGCAGAGAGCGCTTCATTTGAAAAGACCTAAGCCCACAAAGCAAATATTATAACAGCACTGATTCACCACTTAGTGTTTATGCCTGGTACAGAATTCTATAAATTTAAGTATGAAGAAAAATCAGTATCTGATCCACAGAAATACCTGCCCAGACACACTTCCCTATCTTTAACCCAAATTCATTTGGTCTTTCCGGTTTCTTTTAGCATGGGGAGGGTCTACATCAAAAGAATGCCATAAAACTTCTTAAACCTCGTCACAAAAGCCTCACCTTGTATTGCTTAATGACAGTAATTGTCTCAGTAAGAAAACTTGCTATCTAAGTGCGCTTAAAACTGCAACAATTAGCGCTTTTTTGTTTGCACGATTAATCAGCTCTGTAGCCTATGGTATATTCTGTGCTAAAATGACTGCATTAAAACCAGAAGATATTAATTTTGTGCCCCAAAGGGATAAAACCCCCTTGAAAGGCATTATTTAGTCTCTTGCTGACGTCAAACCAAATCATTTGGATATAATGAAATTGTCAGTATTCGCTGTGCGACTGTATTTGCAGTGCAATATGTAGTATCTTTAGTTAGAAGACATACAGTCATTCCCATTTGGTGCTGGATTGTGATTACTATTAAGAATCAGATCTGGTAATTTATTCCACATTAGGTCTAATTTGGTACCCTTCTTTTCCTGAACACAAAAAATGCATGAATATATAAGCATTACAGTCCTGTTAATTTATAACTTATATGAAAACACTGGTCCAATCAACTAACAAAAGTGTAGATATTAAAGATTCGTGACCATCACTAACTGGCACCAACTACTTCAACCCTGGATGAGCAGCAGTAGGTACCTACAGCAGCAGAATCTTCAGTGCTGGGTTACACACTGTGTAGAGAAACAGCCTAACACAGAATCCTACCACGTACAGTTATTATAATTGGAAGGCTTCTAGTTGACAGGTCATTACCAGATTACTCCTTATACACCTTCAGAGTGATCCATTCAAAGGTGCAAAGGGTTTGGGATGTATGTTGGAAGACAGCATCACACAGCAGCAACTCATGTTGGTCTATGGTAACAAGACCTTCCCTTCCTCTTCTCTCCAGCCTTTTGGACAACTATAACTTTACGATCAAAGAGCCAACAGCCACTCGTCGTTCCTGCCCTGAGACCTCCAGAAGTTCCAAGGAAACACAGACTTGTGGGTTTGTTTTTTTTTTGTTACTACAATAATTACCCTCTGCCTCTCTCAACCCATCAAAAATGTGGCTTGAATCACAATAAGCATTTTAAGATAAAAACGTTCAAATGTCATTGCTTAAATTTTTAAAGGATAGAGAGGGAAAAGAGAAATTTCAGCTGGACAGGGAGGATACAAATAAAACCAACTGATGACCACTTTAGGCCCTTTTCCACAGGGTTCAGGCTGGGGTTTTTACTCTTCCCACCCATCCACTTTCAGTAGTATGACAGCAAGAAATTTATGAGGTCTTGCTAAATCAAGATTTTTCCTGTTGCTGTTTCTCTTCATTATTTTTGTTACCCAACAGAAACCTAATATTTGTTGCAAGTCTTATCCAATTACATACATCTTATTAAAGGGTCATCTGCTAGCCACTTCGATCTCTCTTTCCTACTCTCATCAGTCACTGAAAACAGTTTAATCCCAAAGTAACTGCAAGTTCTCAGGAAGAAAAACAACAGCCACAAAAAAAGAAAACTACACGTGAGATCAATTACAGTTAGAAACGTTTTGCTAATGTAAAAACAATTAGGGAATTAAGACAATCTGTCCCCAGCCAATAGGTGGGAGATTTTTTCCCCACCCAGGATTTTTGAAGGGTACATTATTTACTCATAAAAAGCAGATTAATTTCTTAGATATGGTAGTTATAAAAATTACATGGTTGAGTGAATGACAAGGCACAGTAATTCATTCCACATAGCAAAGGTGGTATTATGGGAAATACCCGTGGGCTCAGGGGTAGGTAGTTAACACACAGCAACATATGAACCCATGGGAACTTGTCAGTTAATTATGAACTAATTATTTACATTTGCATTGAAATATTTAAAGAGAAAAAAAATAAAACAAAGGGGTAGTTGAGATGGCAGATTTGCAGCAAGAAAACCAGTATGGCAATAGGTGCCTGCCACCATACAGTCACTAACTTTTGAAGTTAAAGGTACATTCTGAGCAGGAGTTCAGGGAAGTTGAGGTAACTCTCCCCATCAGTGTACTAACACAGCACTAGGCTTTCATGGGAAGGCCTTCCTCCTTTACACATCCTGGTTCCCAGAGCTTTGCCAGCTGAAACGTTTGCACTCTCAAGGAAACACTCCATCAGCATGCAGAGCTGACATAGTGATGATTTCTTAAGTCATGGTTAAGTGACCACTTTAATTTGACGTATGGCACATTGCTGTCAAAGCCAGTGGCCCTGCCTGCTTGCTTCTTCTATGTCTTAACATTTATGCAGTCAATTTTTTTTGGCAAGGTTAGGTTTTAGCTGGACCAGTTCCCTGAGCTAGCTCACTGCAGAGAGCATCAAAGTTCATGTGACACAAGCACAGAGCTACAAGACCACCATGGAAGCCCAAGCTTTTTTAATACTAAATAAAACACCCATGCAATAACGACCTACGTGAGCGTTAACACATTCCTAGAATTTGATCTTTATCTCAAAATTCTCCTGAAAATTTAGCCTACATTTGAGTTCTTAGAAAGAATAACGGCTGTTCTTGCTATTAAGTCATATAGAACCTTGACTATGCAAATAGTACACAAGCATTTTCCACTGTGTGGTCATGACATATTAGTGCAGTTTTTCCTGGCTCGCTGAAGCAGCAATATAAACAGTATGGCTTAGTTCAGGTCAGACAAAGCGAATGGCATCCTCATGCTATGGAAAGGTAAACACTATTTCCTCTCCTGTATAGCTGCTAAAAGCAATATATTAGTGTAAGTAAAAAAACAAGACCTGAATGTCAGTGCTATGTGAGCTGAGATTCAGCTGAGAATATGGTTTAGAACAGGCCAAGAATTTTCAAGCAGCAATAAGGGACTGGAATTCACTAAGCCATGACTCAACTTCCCCCCCCAAAAACCCAAACCAGAAAAGATCATAACTCATTCCGACTCACCATGGAACATGCGTAAGGGGTCTGCAGTCCAAAAGGGAAGCAAATTAATTTCTGTCACTGCTGTTGTTTCAGACTATTTTTATTCAAGGCTTTTCTGTGTGACATGTTCACACTTTAGAAAAGACCATGAAGGCAACCCCAAAAATGAAAGCATTCTGTAACTAACTACACATCAAATCTAGAACTTGGGAAGGAAAACAACCACCAAAATTTGAGCTTTCAGTTTTTAAAAGCACAGTACTAAGAGGTGAAATAAGAAATCTATCTATTTTTCATGCCTGTTAATAAATAATAAAAAGTTTATGAATATTTGTTGAAAAGAAACTGCTAAAACCACTTTCTTTTGAATCTTAAAAGGTTTTCTGATATAAATAATAACTATTTTCCGCCCACTAGCTTAAGTGTCCTCCTTATATACAGTGCAACAAAACAGTTCAGCCTTTTGAAAATATGCATTTAACATAACCAGAAATTAGTCTTTTAGAACACCGCCATCGTGCACTGAACCAATACCTGGGATGCTGTATTATTCCAAAGCTAATAGACACACTGGTGGATCTATCCATACTACAAGACAGAAGTATAGCATAAATCACCCTGCTAGGTATCAGGAGAAGTTAAAACAGATATATTTTATTTTTTCCCAGGAAAAAGAAAGTATAGGTCAGAAATGTAAACGTCATCAGACTCACTGCTGAACTGCAGCACTCTTCTAGCACTCCATTGAGTTGGGGAGGGGGAAATTAAAACCCAACCAACAAAATCCAGACACTCAGTCTGGCATCCAGCCCCAAAATGACATCTGGGAGCAGTTAGTCACTAGATACATAATGCAGGGAACACGGATCTGCGCTGTACCGGGCAGCATCGCACAGCAGTTGGTTGCAGTCAGGTCCCATGTTTCCAAACCACGCTGGTACAAGAATGAAACTGCATTGGCACAAGGCAGGTGCTCAGCCATGAAGGCAAGACAATGCACACAGTCATGGCCAAGGACCATGCTCAGGTTGTACTCTTCAGTAGTCTCCATGAGCCCATGCAGAGCGAAGACACAGTGCCATAATTAAAGGACTTAAATGGGACAAGGTTTCTTTGTTGTGCCAAGAAGCCCATACAATGATAGGAAACGGTGAAAACTGAGAATACATGACAAAACCTCAAGGTTTATTGAGCAGAATACACAATCCAGAAAGTCTGTGGCAAGTCACCTCATTTAAATAGCTTCCCCAGTGCATCCATGTTTATGCATCCCTTGCTTCCCAAGTCATGTATGTCAGACATTCAACACTGCCCACTGAATGTTTAAGTTCTAATGGACCATAGTCTGTGCTTGGCAATGTTTCTCCTTAGGCCTCAGTTTGGTAACAAATATTATTCCATAGGTAGCTTGAAGCAAGATAAAAAAAGCCAGTTTTTCCCTTGCAAGGTTGAGATTTAAGTCTCTATAATCAATAGCCTGAATAATGTCCTTTTATATAATGCAGCTCATTCATTACAGCTCACCCACACTTCTTAAATGCTGTTTAATATTTCTGCTTGGGAATATTCCATTATTTCAGCCAAAAATAGTTTTTATTTTCAATCATTTTTTGCCTTCTAATGCTGCACACTGCAGGGTGCTCAAATCTTTCACAAATTGAGTAAAATAATGCAGTAAAACTGTAAGAAAGCAAGTGATTTATATAAAACTGCGTGTTCTCTCTGCAAACAATGTGGAACTGTTACAGAAGTGGATGGAAAATAACAGATTCCAGTAGATTCCAACTGGCACGCAAACAGACAAATTCTACATGAATTATGTTGAAGTGGCATAATAAATGTAGAACTAATTTCAGGCTCCAAAGTTTGAAACAGCACATCCAACATACCAAATAGTATCACACATCAACAAGCTACTATGTAAGAAATCAAACTTCCATTAATACCTGGATGCTACGTGACTTTCCAGTGGCAGGAGCTTTGCCCTGAAGCTGCCATGATTAATTTGCAAATATGCCAGTCAAAGTCCATGCAGGATGCTAGAACAGGACTAAAGAGTATCATAGGCTAATGGCCCAGAGAGAGGGACAGAGAGACAACGAGGTCACAAAACACTCCAGCTGGAGTCTTTCCATAGAGAGTTTCTTTGGAAAATCAGTTTCTTCACTAGTCTGGGGAAAAACACCCCCTTCAAATTGGAGGATAAACCACTAACAACTCAAGTCTGCAGTTTCAGTGCAGCAAGAATTCTACTTGATGGGCAGAAAACAAGCTAAACCACTTCAACCTCTCAAATTCCCTACTAAAGAGAGGAACATTAGCCTGTAGTTTCATATCTACTTCACACCAGCATAAACCAGCATCACTGCTTAGAGAAATGCTGCTAGCACCTGCCCTGCTCCCACACTGCTTATTCCAGCCCTGGACCAGACCCTACGTTTTTCTGGCACAAGGGTACCAGTCCAAGGATTCCCACCCTGTCACGTTACTGAGGCAGCAAAAAGCCCAAGTCACTGCAAAAGAGAGGCCTGGTGTGCAGACAATTCTCCAGGCATTGACATGACCCGTGGCACCACCATACAGCTTCCAACCTGGACCGGGTTACCTGAGTCATGGACCAGTGCTGCAGCCTTCACAAGAAAAGGTTCAGCATCTTCACGATGTAGGTCAGAGAGGCACACTACTGTTTCAGGTTTTGTCCCCTTTCCCCACCCATCTGCTACTCCTTTATTAGAACATTTTATATCTTTAAAAACAGTGATTGTGCTTTGAAATACTGTCAAATCCTAGGGGAAAAAAAATAGAGAGACCTCCTGAGTTACATCGGATGTGATTGGTGAGAATTTCTACAACTGAAAAAACCAGTGGATGTATTCTGAAACTCACTGACTGGATAGAGCTCGTTATAAACAGATTTATGAAAGTGACTCAGAATTTGGAACAAATCTAAGATGAGTAACAAAAAAAAGGAACAGAAAAATGTGTTCTATTATTTTAAAAATGTGCAGTGCTGACACTGTGCATTGAAGATGCTGAGGAAACAGTCCCAGTTTCTGTATTTCAATGCCTTTCTATGTTCCCTTCTCTGCACTGCCTTACAGCACAACTGCAGAATAAAGAAAGGCTTTTACAATTTCCTCTTGGACATGCTTCCACTAAGCATCAGTTAACACTACTACTGATAGGAATAGAAGGTATTGCTGTAATCAGGAATTCATAATTAATTTCCCTGCTGCATAACAGAATTTCATTCTTATCACAGAAGTTTCAATTTTCTATAAATCTGATTTTTTAAAAGATACTATTCCAACTGCCTTGAGCTTTTGTAGAAAAGCCACAAAAATGGTAAACTTTTCTTTTAAAGTATCACTACATGGTGTAAACTGGTATTTCATGTGGGTTTTTGTGTTTGTGGGGGAAAACAAATCATCTCTGTGTCTTACAAGGTGGGTTTTTGTAGTTTGGATTTCACATCCAGAGACATTTACGCAGTAAGTCGATTAACAAACGCGAGGGGTTTCACAAGTTCAATTGTGGCAATTAGTCATATTTCAGTTTTAAATGACTCTCTGCTCTATAGAAAAAGATTATAGCTTTTCTTCTTGCTCTATTACGCAATTGGCATTTAAGTCAATCTGCTAAAAGTGTGTCTGCTTCAACGGAAGCTCAAAATAACACATTAAAGGAATATACAAATCTCTGAAGGGTTTTTGGGTTAGGCTTTGTTGTTGTTTTAATACTTTAATCTAATAAGAGCATAATTACATTATTAAGAAATTTTGGCTGAATCTATTATCCAGCTCTTCTTTAGTTCTCCTTTAGGTTAAAAAATAGAAGAAATTTCTTCTCAGAAAGAGTGGTTGGGCATCGGAACGGACTGGAATCACCATCACTCGGGGTGTTCAAGGAGAGGCTGGATGAGGTACTCAGGGATGTGAGTGATATGGGTGGTGGGGGGATGGTTGGACTGGATGACCTTGGAGGTCTTTCCCAACCTTAATGATTCTGTGATTCTAAGTTCTTACACAGGTTGCAGACAACCAACCTTCATCTCAAGGCATATTCCCAATGTTCAGTACAGTAAGGAAAGCCTGACCACAGGACATGGCACCTACTCAACTCTTCATTGCAATGCAGATGAGAACACAGCTGCTAATGTAAAAACCATCACTGCACAGGCTACAGAGCTGCCCTCTCTACAGAAACACCACACCAAAGAGTTAATACTCCCAATGCCCTGCAGGGAGGAATCCTCTTTCAGCTGTACCATTAAACACAATTACACCACGAAATTAATTTGCTGATGCTATTAATAGATTGGCAAATACACAACACATTGAACATCAGGAAAATTGAAAATACTGATTAGAGGACCTTTTCTGAATTAAGACTTTGCTTGCTGTGGCTTTGCTCCCTCCAGGAAAGACAGTGAACCACCAAACCTTACAGAGGGGCAAAAAATGGAGGCTAGTATCATTTGCTTAGTGACAAATAAGGCACCACAAATTCCCTAGAACAGTTACTGAAAGAAAACCGTGCTTTTCATGAAAAGGCCCAGACCTATGTGGATCAAAATACTGGTGCTTTACATGTCATATTCTCTTTAAATTAGTCACTACATGTAAGCTAAAGAGAAACAAATAAACAAAAATTGTAAGTAAGGTTCAACTTTGGAACAGTCCACCTTTTGCATTAACTAGCTCAATGTTTTGGAGTAAGATGCAACCAAGACCTGATGAACTTCCATTACAATCAGGGTGTTTTGATAGTAGCTGGCACACGCTGTCCTCATTTACAGTGATAGATATTTTAGCTTGTTTTCAGCAGCTTCCATGCAACACAAATTGGTCTCCCATGCTTTATGTTGGCCTCTTCATTGCAGCATCTTACACATGAGGCTTTGTTAAATGGTTTAAAAATGGCCTATGGTAAAAGAAGAAAAAAATGAAACCCCATGCCATCTTTTTAATGTGGAAAATTATTCCTACTTCAGGGCAGTTATTTGATTTAAGTATTAAAACCTCAGTACAGGAAAATGGCTTTTAGCCTTTTCAGTGAAAGACTCCCCTCTCAGGCATACTTTGTCCATTTAATTCTATTGCCAGTGATGCTGTAGCCATTTATCACTCTCTTAGTGAGGAATTTACAATAAAGTCTGTTTTGCCTTAAGAAGAAAAAGCATTTATGTTCACGTGACAGCTTCCTCTGCATAGTGCTTACACTGGTGTTACTACACCGCTGTTAATCTCCTGGCTTTCTCCAAGGAGGAAGTCATCAGAGTTCTCCTGTCTGTGCAGCTAAGGGACACTTCTGTTAAAACATACATCCAGCCCTACACTTTTGCAGAGTGACACAAGCTGGTTTCTCTCCTGGTTTACAGATAACTTTCCTTTGTAAATACTAAATGTTATCTGTCTTCTGACTGAAGCATTATGATTCATCAAGTTACATGGTGTGGGGGGAAATGTTCGTTTTTAAGTGAACACCAGTGGGATTTCTCTCTCTCATCTACATGTTCATACATTTACAGAGATCTTATCTGAGCTTATTACTTTATAATCTACAGAGGGAAACAGACACTTCTTTTAAAGGGAGTGCTTTATCACATCCCAATGTAAATTATGTGTGCTGTGTAGAAAGGTCCTCCAGTAAAAAAGATGGATACTATGCTTTTTAAAAATGCTTTAGGATGCGACAAATCACATCTGAGGAAAGTCCATTACTCTCCATGGGCTATAGAGGCAGTCAAGGTATCTCTCCATTTAAAATTTACAGTGTTTACACTTAAACATGACTGTATTAATCTCCTCCCTACATGTTGTCTTAAGTAAATTAAGGTTTATATTAAAAGGATAATCTGTGTATGCATTGTGCTTAGAGCCACCTACTGCTGCCTGGCTGGAGCTGGTGCATCTGGCTTGTCATCTGAACACGCTGCATCAAGTAATGAGAGTTCCCCGTGCTAGTGTGACCAAAGGAAAACTAATGCATTGCCTCGTGCCTTTGGGTTTCCATTAGTAGGACGCTTACTGAAGATTTCTTTCCTAGGGATTCTAGGTTAAAAACTGTTTTATCTTTATTCCTGTGCCTAAGTGCTGCCCTCCCTCTGCCCAGCGAGTGCTCAGGCATTTGATCATGTCAACTGTTACATCTCGCTCCACATACAGAAAAACGCAGCAAAAAGCTGGTTCAGGACCAAGCAGCGTGTGTGTAAGGCCAGTCAAACCAAAGCCCCCTATAAATAGAGCACACTGACTTTCATCATTTTCAGTTTGTTCCTTCCCTTTTTGGACCAGTTTCTGGACACGTTATGCAAGCTGGAAGAGGAGATATAGATTCCCTCATGGCTATTAGTGTGTCTAGACTCATTCATTGACCTAGAAGATGTCTTAATTGCCTCTTCTATCAGATGGGGAAAAGACACTAACTTTTCCTGGCTGCAACCCTGGTCATTATGTTTTCTAACTGAAATCACTGAATTTAATGAAGAGCAGATATACTCCATGTTCTCAGTGACTGAAGTGGAGCACTTATCACAGGCTTAATATGATCCAGAGGAAACCTCTCTCCATTTCAATGCTGTTTCCTTTCAGGACTTTAGCTTTTTGGCTCTTAGGTACTAGACAAGGTAGTAGCTTGTGTCTTTTACAATAGCTTAGAATAAGATAACAAGTTCAACTTACATGTGTGTTTTTATCTGCATTTAGCATTCTCATGTTATGGATAAGTTTAATAATTCTCAGATGTGTCCAGCTTTAGAAATTGCCTGTAAATTTGGATGCTTACAAACTACTTTTTGCTCTCACACCAAGCTTTGCATAGATATGACAAGATGAAAATAAAATTGAGTCAGAGGTTGTGGCATAACTTCCTCTATCATCATTTTCCAAGCAGAGAATTAAGGTATCTCCTCCCGTACGGCTCACAGAATGCCTATATGTAGCCACCCCTACACAGATCAGCAACTCAATTTTTAGAATAACTGGTAAAGAATCTGAATCTCAAGGTGAAAATCTGCATTCACGTGACTGGTCTTCATTTGTAGCAAGGAACCTGTCCCTCAAACGAAGCAACACATTGGGTAGATGCATCAGTTCATGTTTTTTTGAGATTAAAAAAGCCTAAGCAGCTTTTGGGCTGCGTGCTGCATCAAATTTACACTGCTGCGTCAGTGAGCACTAAGAGCCAGAAAGTATTAGTAGGTTTAGCAGATTTAAGCGAGGATGCATTTCACTGATTACTTACTGCTAATGAAATTTTGCTTTAATCATTTAAACTATTAATGTATCCTTTGTATCAAGTATGTAATAAAGAGGTATGGTATACGCAGTGTCTCATGGGTCACAGGATAGTTTTATCTCTATGGAATTTCCAGTCCGCATAATAAGTTTTGATACAAGAGAGATGACCAGCTCATAACATTAACCTCTCTTATTCCCATCCCTTCTCCGTGTAATACCCAACAGAAACAGTAATTGAAACCTGCTTTTAAAAAGTCTTCTGGGTTTCCAAACTGAAACAAAGCGTAAAGACTTTTGGAACACCTAGGAAACCAGGGAAGAATCACCTTGTGTCACCCAGCCCCCCAACCTTAGGTGCAGAAACTCGCAGCAGTGATCGTTCTCCCTCTGTGCTGACTTTGTGGGAGCAGTGACTTGGCTGAGGAATTTCTGGCAGTCCTTTGATCCAGTGATGGCATTTTATGTCTTTAAGGGGCCATTCTAGTACATACATGCTCACAGCAAATCCAGTAGAGAGACATCCCAAAGCTGTCTTGTAAAAAAAAACTTGAAATAAACCCTGCTTTGTAAAATGAAATTTTTGTTCCTTTACCTAATCACTTAATACTCTTTTCCATTCTTTCAAGTACTATTTTTACTCTGCTCAAAACATGACTGTCTTCAGGGACAACATGTTCATTGACAGTATGAATGTTTCATTCATGGCCTTTGACAGCCTGAAAAATAATTTTACTGCACAAGATATAGTGGTATATTTTCCTTCACCCAAGTTCTATAATGAATAATACTCTTTCACACTAGTTTAGGTAATGTCCTGGAAAAATATGACAACTACAGTCCCTCAGCTCTTCAGGTTTGTATTTTTTTCCCCTTACTATGCTCTCAAAAATATATTCAGTACGAAGGCAGCAAATCCTTTCTTGGTGTGGCTGATCACAGCTCCTTTCACATCAGGGTATCTACAATAGGATTATACCAGAGGAGGTTCTATACCTAAGATTATATCTATATTATTTGGGTAATTTTGTTTATCTGCTGAACAGCATCTGGCTTCCTAAACTGAATCCTGAAAGTCAGGATAAACTCTGAACTTATTTTCTGCTGTAATATTTCAGGCTTAAGAATGATCCAGGGAAAATACAAACAACTAGAAGTCTGTAACTGAAACACAAGAAGATTTCCTTCTTGTTTTGGAAAGAGTTGATGAGCATCGTTTTAATGTGCCAGTCTAAATCTTGTCACGGTTACAATTCAATGAAGACTTCAGCTGACAGCTGTATCCTGCTACAGATCTGGCTGGATGCAGAATTTTCACCCACTTCAGATGTCAGGAAGTCTGAGCGCACCAACATTACAGCCACAGCCTAGGTGCTACACAGTGAAGCTTTTAAGCCTAAAACAAGTACATCTTACAATACTTATTTTAAAGCATTTTGATGTAGCATTTATAGTGGTAAGCACTGTGAAGAAATGCCTGCAAAACAGCACTTTTTTTTAATATGGTCCTACGAATGGCTAATTTTGTCCCCTTTTTAACTAGTCTCCAATTTCCATTAGAGGTTGCTAAATTAACATTTCTTATTGTCAGAAGCACACTACTTTCTCCAGTAACAAACTCATACTAAAACATCATTCTAAAGAAGCTGTATCACAAATATGAATTGTTTTAATGTTTGGATACTTCAATATGAAAACAAGGACGTATAAAAAAGATCAAAATATCTAAAGGATCTTTATGTTGTGACATTGTTCAACACTGGGGAGCACAGGCTGAAATTACTCTGGAGATTCCTCCCCTTTCCTTAACACATGGGGCACTTGGGTGATTTGCAGGAACAGACAATCAGTGCAAGTTTTTCTGGGGGACATTTAAAGGATTTTCTTACTTCTGGCCACTAAGTCATCCCTTTACAGAGGAAGTTTTGTCAGGTAAGGGGATGAAACTCTTGCCACTTCTCCCAGTTGTGATGTTCTGTACCGTTAGCGGCAGGAAGAACATGTAACCGGGTTGAATTTTAAAACAACACAGAAGCATTCACAGCGATGGAGGTTTCTGCTGAGCTGAGCAGACAGATTCCAGCGGTATGCCATCTCCATCAGCAGCTCAGCACAACATGCCAAGCTGCTGTGACAGGTACAACCAGGAAAGACAAATAAAAAGCCTCTTGCGCTGGAAACCCCCTCTGTGAGAGATGCCTCGACGCAAACTGGAGGAGTTAAATAAAATGGTGTCTTATTTTCTCTAGCAATTCAATGTTTCAAACGTATCCTCAGATGATAACAAATGCCCTTTTCTATTAAGCACATGATAATACTTTAGAGAAGTATCATTCAACTGCTCTGAAGTAGGGACAAATGAAGAGACAGATTTACTCTGTTTAAAAAAACCAAATTATTGACAATACTGTCCAAGTAATGGTCACATCTAATTTTTGAAATGAACTAATACTGGTGGGATGCAGCACGTAACAGTTCCAAAACTGATCCTATGTACCATAACAGTACTTACATTTTCTTCTTTAACTTTCCACATTGTGTCCTGTCTTTCCTCTTCATAAACCTGTCTAAGTACAGGTTGAGGTCTGCTAATACTAACTTGTGTTACATCTTCCCTGCTGAACTCTAGTACTACACTGTCATGTGGCAAGAAAAAGGCCAATTTCTTTCTGACAGTTGCAGAAAAGCTTGTTTGAGTATGAAGATGTAGTAGTTAAAATTGGAATCAAACTACTGCAAGTGTTTCTGAAAATGTAGGAGACGGTACAAATATTTAAATTCCAAGCTAGGAAAAGTTTCCAGCAAGATTTAAGAAGTTGACACAGTATTTTGGTATCAGTATCTTAATACAGGAAAAACGCGCACATATGGCAAAACATAATATTACATCTCTATATTTAATGTGTGTTTAAGAATTAACACATCATTCTGATGGTTTGTTACTGAGTTGTAGCCGCTCATAGTACCTTCAAGACTCAGTTCTCAGTTTAGCTTTTCAGAGGACCTTTGTTTTCCTACTGGTTTTGCATTTAGAGATTAATGTTTGAATCAAAGGCCCTTCGAAGTTGCTAGGTGACTGGACTGAAAGAGTCCAACCAAATAAGAAAAGCCCTTCTTGAAGATGAACTGAAAAGGGAAGCAAACACTATTTGTTCACCTCACTGCTGCCTCAGCAGGAATAGAGAGACCTTCAAACCACACCAGAAGTGTTTATGTGAAAAATAAATACCTTCTTTCTTCCCTTTTTTGGCATCGCCTTTGAACGACCCAGCTAAACAACAAAACACAGTGTTAATGAACTGGAGAACTTACACCTATGTAAGCCAGGTTCTTATGGAAATAGATGTTTAAAATTACATAGGTCTGTGAAACTATGATGCTGTTGCCCTTCTCCAGATCACTCATTTTGAATGTGAGCTCAAGCATACTGGTTTTGACACGTTTTGACATTTGCCTTTAACATCCTCATCCGGGCTAAACTGGGTTTTTACAAATTGAGCCAGAGACAACTGGAGGACTGACCTCTGAAAAACAAAGCAGGGAACAGTGTAAGGATAAAAAGAATTTAAAAGTCACCCAAAGAACAACATGCATTATGTTACTCGTGGGCAGGGGAGTATGATATGAGCAGCAGTGCCCAACTTCAGTTAGAAGACCTGTCTGGGCACAGAGAAGGACCAGAACGATGAAGACAGTTTCCAGAGCCCTCATGAGAGGGTGCACAAGCCATGTGGAACACTCTACCATGCCCAGCTGCAGAGCACTGCAGGGGTAAAAACTGCAGCACTTTAGCTAAGAGCAACGCTGTGCATGCAAAACCAATGTTTTATGGTCCCTGCCTTTAACTCCATACAGGGAACAAATATTCTTGAAATTTTTTTAGCAAACTTTTGATCAAAAATTTCCCCCAAAACCTTGAACAGCTCAGACTAAGCATTATACTTAGCTGCACACAGACCTCAGACTTTTTCTTCTGTTGTTAAAAATTTAGCATCTCTAAAGCAGTTACATTACAACGACATTTCTGTACCTGCCATTTAGTTTTGATTTTAACCAAATATGAGGTTCAGACACACAATATTTACTTACTTAATGCTACAACTGGAAACTCTGTCCTGAAATAATAAGAAAGAGTTTCCCCACAAGAGCAGGTTCAAATGTTTGTGAGGTTTAACCTTTCTTCCTGAATTGCTTTTGTTGTCATGCCATCCTTTGTTTCCAAGGTAGCAGGAGCAAATAGGAATGAGTTCTGAGCCAACCTTGTGTGTTCTGTATGGACTCACATTATTCCTCTAACTCCAATCTGCTCTTTTGTGCAAAAATACTAGCGTTGCATTCACATTAAATTAGGATACAAGAGTGTCTTTAAATGGTAAGAGAATTTATTTCAATCATTCCTAGATGATAGCTAAAATCAAAGTCAATTAATTAAAGAACTAAAACTGAAGTGGAAAGAACTACAGAATGAATGGCTCCAAAATAACAGAATAATACCATGGAAAGTTCCATATGGGAAAGCACATTCTGCAGCCTTCAGGTACTTTGCTGGTGACAGCCCTATAAATGCAATTCAGCCCATGAATCCCATTGCTTCCCCCAATATTCTAAGATATCTATTGCATCTGAATTCTCCTTACTGGCAGAGCATCTGCCGATTCCTGCCAGCTTTGAACAACCAACTCACTATCTCTACATATGACAAAGAAAACTGGGGCAAACATTCAAATTTGACAGCTTGTTGGAGAAGGATAGAGGAAATCAATTAAAAGAGATAGGCAAATATCTTCTCCTCCTCCTCTTCTATCACTCGGGAGAGCCATGCCACACTGTACTTTATGGCAACAGCCATGTTTAGTCATCTGGCACCAAGAAGCAAGGCTGAAAGGTTACTGCAAATAACACTCCTGACCCTGCCTGGATAGATTACTTCAAATAAAAACAAAATGTTAATACAGCACTAATTTGTCTGCCAACAGCATTAGGCTTTTTTAAGACTGGAACTTAGAAAATCTTCTGTAAAGCAGACAAGTAGCTGGATTGCAGTAACTTGGCTTCACTCTGAGGTCACTTTAGAAGTTCATATTTTAATTAATCTTGTAAAAAGCCCCTAAAAAACTGCAGCAAGATAAAGAGCAGCAAGTATTTTATGTTTTTGCCTTTGCACAGACTGGAAACAATGCAAATCCACACTTGGATTTAGCTTATCGAGTGTGAGACAAAAGGAAAGGCGCAGTCAGGAAAAGGAGGGAGGGGAAGGGAGGAGAGCAGCTTGCTGACTTCTGCACACTACACAGATGAGAAAAGTGTTTCCAAATTATGGCCTCCATAGAGAGCTACGTATGTGGTACCTGATACTGTGTAGGAAGCGTTCTCAGTTTCACTTGTTTGACAAACACAATAGTATTTAATCCAAGCATATATGGTACAATAGAACATGATCCATTTCGGGAAACAAAATTCTTCAGAAGAGCAAGCCTGTGAGCTGTAAAATGTCTTCTCCAGTCCCTTATCCAATTACAAAGCTGCCCTTCATTAGTTTTAAAACTCCTTTTCCCAATATATCTGACTGAATTTTTCTTCTTTCCCTTCTACACCCATCTCTTCTGTGACTGCACCTTAACTTTTCCCCCAACACACTCACTGCTGGGGGATAACTGTTGAATTTCCATGGTGAACTGTCTCATACTCAGTTTACTTTCAAAGCAGAATTTCAAATACTTTCGTAATCTCCTTTTTTCCCCTCCCTAATCAGTTTTGTAACTATTTTTATTCACCATTTTCCTGGAGTATTTTCTTTTCCTGTATTTAACTGTGAAAACAACTTGACATACAGCTGCAAAGGCACCACACAAACTGAAGCAATTCTGATGATGTAATGCCTTCGAATTTCACCAGCTTGAAACGTTATTAAAAATAACTACATTTTCCAGGTATGTTCAGTATTTACCTAATTTCATTTCAGATGTGGTTTTGAAAAACTGTGCAGACTGAAAGGATAACCACAATACCCCATTTAGTTTGTGGTGCTTCATGAAGCAATCACAGCACCAGATAGAGCTGATTCAATAGGAATAAGAGAGCCAACAGGATCCTGGGAGGCATCAGGAGGAGTGTGGCCAGCAGGTCGAAGGAGGTGATCCTCTCCCTCTAATCTGCCCTGGTCAGGCCCCACCTGGAGTATTCTGTCCAGTTCTGGGCTCCCTGGTATAAAAAAGACAGGGATCTCCTGGAGAGAGTCCAGAGAAGAGCTAGAAAGATGATTAAGGGCCTGGAGCATCTCCCCTATGAGGAAAGGCTGGGTGAGCTGGGACTGTTCAGCCTGGAGAAGACTAAGGGGGGACCTTATTAATGTCTATAAATATCTTAAGTATGGGATGCAGGGGGAAATGGCCAGCCCCTTTTCAGTGGTCTGTGGGGACAGGACAAGGGACAATGGCTGCAAATTGGAGCACAGGAAGCTCCACACCAACATGCAGAAGAACTTTTACCCAGTGAGGGTGAGGGAGCCCTGGGACAGGCTGCCCAGGGAGGTTGTGGAGTCTCCATCTCTGGAGATATTCCAGCCCCGTCTGGATGCCTATCTGTGTAATATGAGCTAGGGACCCTGCTTTGGCAGGGGGGTTGGACCTGATGATCTCTTGAGGTCCCTTCCAACCCCTATGATTCTATAATTCTAAGTGGAATACTAATTTGGTCTTTTCACATTAATATGGACAATCCCAACAGTACTTGCTTTACTTAATACTAACTAGAAAACATTATGTAAGTCTGTTTAAAATATTCAAATGAAGTTTTGTTACATTTTTATTTAGAGCTGGAACATATGATCAGCATAGCATCACCAAACTACCTAATTAGCCATCTGCTTCTTGAAATTTTGTTAAATATGTATTATATACTTCTAACAAAAGAGTATTTCATCATGCCATATAGTTTTCCCTAATCATATAAAAGTGTATGACCAATGAAGTCTTCTCTGTACACAGAACTAATGGGAAACCAGACATCTTAGCTTTTACCAATTTCTTGAAAGCCAAGAAGAAGTGTAAAACAAAAAAATCCCCTCCCCCAAACTCAACTAATGGCCTTTTGCTCAATAAATAATGTCCATACTCCATGACCTGCTTGCAGTTAATCCTTCACTCCACTATGACACTTAGCTATTCTTTTCCTTTTGATTCATCTCTCAGGACATGAGGACTGAGAGCACTTGGAACAACAAATTACACAACATCTCTATTTCCAACAATTGTTAAAAGTGTCAGAGAGCCACAAGAAGTTAATTTGCTGACTTCCCACAGGTTTCCAGCTGAGATCCCTTTCTAGAGCCGTAGGACCAACTGCAAATAGAACCAAAAAAAAACCTTCTCTGTGCTGGCACTGCCCTATGTGCCTGGCCATAGAGCTGACCAGAAACAGAAACACAGTTGGAAAGGAATAATAAAGCATTCAGTTTAGTCAAACAATATAGGTACTAGCTTCAGGGTTTTCTTCAACAGATCCCTCTCCCTCACCCCCAAGGGTAGCAAGTATTCTGAGGAGCAAAGACTCTTATCTAGAATCTGAAGTTTCTCTTTCCATTTTGCTGCTTTACTGATCTCTTAACCAGCAAAGGACCATTAGAGCTCAGCTAAACCTGCACAACAATCCTAATGCTATTAAGCAGACAATCCAATTAAGCCATTTCCAAGTAGTGTTTGTCATTAAAGAGAGCTGTAAGTGAGCAGCAAGCATGTCCATATCTGAAAATCAGTAATGTGAATTTTCTAGAAATAGTCCTGCCAAGGCTTTTAGCTCAATATAATAAGAACCAAGAGGATACAGTTTCAGAATATTCCTACTTTTAATATTGAGATGTGTTTGTAGCCCATGACAGATAACCTTTTTGTGATTTATTCAACAGATTTTTGGTCACAATCAACATGCAGCAAAAACATCCTGACAATCATGCCTGCAACTAACCAGCACGTTTAGTACTAAAGGATATTATTCTACACCTAGTTCCAGTACTAACTCCAGCTCCATTTCCAGCAGTGCTACTACCACACAGATCATTAGAGTACCTACTCAGCTTATGAATAGTTTTTTCCTCTGATTTATATTTTCAGAAATGAAACTAAAAAAAGCAGGCTTTCCAAGCTCCTCGGCTGAGCACTCACTGAGGTTATCACTGCAGAGACCAGTAGAACCCACAACACCCTGGTTTGGTTGGTTTGTTTTTCCATATTTGCTTGTACGTGGTCAAATGGAAAGGGTGGAACCAGAAGGAGAAGTGTACATGTAAAAAGCCAAGGGCTGAGCACCAGGATAAGCAATTTCTTTGGTACCAATTAATCCCACAAAGGTTAGTTTGAATGTAGTAAGAGAAAGATCAACAGCAGGCAGCTTAAGTGCTGGCAGATTGATCATAAGAATAGTTAAAACATTATTGCTAGTTTAATTGTGATGAAATTCCATTAAATATTAATGTGAATAAATTAATAAATATTTGTAATTACATATTGAATAAATATTTAATACATAAGTGGAATAAGTAGTCAAAATTTCCTGAATTGTAAAACACAAACTGGACACAAGATGGAATCATTCCTGGCCAGCACATGGAGGGAAACTGTTGGTGCTCACATACAATAAAATGAAAAATAAAAACAACTGGGAATGAGGAAGAGCCTCTCTCTGCACTCAAACCAGGGGCAGTACTTCAGCTCCAGACACTGACTTGTAAGCAGCGCACACCACGTGAGACAATAAGTATGGGCATTTCATGCTGCCTTCATTTCAAGTCATCTCAACACCGAGGGGAAATTTGGGCAATATACATGCACGTCTTGCCAGGGCAACTTTGAAGAGCTGGGGAAAATGAGCAAAGAATTTCCTTCTCTTAAGGAAAGAGCCTGTAATTAAAATGAACAAACCAAACCCCCAAACTTTTAATGACAGATAGATGTTTAACCACTAAGACAAAAGTGTCTTAACTACCTCCTGCCTAGCACACATGAACAAGCTTCAGTACTTCCAATTTCTATTAATTTCAGCTTCAGTGTATTGCCTCCAGTTCATGGTCAAGAGGTGAAAGGAACACACATCTCATTTCACTAAGGAAATAATTTTGCAAGTGCAGTCAGTATTGATTATTTCGGATATCCAAGATCCCAACTGACATGGTGCAATGAAAGCCAGAGATGAGTGGTAGCTGTTTAGAAAACAGAGGGGAGAACAAGTGAATTTATTGAAATCTTCATAACATTTCCAAGAGCCAAAACACAAATAAAAACTGCTCTTGTGCTCAAATCTCAGCTGTGAATTCTGCCAATTCTTGGAGCAAAAAATCAGACTGAATAAAGTTTTAATCACAAACCCTGTATTTTCAGTGGATCCAAAGACAGTGGCTCTACTGAGTATTTTGAACCCAAATCCTGAGCCATGAGTCATCTCACTTGCGAGCAGCTAGCTACTTTGTCTTCTCTAACTCATCACCCTAAGAGATAAATTATCATGGTGAATGCAATGACTTTTGCACTCTGAAATTCAGTGTACAAGTAACCAGCTGAGAGGGAATGTTTCCATACCACACAGGAAATGCTACATACAAAAGCAGGACAGCAGCTTACAGATCATAGGCAGTATTTTTAATGAAACAGCAACCTGAAGCTCCAGCCTAGCACAATACACCTGTGAAAATATCTTGTTTGACTTGTGAGGAAACAATGTTAGCTAATGGAAAAAAAACCACTGCCAACACACTTCAGGAAGATCACAGATTTCTTAAGTCTTTTGCCTAAAATTTCCAGATAATGAAATTTTCAAGATAAATCAGGAATTTGAGAGCTTTGTAAAGGTCCTGACAGTTTTTAATAGTTAGCTTACACTGTCACTGGAAAAATACTGTCTACCACATGAAAAACACATTCATACTTAAAGCCCACTGCTTGATTTCTACACGTGGGACATGAACCCCAGAATACAATGTCTTATCCCTACTTAAGCTCCAAGGAAGGTCACAGCTCATGGGACATACAAGACACAGCTAGAAGCCAGAAGCAAACAAACTACAGCTTTGTTTAATTACAGGACCATTCCTGATTTCTACAGCTACAAATTCACACGGACCTACAGAAAAAGCTTCATCATTCAGTGCAACAACAAAGAGTAATAAAACAATAATGTTTCTAGAAGGAAAAAAAATAATTAAAACACTAAGAAAATAGGAAGGACATGAAGAATCCAAAGAAACTTTTACAGTTGCTTTGTAGATTCAGAAACATCAAGACTAGCACACATTTCGTAACTGATTTTATTCATTTTCCAGGCACATCATCCAGGAAATAGTACTGGTTATTTGCTTGACTATACATCTGGGTCTGTAGAGGCAATAAAGATCTCAAATCATGCACCTTGGAGACCTCCTCATGCAAATGGTTTCCTCAAGACTAGGCCCTGTACCTTTACATTCCACCCAGGGACACAGGCAATGCGTGGCATTGAAATCAGTGAACTTTTCCCATGTTATGACACAGCAGCACTGCAGCGTTTTGAGAACTACAGTTCAGCCACTGGTACCACCAGTAACCCACACCATCAGCCTGGCTTTACTGAGCGAGGATTAGGTTGGCCAGTGTCTGGGAGCCAAGCAACACAGACAGCTGAAGGGTTGTACATGTTGTCCCAAGGAAATTCCAACTAGATATTAGGAAAAAAATACTTTCACAATGAAGGTGGCCAGACAGTGGAAGAGCGATGCTCTGTTTATCCAGAGAGGCTGAGAAATATCCTTGGGAAAATTCCAACTCCAACCAGCCATGAACTTGAGCAAACTGACAGAACTTCAAAGCTAACTTAAGTTCAAGGTTTGCCCTGCTTTGAGCAAGGAGGCAGACCAAACGACTTCCAGAGGTCCCCTTCCACCTCCATTTATTCTGCATTTCTCTTCCCTATCACAGTTTCATGGAAGAGTGAAAGGTGGGGGTGAGGGGAACAGCTTACTCTTGAAATATACTGCAGCTTTAAAGCAGAGTGATTCAAAAGGTCAGATTAATAGTTGGGGAAAGGAAAGGAAATGTCATGTTCTACTTTCATTACCACCCACTGTAGCTTTACAGTTGACTGATATTCACAAAGAATACGAAGAGTTAGATAAAAGCTTAATCTTGAGTGTCTGCTGACAGTGTTTCCTGTACTACTTGCTTATATATTAATTAGAGAAGATGACAATAGCACAATAATACAGCTCAGTTGTATTCTTAGATCATTCACCATCTCCCTTATGTACTTACTATTAAGCATATTACCAGCAGGTATTAGCACAGCTGTGTCATAAAAGGCCTAAAAATATCAGAAAAAAATTAGTGATTGAATACAGTTGGTATATTGCTGCAGCTGATGTTAGTACAGTATCACAGCAACACTGCAGTACCTTATCTTCATGGGTCTGCACTGAGGAAAGACTTGATAGACCTCTGAGCAGCGAGGTCAGAGACCACGAGCCTGCCTGTCTTTCTGGCAGCAATGCTTATAACCAACACCAGAATGCTGTGTTTTGTCCTCATTATTGGCCTCAGTTTCAACTTTTTAATTCCCATTGTTAGTGAACAGTAGGGCAGCATGTCGCTCATAAGCCACAGGCTTAAGCTGCTATAAACCCCTAAGCTGCTATAAACAGCCACACGCACTCAGCACTCTCAAGAACTGCCAAAACTTACAGGTAAAAATATCCCCGTAGCACAATCACTCTATTTCCAACAACTCAAAAAGGCCATTTCTTCTGTTAACACTGACAAAAACACTTCACTAATGAAGGATGAGGCAACATAACTGCCTGACAACGTTCTACTGAAGGGTTTATTCTTGTTCCATGTAGATTTCTATACATTACAACTTCCATACATAAAAATCATCCTTACTCCCTGAATTACTGCCATTCCAGCCAAGCATGCCCTGATGCTGTTTTCAGAGGCTGCAAGCAACATAATTGCATTGTTTGCTTTTGTTCATGCTTCCCATCACCTTCACCACAACATTTACATGTAAGAGATACTGTCAGATGCAAATATGTACAGTTGCAAGTCAAGCATAACAACCCGTAAAACCATCTGTAGGACAGGCAGACTACCTATCTACCCGTGAGGGCATATGCCATGTTCCTGACCACAGAACTACAGAGAGACAGCAATTATTTCCATGTCTAACACACACAAAACCTCCTTTCAATTAAAAAAAAGTACACATGAGAACATCCTCCTGTTTCCTGTTTCCCATACCTGTATCTTCAAAGAAAGGCCTTAATTGCGCTATAAAACCCATGTCTTCAAAGAAAGGTCTTAATTGAGCTATAAAAACTGTATCAGGGAAAATTAACACACATGAAGAGTGTAAATGGCACCATAATTGATTATGATAACTCTGCTACAAAGCAATGTGATCAAAATACACCTTACGACATCTCTCCAGGACTGCAGCTCGCTAGAGGTGGATGGGGTATTGCAAAAGCTGGCATGCTCACGGGGCAGCGTGTTTGTTTCTGCACAAGGTAACTCAGTTTAAGTTGTAAAACCTACTTGGGAGGCTGGAGAAATACCTGTCTGTCTACACACACTGCGCCTGTGGCACCCTGACTTTACTGGCTGTGGTAGTTAAAACCTTGGCACTTCTACTATTCAGAGCCACTGCAACACACCTCCTGAAGCTCAACAAAGGCTGCATGCAATTACTTCCACATGTTCCCCACTCTCAGAACACAAGGAATTCCGTGTAAGAATGGGACTTTTCATAAGCCGGCTGTTAGGCACATACCAAATCAATTTGCTAATCACAGGCACAATATTCAACATCCTGCAGATCTGAGTTCAGCAGCTCATGAAAAACTATCATTTGAGTAAAACAGAAACCAGATGTTCTCAAAGTCAACACAAAGGTAGAAAATTTAAAGAGAGATAGGACAGCATCCCCTGAAAAGTTCTCTCTCAAGGAAAAGACGATGACATCGAATGGAAAACTGGATATCAGTTACATCACCCAGCAGATCTCAATGGTAAATGACCTTACTGAAATGTATTTATATCATTAAGACTGCTCCTGCTTTAAGTACTTTTGCTGGGCCAAAAGTGTTTGGATTCAAATACTTTGGATTCTGTTATTTAAGGTCTGTTCCAAACAATGAAAAGCAGTTCCTTTAGATAAAACACTTTCATTTTATCTCAGCAGCCTGAAAAGCCAGTGCTATACTTTTCAAATTAAACAAGCATGGCAGTAATAAAAAACCTGCTGAGTCCAAAGATATGTTAATGCTTCTCAGAAAAGTCAAATTTCAGAAGAGAAATCTACACCAAGGTTACACACAACACAGGATATAAATAGACAATACAATCTTAAGCAATTAGCGAATATTCCACTTCAATTAGCAAAAGAATAAATTATTACAGCACACTAGGAACTTTTAAGAACCAGTTTGGACCCCTTGAACTTTTTGGACTAGTTGACCATTAGTAATTTCAAGCACCAAATACAACCATGATTATGTAACTCCCTGCATAGCTTGAACAATAAAAGGAACCTACCCTCCCAACCCCTCCTGCCTCACGCTGCAGTGTTTGTCTACGTTACGTTTGCTTATGTTTAATGTTCGTCTGTATTATGCTTTCTTATTTCCAAGCCTTTGTCTACATTATGCTTTCTTATTTTTAAGTAAGCCTAGTCATTCTTCCCAGTTCATTTTTCAATCAGCTGAAGAAATAATGAAAAAAAAAAATCAATGGACATGTTTGTGTTCTATTACACTGCCTTTGAGGTTTGAAACACAAACGGTTCAAAATGTATCAGTTCTTATTTTCTGTTTAACAAATAATGATTTCCCTCTGTATCACTAATGGAGCCTGAAATTAAAATGGATTTTTAGTTGAGCTCCTGTTCATACACTGGTGTCATTATCAATACCAGCCCCGCTCGAGGAACAAGATTTCTCTCAGCTATCCATTACACAGAGGCAAGCTGCTTATAAAAAGCACCAGGCGTATTCCCCAGTGTCCCACAAACCAACCAAACATCAGGCTCACGTGAAGTTTGACATTCTCTAGGACCTCACTCATTAGGCTTGTAAAACTCAAATTAGGTCAACCTTGGAGCCAAGATACATCAGCTACTGAAAGTGATGGCTTAACACTAATTAGGGTTAAATCCTCATATAGGTTGAGTTTCTCTAATACCTTAAGCTCACTGTAAGCATTCAAGCACAGTTGTACAATGGAAAATCTGAGCATCTTTATCACAAGTGATGCTGTAGTTCTATTACAAATCACTGCCAAGTTGTGCTTTATTTTGGGGCAAGTAAAATACAATAGCTTGTCTGAGGCTAACTGCACAAGGTGTGCAACTTATAAACTTGGTCTAGGAAAACAGTCTGTATCCAGGTTGTTAAGTTCCACTTCCCGGGACCTCACCTTCACTGCAGGAAAAGAAAGAGGGGCAATGCTTTATCAAATACCACAGAAACCTGAGCATTTTAAAACCAGCACGGAGTTTGTTATTGCATCTCTACTGTAGCCGTCTCTCTAAATGCAGAGCTCCTTAAAAAATAAATATATTCATTGAAACACATTACAGAGGAAAAAGGATTGGGGGGTAGGGGTGGGGAGTGCGTGCTCCAGCAAACCATTTAAATCATATCTGTGGTTTTTTGCACAAATAAGAGTCTTCAGGCAGCCACTCTCTTCCCTCTTCCCACAGAGTATCATTTAGGAATGAGAGCGTTCCCTTCATTATACCTAGGGGACATATTTATTTTAGGTCTATTTGGCATAAGAAAATGAAAGGACTGAAAAAAATTGAGCAAGGAAACATCAAAGCCGAATTAAGGAGCATGCTGTATTCTAATGAATATGAAATAACTTCAAATATGGACTTTCAACACCTCTGTACATGGTTTTTACAAGCTCATGAGACACATTTATGCCCAAAGTTGTCCTCCTACAAATTAAGACAGGTACTTATTTTGCATAGGAGACCTCAAAGAAATCAGTAAGGAGATGAATATATGCAGCCTTTATCTACCTACAAGTGTTACCTTCTCCTAACAACCAGTGCCACAGTTCCAGAAAAGGCCCACATAGCAAGACAACGATGAAAGCAGAGATTAAATGACACAAGTAAGGAAGGTTTATCACAAAACACACCATGCATAAAAAGGGTAAACAAGCCAAAATCATGCAGATTGTCTGGTATTGTTCCCAGAGGCCTGGTTTTAAGAAATTAATCCAGGCCATACCTCCTTTCTCCAAGAGAGGTTGATTAGGTTAATGCAAGGATGGCACACAGCTGTTAAGAGTATATCCTTTGAAAGCATGGCATAAAATGAAACTGATTTCACGGGGGCCAACTATTTTACCAATAATGTTCAACATTCTCCATCAAACTAAGCAGTTTATCATAGGATTACAAGAAGATTACTGAAATGCATCATACAAAAAACCCCCTCCAAAACAGATTTTGACACAGTGACAGCCTGTAAAGAGGAAAAACATGTGAAATCTGGTGAAAACCTTACAGCCTTTTTATTCATGCCTGAATCTTCAGATCATATTTTTATATTTTCACTAATACAGCAGCCTCTATACATTAGTCTAATAGGATTTTAGTTTCAATTAATTTTTTTTCTCTCTCATACAATCAGCATTTACTAGCTCAATAAAAAATTATTACCTGAATATAGCAAAATCCTACTTAATTAGGAACAGAGGACTGAAAAGAACCTCCAAGGGTAATTGAATCCAGCACCTTGCTCCTTCTAGCAACTGGGACACAATTCTTTTCGGAAGGTCATACTAAAATCACTTGGATCTTGGACTGCTAATCTCTTCAGAAAGCTATTCCAGGACAACTCTCTTCCAACAGCCCTGCAGTTTTTATCCTAAATTTATTAGTGATAAATATACTTATTTATCCTCAGATTAACACAATATCGCTGTCACAAATGATGTAAGTGCTTCTGAGGTAAAAATGTCACTAGCAGCATTGTAAGAGGAAAAAAGTACATGCTAGAAATGAAAAGCATATCAGTGCTGAGGCATCAGGGTGTATTTTACATGTACAAAAGCGGTCTGCAAGTACTCAATGAAAGAATATCTTCAGTATCTGTCAACCAATTCCAACAGCTACAGAGCACATCAATAGCACAAGAGGTAAACAAGCTGTATGGGATAAAAGCCAGGGGTAGTGCTACCAGAAAGGTAATTTATACTTTAAAATTGTTGCTGAAAAGAACGAACAAAACTTTCACACTTCTCATTTAAAATAATTAGAGGTTAATAACCTCTCCATTAATTTTGCTTTCTTTCATTT